>VZQC01003889.1:2883087-2901439 GCA_009823505.1 Rhizomys pruinosus
AAAAAAAAAAAAAAAAAAAAAAAAAAAAAAAAAGACAATCCAATACAAATACAAGAAGTACATAGAACTCCTAACAGACAAGACCAGAAAAGAAACTCTCCATGCAATATCATAGTTAAAATGCTAGACGCCCAAAACAAAGACAAAATTCTTAAAGCCACAAGAAAAAAAAAGTGACCTATAAGGGGAAACCTATCAAAATTACAAGTGACTTCTCAGTGCAAACTATGAAAGCAAGAAGAACATGGAGCAAGGCATTCCCAGTGTTAAAGGACTATAGGTGCTAACCCAGGTTACTATACCCAGAAAAATGTCAATTATAGTTGAAAGAGAGAGAAAAACCTTCCATGACATAAACAGGATGAAAGAATACATGTCTGGAAAATCAATCCTTCAGAGAATACTTGAAGCAATTCAAAGGACAGAAGAAAGGAGCAGCCATCCACAGGCACCCAGAAAGAGAAATCAATAAAAGCATAACTGCAGAAATAGAAACTTAAACCAAAACTGGAAATGGATAATAAAGTGAAAGCAAGCAACACAAACCTATTAGTCATAACCTTAAATATTAATGGACCAAATTCCTCAATCAAAAGACACAGACTGGGAGATTGGATTAGGAAACAGAACCCATCCATATGCTGTCTACAAGATACACATCTTACCTTCAAGGACAGGCACCACCTAAAAGTGAAAGGATGGAAGAAAATATTCCAAGCAAATGGTACCAAAAAAAGAAAGCAGGTGTTGCTATTTTAATATCAGACAAAATAGACTTCAAAGTAAAAGAAATCAGTAGAGACAAAGCAGGCCATTACATTTTTTTTTTAAATATTCATAGTAATCTTTTATTATCTTTGCTATACATTGAATCCTGCTACTGGCACTTTGGGCCATTACATTTTTATCACAGGAACAATTCACCAAGAAGATTTCACAATTATGAATATATATGCCCCAAACTCTGGTGCACCAAACTTTATAAAGACAATTCTCCAGGACCTCAAGGCACAGATTAACCCCAGTACCTCATAGTAGGGGGCTTCAATACCTCACTGAACACTTTGGACAGGTCAACAGGACAAAGAATAAACAGAGAGACATCTGAACTGAATGATATGATACACCAAATGGATCTCAAAGACATCTATCGAATATTCTGCCCTAATACCAGAGAATACACTTTCTACTCAGCACCCCATGGAATATTCTCCAAAATCAACCACATACTGGGAAACAGAAGAAACCACAAAAAGATTGAAATAATTTCATGCATTCTATCAGACCACAGTGCAATAAAGCTCAATATCAACACCAGGATAAGCCCTACTATCTACAAGAACACATGGAGACTAAACAATGCACTCTTGAATAATGAATGGGTCAAGGAAGAGATAAAGAAAGAAATAAAAGCATTCCTGGAACTGAATGACAATGATAATACAACACAACAAAACCTATGTGATACCTTAAAAGCAGTCCTAAGAGGGAAGTTTATAGCCCTGGGTGCCTACATTAGAAAAACAGAAAGAGCACAAGTGAATGATCTAACACTACAGCTAAAAGCACTGGAGAGGCAACAACAGACGAACCCTAAATGCAACAGACAGGAAGAAATAACAAAAATCAGAGCAGAAATCAATGAAATAGAAACAAAGAAAACAATACAAAAAAAAATCAATGAATCCAAAAGTTGGTTCTTTGAAAGAATAGACAACATAGACCTCTAGCCCAGTTAACCAAAAGAAAGAAGGAACAACTCCAAATCAGTACAATCCATGATGAAAAGGGAAATATCACAACAGACAAGGAAAAGATCCAGACAATCGTATGGGAATACTTCAAAAACCTATACGCTACCAAGTTCAAAAACCTAGAAGAAATGGATGAATATCTGAAATCCTGGGAATCACCAAAGCTCAACCAAGAAGAGATCCACAGCTTAAACAGACCCATAATATATTAAGAAATTGAAGATGTAATAAGAAAACTCCCAACTAAAAAATGCCCAGGCCCAGACGGTTTCACAGCAGAATTCTATAAAACATTTCAAAAAGACTTAAAACCATTATTACTCAAATTGTTTAGAAAGATACAAACAGGGAATTCTCCCAAATTCCTTCTATGAAGCCAGCATCACTCTATTACCAAAACCAGGCAAAGATACAACCAAAAAGGAGAACTATAGATCCATCTCCCTAATGAACGCAGATGCCAAAATTCTAAACAGGATACTGGCAAATCACATACAGATCCACATTAAGAAGATCATCCATCATGACCAAGTTGGATTCATACCAGAGATGCAAGGACGAAATCAATAAATATCATCAAGCATATAAATGGACTGAAAGACAAAAACCACACCATCATCTCAATTGATGTGGAGAAAGCCTTTGATGAAATCCAGCATCCCTTCATGCTTAAAGTCCTAGAGGGAATTGGATTGGAAGGATCATTCCTCAATGTAATGAAAGCCATATACAGGAAACCCACAGCCAATATCATCCTAAATGGGGAAACGACAGAAGCATTCCCTTTAAAGGTAGGAACTCGGCAAGGCTGTCCCCTGTCACGACTCCTCTTCAATACAGTGCTGGAAACCCTTGCTAGGGCAATAAGGCAAGAAAAGGAAATTAAAGGAGTTCTAACTGGAAAAGAGGAAGTCAAGCTATCCCTTTTTGCTGATGATATGATTGTCTACCTAAGGGATGCTAAAATCTCCACCAGAAAACTCCTAGAAATGATTAAGAGCTTCAGTAAAATGGCAGGATACAAAATTAACCTAGAAAAATCAGTAGCCTTTCTTTACACCAATAACAAGCAACTGAAGAAGGAATTCAAGGAGATCTTCCCACTCATGATAGCCTCAAAAACAATAAAATACCTAGGAACAATCCTAACCAAAGACACCAAAGATCTCTACAACAAAAATTTTAAACCATCGAAGGAAGAAATTGAAGAAGACATCAGAAGGTGGAAAAACTTCCCATGCTCATGGATTGGGAAAATTAATATAGTAAAAATATCCATTCTACCCAAACTCTTTTATAGATTTAATGCAATCCCAATTAAGATTCCCAAGAGTTTCTTCACAGGCTTGGAGAAAAAGTCCTTAATTTAATTTAGAAAAACAAAAGACCCCAAATAGCCAAAACAACCCTGAGTGAAAAGAGCAATACAGGGGGGATCTCTATACCAGACTTCAAACTATACTACAGGGCTATAGTCATAAAAACAGCATAGTACTGGCACAAAAACAGACCTGTTCACCAATGGAACAAAACCAAAGATCCAAACTTGAGCACATACAATTTCAGCCATCTCATATTTAACAAGGGGGCCAAGAAGACACAATGGAGGAAAGACACCATCTTCAGCAAGTGGTGTTGGCAAAACTGGATCACCACTTGTAGAAAAATGAAATTAAACACCTACCTCTCGCCCTGTACAAAAGTCAACTCCACATGGATCAAAGACCTCAACGTGAAACCCCAAACTCTGAAGGCGATAGAAGAAAAAGTTGGCAGCAGATTACAAGGCATAGGCATAGGAAAAGACTTCCTAAATCAGACAGCAGCTGCACAAGAATTAAGGTCGACAATTGACAAATGGGACCTCATTAAATTCAAAAGCTTCTGTACATCAAAAGAAACAATCAAGGAAGTGAAGAGAAATCCCACAGAGTGGGAGGAAACCTTCACCGCAGAAACATCTGACAAAGCATTGATTTCCAGAATATATAAACTACTCAAAAAACAAAGAAGAAAGAAAACAAATGACCCACTCAATAGATGGAGCAAAGAGCTGAACAGAGACTTTACAAGTGAGGAATTAGAGATGGCTTAGAAACATCTTAAGAAGTGTTCAACATCATTAATCATTAAGAAAATGCAAATCAAAACCACTTTAAGATATCATCTTACTCCAATAAGACTGGCTAGGATCAAGAAAACAAATGATACCAAGTGCTGGAGAGGTTCTGGGGAAAGAGGAACACTCCTCCACTGCTGGTGGGAATGTAAACTCATATAGCCACTATGGAAAGCAGTGTGGAGAACACTTTGAAGACTTGGAATGAACTTGCCACCTGACCCAGCCATACCACTCCTGGGTATGTAGCCACAAGACTCATCTTACCACAGATACATGCACAGCTATGTTTATTGCAGCTCTCTTCACAATAGCAAGGAGCTGGAACCAACCCAAGTGCCCCTCAACTGACAAGTGGATAGAGAAAATGTGGTACATCTACACAATGGAGTTCTATGCAGCAGTAAAGAAAAATGACATCATGAGCTTTGCAGGTAAATGGTTGGAGCTAGAGGACATCATGCTGAGTGAAGTAACACAGTCCCAGAAAAACCAATGAGGAATGGTATCCCTCATCTGTGGATGCTAGCACCAATTACCTAATTGTATGGCAAACTGAGCAACGTCAATGTGTTCCAAAAACAACTGTGCTCTTATATTTTGAATCCCTTAAAATATAATTAAAAAATAAATTAATTTTAAAAAGAGAAAAAAAGAAAATCTAAGCGAAGGGGCTGAGGGGTAGCTCAGCTGTAGAGCACTTGCCTGTCATGTAAGGGGCCCCAGGTTCAAGTTCTAGCACTTCAAGTAAATAAATGAATGAAGAAATGTCAGAATCAAAGTAGTCAAAGAAAGAACTATTGAGCATGGCCATTTGCTTATTTTGGTCTAGCCATATCATAACTACAAAATAAGCAGTCATGTACAAAACCTGTGTGGGAAGGACAGCCATTTAATATGCTTTTTATTTTTAGATATTTTATTTATTATTTTATTTTACGTGTATGGGTGCAATGGCTGCATAGTGTGAGTACACCCGTGTTGTGCAATGCCCAAAGGTCAGAAGTGGTCATTGGATCCCCTGAAACTGGAGTTATGAACAGTCGTTAGCCCCCACAGAAGTGTTGAGAATCACACCCAGGTCTTCCGCCAGTGCTCTTAACCGATGAGCCCTCTCCAGCCTCTATTAATATTCTTCTAAGAGTGTTGCACAAATCATTCCTGGAGTACAAAATAGTAATTACTTGTATCTTAATCATTTGGATAGCAAATTAGTGTTTTCAGAACTCCATTCAAAGTCAGAGACTTCAAGAAATACTTGTCAGTCACTAAGCAGAAAATCTCACATACTTATGAAAAGGAACTACAGACCAGTGGCCTCCAGATCTGTAGTCAGTGTCTGGCGTGACTATGATCCCTTTAAAAACAATATTCAAAGGCAGGTTCTTGATGTGCATTTGGTAACTGATGATTTCTTAGCTGCCTTTCCACATCCTTTAATTTTTTTTAATTTTTATTAGCTTACAAAGATTTAGCTTTCATTACAGTGTTTTATTATAAGATTGTATTTGCTATAGCTTGAATAGGGTTTCAGGGTGTCCCCGAACCTTCATGTTCTAGAAGCTTGGTCCTCAAGTGTAGTGATAAGGAGACGAGAGGAGGACCCCCAACAAAAGCTGGTTAGCTCTTGAGGCACGCAGCCTACCCACAGAGGGGGTAGATGAGAGTTGCTCAGGGCTCTGCGGGGAAAGGCTTGCCTTCACAGGCTGATGGCATGAACATGACCCCCAGAACCCATGTCAAAGTGGAAGGAGAGAACTGGCTTCATAAAGTTGTCCTCTGACTCTCCATGGGTGATGTGGCATAAGCATGCCCCCTACCCACATATCATACACACAAAAAAATAATAAAATAATGACAGAGAGATATAGTAACGGGAGCAAATATAGTCTCACGGGCCCCTGGTTAGTTCCCACCAGGCTTAGACTCCTGGCTTCCTATCCCACCAAGTGACCCCTCGTCCAGCACACCAGCCATAGGTTAGAGGAAGCCATAAGACTATGAGGCTCTGAGCTGAGAAAACAGACAGTGGTACCATGTTCTTGAATCTCCGGAACCGTGCAATAATAAACTTCTTTTCTTTATACAATACCCAGACTTCTTGTAATAGCAAGAAGAAATGGGTAAAGACAACATTATAATTTTTCATCCAGAAAATAAAAAGAACATGTTGACCATATGATTTAAATACTTTCCCTTCCTGGTTTGCAAAACACTTAGTTAAACTAATTTAGATTCATTGTGTAAAAACAGAAAAATGGGCACTGTATTCCTTAAAGAAAATTATCAATGAAATTGTTGATACGGTACAAAGTCAAACAGTCCAAAAACTTAACACTTTAAGCATAATTATAGTATTCCTATACTGGGTGTGGCACCACTAGCCTTTAACTCTAGTACTTGGGCAGCAGAAACAGGCAGATCTCTGTGAGATCCAGGCCACTCTGGTCTACATAGCGAGTACCAGGCCATCTGGGACTAGAAGGAGACCCTGTCTCAAAAGAAAAAAAAAAAAAGAAAGAAAGAAAGAAAAACAAAAAAAAAAAAAAAAAAAAAGAAAAAGAAAAAAAGAAAAAAAAGAAAAGAAAAGAAAGAAAGAAAGACTAACATTCTTACAAGCTTTCCTGGTTCATGACCCTCACCCGTTACTCAGGGGCAAAGCCATCAGATATTCATGCAGCGGCCACTAGCCCGCCCCAGTTGTTGCCTTTGTTTTCCAGTGTGCTCAGATGCTTTTGGTGAACCATTCAAGCTTAGTGATTGCTAAGCAGACAGAAGCTCTTCTTGCACATCCCAGTTTATTTACTGATTTCATGCACGATCCTGCTTCCATTTTTTTTTCTGTTTCCAAATGTTGTGTTTTCCCCTCTGTGTTGTTAAAATTAGTATGCTCAAAACAGTAGCTTAGAGCCTAAGTCTCCCTCACCATCTACAGACACACAAACTGAATTCTCATTGTCTTTACAGGTACTGAGGAGTCTCTCACACTGTTTATTTTTCCTCTGACCCTCCGAGAAGGGCAACTAAGGATGAACTCATGGATGTCGGTATCTCTCCTTTTACACATATTGAGAGGGAACAGAAGAGAATACCTGAAAGGCTTTGAATAGCCAACTGGAATTTCGTGATGCCTCACAACCACAGCACCCTTGTTGCCTCGTCTAAAACAAGGACTATGAGTGACCATTGCATAACCCCAGAAAAGAACATCACGTCAGGTAAAGCCAGCAGTCCAGATCAGAAAGGCAAACAGTCGGGGCTGGAGAGATAGCCTAGCGGTTAAGAGCACCGACGCTCTTGCAGAGGACCCGGGTTCGATCCCCAGCACCCACATGGCGGCTAAGAACCGTCTGTAACTCCAATTCCAGGAGAACTCCAGTTCCAGGGGAATCCGAGACCCTCTTCTGACCTCCGCGGCATTGCACGACACGGGTGCACAGACCTGCATGCAGACAGTACATTCATACACATACAAAAATAAATAAATAAATAATAATAAAAAAATTTAAAAAAAGAAAGGCAAACAGTCCTGTCAAGCATTTACTCCTCCAAGGATGATGCCAAGCCACTCCTAAATTCTGGCTTTGGAACACAGGCTGGCAGGAATGCCTACAGGAAGCCACCTGATGCCAGGAAGAACAACTGCGAGAACAGCAGGTCTCCCAATGATTTGGACTTGAAGTAGAAGCAACCAATCCATTGCTGAGAAAGCAAATGAACACGATCAAATTAAATCACAGAAACAGCTAAGTGGAAGAGCTAGCAAGCAAGGTCAAGTGGAACACCTTGTCTTGAAGTCAGAATTAGTTAAATTTTCATTACGAAATCATGACAAATATAAAACCTGCTATAATTCTAATTTTTTAAAATGTCGCATGTCCTGAAAAGCAGGTTTTTAAATGAGATTAATATTTTAGTGGGTTATGAAGCATTTGCTCTCGCCCTGTTCAGCTGGCTGGTCCTCCAGGTGATGGACACTCCTTGGAGCTTCAGGCCTTTCACCTCTGTCCCCCAGCACCCAACATGATAGACACGCCAGCTGTGCAATGAATTTCTGCTGGATTAATTGAATGAACAAATTTATATCTATTTTTCTCTTTCTCTGAAAGTATAGTAGAATGAATGAATCCAAAAGTGAGCTGGAAGCAAGCCAAAAACTGCATTTGCTTAATCATTTAATCTTGCCATCAAAATCAGATCCATTCCTTTGAATAAATAAAGATGATAATCTGATCACCTAAGCCATCCCCCAGGGGTTCAAAGGAAGGAAAGTCTCAGAGAGACATCAGACCCCAGTGCCCCACCTCTGCCACGGTCACATTTCAGACTTCTCATTATGCGGGACCTTGATAGACTGACTTAGACTAGAGTTTTTTTTGAGACAGGGTCTCCCTATAGTCCCAGCTGGCCTGGAAATCACTCTGTAGACCAGGCTGGCCTTGAACTCACAGACATCTACCTGCCTCTGCCTCCTGAGTGCTGGGATTAAAGGTGTATGCCATCATGCCCAGCCTAAAGATAGTTCTTAGCCACCATGTTGGTGCTGGGAATTGAACTTGGGTCCTCTGCAAGAGCAGTTGGCGCTCTTAACCACTAAGCCATATCTCCAGTCCCAACTAGATATTCTTAAAAGTATTTTTATACAAATAAAACCTGGCGTGGTGGTGCATGCCTTTAATCCTAGAAGCACTTGGGAGGCAGAGGCAGGCGGATCTCTGTGAGTTCAAGGACAGCCTGGTCTACAGAGTGAGTTTCAGGACAGCTGGGGCTACAGGGAGACCCTGTCTCAAAAAATACATATATATATATATATATACTCATTTGTAGAAACTATGACCAACTAGAAAATAGCTGGAAGGAGACAGCCAGGAATAGAGTAGCCAGAGACTATTTCACATCATCGCAAGAATGTTCAAGCAAAACAGGTCCATGCAGATCAATACTCAAGGGCGTAACGATTAGATGCAAGAATCTCCTTGCATATGGCTCCNTAGAAGGTTTATTAGAAATTAGGGTTTTCTGTTCAGACTTCCTAAATATCTTACTTTTTAGCCTTGTGTACAATCTCAAAGCTGCCACAAATATATCTGGAAGAATCTGCAGTAAAATACTAAATATAACACAGTCACCATTCCTTGAACAGGAGGTACTGACTGAAAGCACAGGGCCAAATGAGCCCTGAGCTAGCAGAAGCCCGCTCTCTAAACGTGGCTCTTCCACTCTAGCTGGTCCATTAGACTGAGTACAGGAAGATGATACTAGCTGGTCATGGCGTGTTGAAGAGCGCTTAGCTCCATCAGCCTTCCTGACCTATAAAGCCAAGGTGAGGTTTCTATAACAAAATACCTTAGACTGGCTAGCTTATTGACAAAATAAATTCATTCCTCACACTTCTAGTAGATGAACAACCCAAGATCACAGCACCAGTTGCTTTGGTGTCTGGTGAGGGCCTGTTTTCTCATAGGTGGCACCTCACTGTGTCCTGACGTGATAGAAGAGGATGACAATTCTCTATGGTCTCCTTTCTGAGAACACTAATCCCACTCGTGAAAGCTATCCCTCATGATCCAACCACCTTCCTTTTAGTAACATCACTTTGAGGGTTAAGATGCCAGCCTCTGTGGATACACAGACATTCAGACGACAGTAAATCATAATGCATCATCCTTCATATATACCTTTATTTATTGGGCTCATTCTTCTCTCCTGTCCCCAAATCCATCTTCATCATACACCAGTCACCAAGGGTAGAAACATCTATGAGGAACAACTGTAATCTACCAACACAAGCCTAGAAAAGAGGAGTGCAGATATACCCAGTTGACAGAGTGCTTGCTTAGAATGAAGCCCTGGCTTCCAGATCCAGAACTGCATAAAACTCACTATGCCAGTTCACAGTATTAAAACATGAAAACATCGCCAGGTGTGGTGGCACACGCCTTTAATCCTAGCACTCGGGAGGCAGAGGCAGGCGGATCTTTGTGAGTTCAAGGCCAGCCTGGTCTACAGAGTGAGTTCCAGGACAGCTGGGGCTACAGGGAGACCCTGTCTCAAAAAAGACCAAAAAAGAAAAAAAAAACATGAAAACATCAAGGATGATCTCCCTCAGAGGACAAGAGAAAACCGAGTGAGTCACTTTGCTTTTTAAACTCTTGGGTGTATTTAAAAGTTGAAACACAAGTCTACAAACGATAGATACTTCATTTAACAATTAAAATTGTTGTGTCTTTTTCTGATGTCATCAGTGCATCCACTAGCTAATGTCTACTGGGGACAATATTAGAAGTCTAACCATAGTCCCCTTCATGGTCTGAAAGCTGAGTTTGGGGTTTTCTTTGGGGCTCTTCAAAACTCACTGGCAGACCAAGCTTCTGCTAAGTCCTTTCGGTGTTTCAAAGCGAGAAGACAGAGAAACCAATTCCTTAGCAATCAAAGAGCTGCTCCCTTGGCCTCCCTTGACATTCCAGATAAACAGGGGCATTTCGGAATATCCCAGAGGTAGAAGGTGAAGCCACACACACCACACCATTTCTAAGAGGGTCTTTGGATTCTGAGAACTGGACACAAATCAGCTGTGTTTTCACTCCATCTAAAGTCTCCAACTTCTACTTCTATTCCTACCTTAAACGAAGCTATTTAACCCTTTTACTCTTCTCCCCCAGATCTGAAACAGGGGTTGGGGTGTTCATCTGTACTGTGACAAATTTAGGTATGTCTGACAGAGGAAAACATGGTAATGCAGCAGCTTCTGTTTCAAGGTTATAAAACTTTGCAATAGCCTTCAGTGTGTGTGTGTGTGTGTGTGTGTGTGTGTGTGTGTGTGTGTGTGGTTTAGACAATTTCTTCAACTTTTTAGTTTCCCTTAACCTACATTATTTTAGCTAGAAGTTAAAGACCCCCCTGTGAAGGGTGGTCCTGATATCATCCTGACTGGGAGAATTAAGAGGAATCTGTAGAATCATTCGGTAAAGTTCATATTCAGTGTGATAATGATCACAGCCAACATGTAAGGAACAAATCCAATTAGCATATGGGTACTTAGAGTTCATTCGTTTAATGTGAAGTGACATTTTGATAACTCAAGAATTGAGCCATTAGCAATCTCTGGTTACAACCTGTCTGACAGATTCTGGGCATGCACTTCACTAATTGAGTTTTCAAGGACTTAGGTGAGGACTGGTGCAGGGGGGCAGGTGGAGCTCTGGTTCCCACTGCATAGCTTCTGCTAGACTTCTGGAAATGGCTTCTTTTCTGAGAAGCCTTTAAGGGTCAACAGTTCAACAGTTAAGGCTGCAGAAGAAATGTGTTCATTTTTTCTGGTCGTTTTGCTTTCTTTTGAAAAATCTCCGCATTCAACCTTCATCAAGGAAGTCCAATTGTTTGGAACATTTTGGAAGCATGTTACTCAAATTAGAAAATGGTACTGATACAAACTTGCAATTTTAGATGTTTGAACCTCCATGCAACCTACTTTGGAATTTGAGGCGGAAGTAACTAGTATTTGATACTTTGAGAGCCTCAGTGAACCTGTGCTGAACATATGAAGTTCACCAATAGATACTAACATAATAAAGAATCCCACTCCTCAGTACTGTGCAAAGCACTCATATAGGCTTGCACTGCTCGCTTCTTGTTCTTGCATTGCCCAGTGTTCTTCTGGTCTGTCAGAATGCAAGGAGGCATTCTTTCTTCCCTCCACTCTGCTGTTTATCCTTCCTTCTACAACAAATATGAAATACATGGTAGACCAAAATCTTCATACAAATATGCTATTAAAATTTGGGCCAGGGGGCTGGAGAGATGGCCTAGCAGTTAAGAGCACCAACCGCTCTTGCAGAGGACCCAGGTTGGATCCCCAGTACCCACATGGCAGCCGAGAACCATCTGAAACTCCAATTCCAGGAGAACTCCAGTTCCAGGGGAATCTGACACCCTCTTCTGACCTCTGCGGCATTGCACGACACAGGTGCACAAACTTGCATGCAGACAGTACATTCATACACATACATAAATAAATAAAATTAATAAAAAAAAATTTTAAATAAATAAATATAAAATTTGGGCCATAATAGTATACAAGAATATCAGCCCCTAAATTCTCCATTCTTTAAAATTTTTCTCTTACAAGAAATTTATATTTTTTCTATCTTGAGTGACTATAAGAATATTCACTTACAAATACTTGGACCAAAACAAACATTAAAGTTGCACTTTCACTGAAAGTGTGTAGAAAAGTAGAAGTGGGGGAGGGAAGAAGCCAAATATAAAGTGTTTCGTTCTTATTGATGTGAACACAGAAGTCGCAAGTAATTGCATTTTTAAATTCATTTTATTTATTATTTTTATGTTATGTGTGTGAGTGTATTGCCTACATGTATGTAGGTGCACCAGTGTCATGCAATGCCCACAGAGGTCAGAAGAGGGTGTCAGATCCTCTGGAACTGGAGTCATAGACAGTTGTCAGCCTCCATGTGCTGGGAATTGAAGCCAGGTCCACTGCAGGAGCAACATGTATTCTTAACCTCTGAGTCATCTCTCGTTCCCTGTAAGTGCATGTTTTACTCCAACTTTCAACATCAAAACAATTCCCAAACTGCATTATTTTATGTTCATTATGAAAAACTAAAGGAGTGTGGAATTGAAAGTAGGCCTAAGGGGTTCTAACCCTAAGCTTGTCACCAATTCAGTTTGACCTCAAGCCATCCTTCTGCAAAAGTTTCTTAGCCTCTCCCAGCATTAGGAAAACCAAATCACATTTGGCTCAGCCACCAGAACCACAGAGTAAGGGCTTTATATAAGTCAGTCTTCCACCGAAGTATCTTTTAAAAGCACATCAAGTTAAACCATCTCTAAAAGCTAAGGGATGTTTATAGGTTTTAAATGGCTGCCAACAGCCAGGCTCAGCACTCGGTTGTTCTTAAATGTTCTGCTCTCATAAGAGGTAACGTTAACTTCTCTTCCTTTCCTCAGAAGAATCCTACTTTAGCCTTGCACCAGAAGAGGTGGAGAGACGGCAGACTTCTTGACCAACATTCATGGCGATGTTCCCCGTTCTCTCCCTTCGCACATGAGCTTCCAGAAACTGTCTCAGCCTTAGTATCCTTAATTGAACAGCGGGGATAATGTTATCCACAGCTCGTGGAAGTCTGTGTTAAATATATAATTAATATATGTACATATATAAGTACTGTGGTTTGAATATGAAATGTTCCCCATAGGCTCCTGTGTCTGAACACTTGGTCCCCAGCTGGCGGTGCTGTTTGGGAAGGCTGTGGAAGCCTTGGGAGGGGGGGCCTCACAAGAGGAAGCAGGTCACGCGTGGGAGCCTTCAGGCTCTACAGCCCAACTTTATGTCCATTCTCTGCTTCCTGAATGTCGATGCAGTATCACCAACCAGCTGCTTTCCCTGCCACTATTCCTGCTGCGGTGCCTTCCCTGCCATGACAGGTTGTATCCCTGTGGGAACTGTAAGCCAAGGTAGACCTCGCTCCCTTACGTTGCTTTTGTCAGAGTATTTTCTCATGGTAACAGAAAAGTAATGAATACACTTAAGTATTGACATCCAGGGCCAAGACAGCTACAAAATTATCAGCCTGCTAACACACACAAACACACACACACACACACACACACACACACACATACTTAAATAATTTCTGAGGCCTCTAACAAAATGAAAGTTCAGGATGCCTTGCGACTAAGATTTGAACATGGCAACAGCAGAGCATAAAACCAAGAGCAGGGTCTGCTGAGTGTGGGGTCTGCTGAATGTGGGGCCTGCTGAGTGTGGGGCCTGCTGAGTGTGGGAACTGCTGAGTATGGGGTCTGCTAAGTGTGGGGCCTGCTGAGTATGGGAACTGCTGAGTGTGGGGCCTGCTGAGTGTGGGAACTACTGAGTGTGGGGTCTGCTGAGTGTGGGGCCTGCTGAGTGTGGGGCCTGCTGAGTGTGGGGTCTGCTGAGTGTGGGGTCTGCTGAGTGTGGGGTCTGCTGTGGTGCATGGGTCAAACCGCAGTGGAGCTGCCCCTGCACAGAAGCACTGTGAGCACTCAGGAGCTAGCAAAGGGAAAACAGTACTTTGACATGAACTTCTAATGTGTCAGTGCTTTCACAGGGAGGGGTGGCTCACCACAGGGTCCCGACCCTCGGAAAGTCGAGATAACACCAAGCAACAGCAAAAAAGTCACTGACAGCCTCTTGGCCTCAGTGTCCCCATATTCAGAACAAAGATTAACTCTTGGTCTAAGTTTCCTCCCATTCAGAGCAGAGAATCATGTTTTTAGCAAGGAGTCTAATAATCCTTAGAATGCCCTCAAAGCCCAGAAAGGGCAGATGTGAGGGTGCAAGCTGGACGCAGACTGAGCACTCATTCCTACTTGGAACAGAGGGACTATTTGATTTCCTTAACCTCATATGGAAAAAAGTTGGTTAATGAAAATAAGTAAGAACTACTGGGTTTGTTGGTGTTTATGGTGTTCCAATGTTTAGTTCTATGCCCTAGTTCTTGTTTGATTTTCACAACAACCTTGTAAGTAGAGGGATGGATATTACTACCTCCATTTGCTAAAGAACACGCAGGAAAACATCTTCCTAGATAGAGATGTGCTCCTGAGCAGCCTGCCCTCCCCATCCCAACTCCGGTTTCCTTTCTGGGCCACCTTTCTTCCTTCCAGTGCCCAGGAGGAAAAATTACTTAAACAAATATTGCTTTTCTGGTTCTTCAAGAACTGCACTACTTTTAAGGTGACCACACTTAATCTCACCACGGCAGAAGAGGGAAACAAGCAGTAAACCAAGAGTGGACCAGAGGTCAGTCAGCATGAGAATTGGCCATTTTCCTCAATTTCTATACATATCGTGCCTCACTGATGTTCCACATCTCTCCCCCACACCTAGAACATTTTTTGCTTATTAATTCTTATTTCATGTGTATGAGTTTTACCTGCATGTTGATACGACCCATGTTGTGCAATGCCTGCAGAGGTAGAAGGAGGTATTGGATACCCTAGACTGGAGTTCCTGACTGTTGTTATCTGCCATGTGCTCTTAACCATTGAGCCATCTCTCCAGTACCTGGGATTGTTTAACTTCAGTCCCCTCCACATAATCTGAACCTCTACTCCCTCAGTCTGAATAGTTATTCGCCTGCCCTGGCTGTTGGAGCCTGGGACAAGATCTTTGTCAAAGGGCTATGATGAAGGCAGTGAATAAATAAAATGCCTGGGAAAATGCCTGGAACACAGTAAGTGCTGTGGAAGTGTTCTCTAAGTAAATAACAAATGCTTTTGTCTACCTTCTACTTCACACATACACACACACCTTTTAAATGTTTGACTAAAAAGAACCCTGAAAATTCCGGGCTAGCACAGGCACAGGAAGTGGGGTACTCGGGGCTGCTGTTGCTCTCCAGCCGCGCACCTCCTGGCTCAGCCATTATTTCTATCTGAAAGAGTCAATAACAGAAGCATCCCAAATTTGGCTGTTCCCTTCCCACAGTGCACACCATCCACTTCAAGTACCACATGGGCATGTGCTGGGACAAAAACCAATGACAGCAGTGGCGCTAGCTTACACATAAACTGAATACACACAGGCCAACGTGTCCTTCCCCTTCATTAAGTCCTCGGCACCCCCAAAAAGGAGACTCAGGGTGGTGATGCCATAGGAGTCCTTATAAATGAAACAACCCCAAAGACTTTTTTTTTGCTTTTAATTGGTGGCCATATTAGTAGAAAAAGAGGAAGCTATGGAAGGAGACCTTGGCTGATCTCGGGCGTGGCCTCTCCAAGCTCCACTGCTGCGGGACCCAGAGCCAGCTACAAACATGGGCCCATTCCCAGGTGTAGAAACTCCACTCTACTCCCTAATTGTCTAAAATTCCATACTAAGAGATTCATTTGGTTTTAACTCTAGCTTGGGATTAGGGTGGGGGGGGCAGAGGTGTCATTGAAACAAGGTTTCCATGTAGCCCCAGCTGGCCTGGACCTGCCATGTAGACTAGGCTGGTCTTGGTCTCACAGAGATCTGCCTGCCTCTGCCTCCTGAGTATGGGGACTAAAGGTGTGAGCTACCACCCCTGGCTTAATTCTGACTTCTAAAACAAAATATTTATTCAGCAGTGTAACTGAAGTCATTACTGTGTGTTGGACTCCGTTCTGGCTTGAGAACACTAGGGCCCAGAAAAGAGAGCACTGTGAAGAGAGGTCAAAGAGGACGAAAGACAGACAAGTCTTATTTCAGCATTTTTTTTAAAGAAAATGAGGAGTAGCTTTCTTAGGAAAAGAAAATGGAGATGACATACAGTCTTGAGCAGCTGATCTGAAATTCCAATCATGACGTTCTCATAGATAGACTTAGACTCCATTTATATGTGCCTCATGATTACCTCAGAACTCACTTCAGCCTGAAGTTGGATGAAGAAGGCCAGGTGGACTTCCTGTACTGTGCAGCCCTTGCTCTCGTCTGTCAGGGCTGCCTTAACAAAGGGCCACATATGTAGTGGCTTAAACTACAGGAAGTTGCTCTCTCATGAACCTGGAGGCTAAAGTTCATATCCAAGGTGTCTGAGGGTCGTTTTCTCCTGAGGCACTCTTTCTACGGCTGGTGGAAAGCACCCATCTTCCAGTGTCCATGTGGTCTTCCGTGCCGGCCTGTCTTTATCTCCTCTTCTTATGAGCACGCCAGCCCACACATCTTCATTTCAATCTTTTTTTTCTTTCTTTTTTTTGTCTTTTCGAGACAGGGTCTCCCTGTAGCCCCAGCTCTCCTGGAACTCACTCTGCAGACCAGGCTGGCCTTGAACTCACAAAGATCCGCCTGCCTCTGCCTCCCAAGTGCTAGGATTAAAGGCGTGCGCCACCATGCCCAGCTCATTTTAATCTTAACTGCATCTTTAAAAGGCCTGTCCCAAATACAGTCCCATTCTGAGGTCCTGGAGTTAGGGTTTCTTCATATGAACTTGGAAGAAATACAATTCAGTCTACAGCAATCCTCCACTATCAATAGTGGAACCAAATAGCATAGTAGTGAGTCTACCAAGCATTAAGCAGATCCAACCATCTTTTTCAAACTAGTTTGTATGGGAAATATGCCTTAACTTCCACATAAACAATTAAAAAATACTTTACAGCTATAACAAGCCATCTAGAAATTATCTTTCTTTATTGCAAGGAGGCTTTCAGCCATGACTTGGATGAAACCTAACAAAGCAGGATCGCACTACTTGAGCATAGAATCTCTAAAGAAAGTTTCAACATTGTGTGTGTGTGTGTGTGTGTGTGTGTGTGTGTGTGTGTGTGTGTGTTTGAGACAGGGTCTTCCTGTAGACCCAGATGGCCTGGAACTCACTTTGTAGACCAGGCTGGTCTTGAACTCACAGAGAACCACCTGCTTCTGCCTCCCGAGTGCTGGGATGAAAGGCGTGCACCACCACGATAGGCAAAGTTTCAGCATTTTTAAATAGAAAAATAAAGGCATTTTTGACCAACAAGATGGCTCTAAATAGTTCTTTATTTGTGGGTATTAATTACTTTAGGGTTGTGATGGTTAAAGGGTGTTTCCTAATGAAGGGACCAGACCTGGGAGGACAGAACTGGTCCTCTCACTAGGGACTGATCTTCTAAGGATTTATTTCTGCTGAACTCCAAGCAGAGTGTTTACTTCATGCATCCTTGCTCCGCAGATTAATTGGCATATGTTTAAGTAAAAACAAAACCAAGCAAATCTAAAACATAACTTTAATAGAACCAGCTTCTTATGACAACTGGAAAACTCACAAGATGCTTTCTTTTTAGAGAGGACAGTGTCTTCGGAGGCACAGGAAATGCCGCCCAGAAGGTGATTTCAAGTTTATTATCTAGAAATCTCTCTGTAGTTTTCTTAAAAGCTGTTATTTTTTTAAGTGTTCTTGATTATAAGAAAATTGCTCTATCTCTCAGGGGAAAACACAAAGGAAGCGCAAGCCCTAGTTACAAAATAAAATACAAAATACAAAACCATATAATAAAAGCCATTATGTAAATGCATACACATTCTTTTTACTATCCTCACCTACTGCTTGAAATGCTAAATTGGAGCAATTAACTTTCCCAGGCTCTTGAAAGTTTATAAAGTTTACACAGAAGGCACTTCCCCTTCAGGCCGACCCTGCTCTGAGTCTCAGCTCTGCCACTTCAAAGTGAAACCTGGGAAAAGTTAAGTCTCTTCCAGTCCCTTCCCCAAACAAGTCCTTCCATTGTGTACATTTTTTTTTAACATTTTTTTTTAATTTTTTTTTTTTTAAATTTCTGTATGTGTATGAATGTACTGTCTGCATGCAAGTCTGTGCACCCGTGTCGTGCAGTGCCGCGGAGGTCAGAAGAGGGTCTCGGATTCCCCTGGAACTGGAGTTCTCCTGGAATTGGAGTTTCAGACGGTTCTCGGCCGCCATGTGGGTGCTGGGGATCAAACCTGGGTCCTCTGCAAGAGCGGTCGGAGCTCTTA
>VZQC01003889.1:2902977-3002586 GCA_009823505.1 Rhizomys pruinosus
AAATCTTGTTGAAAATTGTTTTTAAGTAAAGGTGGTTTTGTATTAAAAATTATCCATTATTTTAAAAAAAAAAAAAAAAAAACGGGAGAAAAGGGGGAGGAATATTTGGGGAGAATGGGGTATGGGGGGGGGGGGGGGGGGGGGGGGGGGGCATGCTACTTCAAATAACCTGAATATTTAAATCAGAGTACAGAAGAACCTTTTCAACTTTAGAATGGAAATCTATAGATAACATGAAGATGGAAAAATACACACTTTGCTAATTTCAGTCTTATATTTGCAACAAAAAAAAGCCATTTTTCATTTTTGACCTATTGCTTTCCAACTGATGTTATGCTTCTAACTGCAGAGTGAGTGCCAGGTAACCTCTGGTGATGCCTCATACTAGTCATCAAGTCCCAGGGAAGGTGAAGGGCAGGGGGACAGCTCCTTAAACAGATGCAGCACAACCCAGAGCTCACTCTCATTAGCTGTAACATAATGTAGCATCTATTAAAACCTAGTCCTGAAATTGCTGCTACTTGTAACCTAAACAGAAATATCCGAAAACGCATGCTTTGCAAACAGAATTTCTGTAAAAACACTTTTAAATGGGTCCATGGGGTGGCAGAGGGTTTTTTAATTTTGTCTTCATAACTGTGTTCTTTCACAATTCACTGGCTTTGTGTCTTCAGATGCTAATTTCTTTTTCTACTAGAAAAGTTAATAAGCACCTCCACTTAGAGCAGATGGTTCCTTAGAAAAAAATAAATAAAAATAAAAAGTTGGGAGGGCAGCTGGCTATATATATATAAATAATTTTAAGCCTAGTAACTTAATCTTCTGCTTTTCTGAAATATTAATAAGGTTTACATGGGAGTAGATATTAAATATAATCAGTTGCCATAGTGGTATGAATACTGTTTTTCAACATAAGCAACACGCCCTAGACATAACAGCTGTAAAAACAGAGATTTACTTCAATTTATACTTAGCATTTTCTATCTTAGCTCCTCAAAAGCCTGGTTAACTCCCTTCCACAACTGAAGTGTTTATTTTTTCATGGCTCCTGCACAGGCATTTTTAGGCAGGTATTTGTGGTATTTTTTCACTTGGAGATACCTTTATCCTATCTAAGTCCATCTCCATGCATAGCTAATGATTCTGTATGGTAGAGGCTCCTTCCTTGTGGCTGCTGCAGAATCAAGGCAGGAATGTAACCACAGGCCTGGGCTCAGAATTTTCCTGGGGTGAGGTAGTGTTCTCAAACAAAAGGTGACTGCAATTGAAAATTATACATCCCTTACTGTGATCTTTTGTGGACATCCAGCAACACAAAAAGGAAAGGGTAAGGTCCACCGGGCTTTGCTCTCTCGCAAACCATCACACAGAAGGAAGTGCACTGTTTTGATCTATAGCCTCTGCCTGGCCACAGATCAGCTGGGCTGTCAAGGAAGGAGCTTTTGCTGGCTTTGTGGAGATCTGTAGCAGGTATTCAGAAGTCTGTGCTCTCTCCCTGCCTCTGAGAATGGCTAAAGTAACAAGCTTCACTTCAAGAAATAACACACTCCTTGTGGAGCATCTCTGTCATTTCCCAGGACCACCGAAGAGCTCAAGGAGCTCTCCTCTCCCACGCATGATGTCCCCACCACATCAGTCTCCACAAGAACCCACACTGACTTGAGACCTGGGGGCTGAAGCTTGCACCACTTACCAGCTCGTGCAAAATTCCTTCAGGAGAAAGCAGTAAGCAAGGTGAGGTTTGAACTAAATCTACCTGAAACTCCCTTGTTCCCACCACTTTATATTTCTTCTACAAAATTGTAGAAGGGGGACTGGGGAGGTAGCTCAGTCAGTAGGAGGTCTACGTTTGGTCCCCACAACCCATATAACAATGCTGGGCTGTGTCATGGACATGTAATCCCAGAATTGTGGAGAAGGAGACGAGAATCCCTGGGTCTCACTAGTCAGGTAATTGGTGAAATCCAGACCAAGAACCTAAAACTCCAGAAGTAAAACCCGCCTGGGGTGTTCTTAGCTTTAAGTCACATAGTTTTTAGGACCCTAAAATTGAAGGCATTTTCATTCTTAAAAGCATATTTTAGAAGCTGGGGAGATAGTTCAGAGAGTAACAGTGAGCACGAGGACCCGAATACAGATCCCTGGCAGCCATGTGAAGACAGGCACAGCAACGCTGGTCTGTAATCTCAGTGAGGAGGACACAGGTATAGGAGGATTCCTGATGCTACTGGCCAGCTATTCCAGCCAAAACCCATGTTAATAAAAGACTTGATCTCAAAAATGGAGGTGAAGAGTGAGAGTGATTAAGAAGACAACCGACAAAAACCTTGGGCCTCTACACCCCTACGTACACACATGGGTATGCACCTGCACACACACACACACACACACACACACGCACATGGAAGATAACTCATGGTAAAGTGCTTGCCATTAACTGCACTGAGTTCAGTATCCAGAAAATATGTAAAAAAAAAGACTGAGCATGGCAGCACTCACTTGTAATCCCAACACTGAGGAAGTTAAGACATGGGATCCTAGGGTTTGCTAGCCAACCAGCCAGCCAGCCTTCCCTAATCAGTGAGCTCCAGGTCTGTCTCAAATAAATGTGGTGGGCAGCACCTGAGGTTGACTTCTGGCTGCCACATAAATGCATACATATACATGCATACACATACATGCATACACATGCATGAGTGCCTACCTGCACACACAGGAACACATGCATGCACATACACAAACATGCATACAAAAATATCGTTTCCTCACCCATGGCATAGGGACCATTTCAGAAGAGTAAGCAGAAAGAACATAAGAGTCAGGGGTAGTGCATTACAACACTGGTGACAGCATGCACATCACGAGACCCATTCAAACTCAATCAGATAAACATCTCCATAGAACTGGGAAAATGGGCAGGAGGCCTCAACCTAAGTTGAGGAACTAAATTCCAGTGGATGAATTCATATTGACACTGAGGGACATCTGGGTATACAAACTTGACATAAGCCTTAACATATATGACAAAATGCATGAAATCCTGTGAGCGGGCTAATTGAGGGGTACAGATGGGGAGGGCTCTAATTATGATTAAGGCGTGATATATAAAACTGACAAAAATTCAGTTAGAATACACATTTAAAAAATTGTTTGAAAGCCAGGCGTGGTGGCGCATGCCTTTAATCCTAGCACTCAGGAGGCAGAGGCAGACAGACCTTTGTGAGTTCAAGACCAGCCTAGTCTACAGAGTGATTCCAGGACAGCTGGGGCCACAGGATGTCTCGAAAAGACCAAAAAAAAAATTGTTTGAAAGTAATGCTTTTTGAAAATTATCAACAATCTAAGCCAAATATAAAGGGCCAGCATTATTCAATAGTAAAGTAAAATATATTTGGTCCATTTACTCTAGCCCAAGGATCACTCTTGCCTTCTGAGCACAATAAACCTCACCTCCTAACATAGAAAAGAGGAACAGAGAGAGGAGGTGTGGGAAAACTGCCTGCAGAAGAGCAATGTTAGCTCCACACATCAGCCTGGTCTTTCTCGATAAATTAGAGAGACTCAAGACTGGAGGGAGGGGACATGTTGATGGCCACCATAGAAATAAGGCTAAAAAAAGCAAAGGACAATAATAGTAGAATACCAGAGAGAGTCAGAAATCCATGAAAAGTTAAGCAACCAAACTACGATGATAGATTTGATATGGAAAACCAAATCAAAGGAACAAAGAAAATTAATCTAAACTCATTTAAATGTATGCCAGTGTTTCAAAGCACAATGAAAGTAACCCCACCTAAATGCAAATCGAAATCCCAGACACTGAAAGCCTCACAACTGCTAAAAAGTCTTCTAAAACCCAAATTCAATTATTTTTAACAATGTAGTTATTTCAAGTTTTACTGTGAATTGGGCTCCTGCTGAATATTAATATCTGTGATTTATAAACTAAAATTTTACTTTTTATGCTGCACATAATTGTAAAGCTACATTTCCAGAATTATGTGCCTCTTGGAAATTTTACATTTGAAAATCATGCTCAGTCAATGCAGAAAAGGATAATCAAGACTGTTTTTATATCAAGGGAGGGGAAAGACCCTTTTTTGTGTTGTTGCTCTCTAGAAAAAAAAAATCCCATGGCATTTGTTCTCTTAATGAGGAGAAGCAAATTGTTTTTTGAAACACAGCTGCACTTCAGAAACAGTGTGGCTTTATAGCTTTAATGGTCTTGAGCAAGGATGAGTTAATGGTTTGGGGGCCACAAGAACAGCAAGGGGCAGATGCAACGATGAAGTTAAAAAAGTGACAGAGCTGAGCCAGACATGGTGGTGCACGCCTTTAATCCTAGCACTTGGGAGGCGGAGGCAGGCAGATCTTTGTGAGTTCAAGTCCAGCGTGGTCTACAGAGCGAGTTCCAGGACAGCTGGGGCTACAGGGAAACCCTGTCTCAAAAAGTCCAAAAATAGTCCAAAAAAAAAAAAAAAAAAAAAGTGACAGAGTTTAGAAAGGCCTCTCTGGTCTATAACACTCAACTCTTCATTTAACAGAGTTTGACAATCTGCCATGATAATTTATATGGCTGGTTTTAAAAATAAAGGGGAATTTTTTTTTTTCCAAAGGAAAAAAGTAGCTTTGGACTTAGTGTTATTTCAAGACCATGTTTATTTGTTCTTAGTAGTCTTAAATAACCAATTTGCTCTCAAACCCAGAGATGCCTGATACTTTCTTTTTTTATTTTACTTATTCTTGTACATGTATGAATGTACTGTCTGCATGTAGGTTTGTGTACCCGTGTTGTGCAATGTTGCGGAGGTCAGAAGAGGGCGTCAGATTCCCCTGGAACTGGAATTAAAGATGGTTCTCAGCCACCATGTGGGTGCTGGGGATCAAACCCGGGTCCTCTGCAAGAGTAGTCGGCACTCTTAACCGCTAGGCTAGGCCATCTCTCCAGCCCAATGCCTGATTCTTTCAACATTGCCATGTTAGTTCAATATTGGGAACTGTAGTCAATATATTTAAATTTTTCCTATCCAGGAAAAAGGAAAAAATCAAATATATTGACTACAGTTCCCATCCAAATGCAATAGCGCCCTTCCAATTTGGAACTTAGTGGCTCATGCCCCCTGCATGATCATAAACACATCATGTTATGTTTTACTAGAGTATTAAGTTGCTCTTTTGCACATTAAGCTGTCCAGCCAATGCACACCTTCCATAACTTGAACAGCAAGGAAATAGACCCAGGGCCAGTGGACTCCCTGGGATTCCCAGCCACAAGTCTTCATTGATATGTATCACATATTTCCAGCATCACTGATGGCCAATAAATTTTGAAAAAGCAAAGTTTGAAGAACTATGTCTAAGTTGCTATCTCCTTCTATTTATTTATGCTATTCTTGTATGACAAGCCTAGACAACTGGTCAGCTTTGTACTTCACGTTGTTCAGGGAAACAAAATGAGCCGCTGAGGTTACCTGAAGTTTCAAATGCCAGAGATAGAGAAAAATGGAAACCTGGAATTTGGAAAGAGAAAGCAACTAAGGGTAGTAGAAATTGAGGCTCCCCACACAAGGCCAGAACTGATGGTAGTTTGGGCTTGCCAAGGAGGAGACTTCAAACATGACATCTTTCAGCCTAATAAAAAAAATCATAAGCTGAAGATGCTAAAACCTATGATATATGTGGCATGCATATGTGCATATTTTGGAGTGACGCATATTGGAAGGAACAACAACAACTGAAAGACTGTGTCAAAGAACTGACTGAAACAGTGAACTTCTGCTCGAAACAGTAAACTTCCACATCGAGAATTTTGAGACTGAGGAAAAAGATGAAAAACATGTCTGGCAGAATGAGCTCTGGTGGGGTGGGGTAGCAGGGAGGGGGGCAGAGGTCTAGGTTCGATTTGTAATTTTATATGAAATGCACAGAGCTTCAATAAAAATTGGCTTTGAAAAAAAAGTAAATGAAAGAATGAAAACAACAACAAAAACAGAAATTGAGGATTCCCATGCAATCCAAGCGCATTGCAGGCCCTCTGGCCCCCACCTCCACGTGCGTTTTCCAGATCCATATTACCTAGCAGGCCTCTATCTGACTTTCAATGCTACTGCTGGTGGCTCAGGGCAGCAAGTCAGTGCTTCTGACTTATTTACCAAGATGTCTTCAGATGCAAATAAAACAATCAAATGAAAGTAATTCAAACTCTCCTAAGGAAAAAAAAAAAAAGGAAGAAGAAAGAAAATCTAAAGCAAATGACAAGCAGAAGCATGAACAGACAGTGCAGAGCGTAATACAAATGGCCCATAAACTTAGGTGTAGTCATTCCTTACAATGCCCATGTAAGGGACACAGCCAACAGCCCCAGAACAAGTAACAAGAGAGATGCACAACATCCACTGAATCAAATATTTAATTGCATTCTGGAGCATTCAGAATACAGACCCAAGACCCATGGAAACCTGCAGGTTCTTACGCTTAGGTGCCAGCCACAAGGAAATGTGACCGTACAAAGAAGGAGGCATGAACTAACGTCAGTGACTCGGGGAGAAACCCAGCAAGGCCTGTCTCTCCAGATTCTTCCTGTCCTCTCCAGGCAGCATTCCTTCCTCCCAGGACTGGTATGGCAACCCCTTCTGGAAGGAGGGTCTTATGACCTAGCAGCCAGGCGAAGGGGAGGGGGAAGTTAGAGAGATATTTCTAGGTTTGGGGGTAAAAGGGTTCTAGTTTCTATGACCTACTTTGAGTAAGAGGAATTCTTATTTTCTACGGCCTTCCTTGGTGTGAAAAGGGGAAAAGCAAGGAGGAAAAAAAAGCACAGGAGAAGGTCAGAAAGTCTTTCCTGAGGCCCTTCAAGTGTCCCTCTCATTCTAAATCCTCAGCCTGACAGGTGCCATACTTGGGGATTATCTTTGTTTGGGCCCCAACACAGAAGCACAGTCAAAACTATGCTGAGATACATCTCTTGTCCATCAAAGTCAAGTTTGACACTATACTTAATCAGATACAAAACTATCACTTCAAGATGAGGACATTCTAAAGACAAAAAAGCTGAAAAACAAAACAAAAGAAATATTCAGTCAGAAATCACAGATAAATTCAGGTTCAGTTTTATTTGCCTGAAATCCTCTGGTGTATGTGCTAACCCAGTGTGCACATGTAATCACGATCTTGTCATTAGGCAATGCACTTTTCAGAATTAGAGAGAAAACAAATGAAAAGAAAAAATAATCCTAAATCTGAAATGGAAATTTCAGTATAAACTCATGCTTTAAAGTGTGTGGTTCCCACACACTTTAAAGGGGCCAAAAAAAAAAAAAAAAAAAAAAAAAGGTCAAGTTACACAAACCAATTTAAGCATCTGGGTTCAGGAATTTAAATGCCACTCTCCACTAAAATCAACTAAGAGCTCCTCAAAACCTAGCAGACCCTGAGGCTCAGACAGGAAATGGGCAGGATGAGGACTACGCATCTTCCGCTCTCACAAGCAAGCAATCTACCAGCACACCTTGAAGAGGTTCTCACGGCCCTAGTACAAGACAAGTGCCACAGCAAAAGGACTACCAGTGGCAAAGAAACAGCTCACATTCTTGTTTTAAAAACTTAATGCCTTGTGGGCTGGAGAGATGGCCTAGGGTTAAGAACGCCGACCGCTCTTACAGAGGACCGCGGGTTCGATCCCCAGCACCCACAGGCGGCCAGAGAACCGTCTGAAATCCAATTCCAGGGAGAACTCCGGTCCAGGGGAGTCCGACACCCTCTTCTGACCTCCGCGCATTGCAGACGACACGGGTGCACGACCTGCTGCAGACAGTACATTCCATATACCTACGGAAATAAATAAAATTTAAAAAAAAAAAACAAAAAATTTATGCCTGCCATGCATGGTGTCGCACACCTTTAATCCCGCACCAGGATGCAGAGGCAGGGCAGATCTCTGTGAGATCCGAGGACTAGCCTGGTGCTCAGAGCGATTTCCAGGACCAAGCAGCTGCGGCCTAAAGGGGGAGACCCTGTCTTGAAAAGAAAAAAAAAAAAAAAAAAACAACTTTATTACTGTATTTTATTTTCGGTATATAAGTATATTGCCTGCATGTGCATTTATGTCTTACAATGCCCACCGAGGTCAGAAAAGGGTGCTGGATCCCCTGGAACTGGAGCTACAGACAGTTGTCAGCCACCATGTGGGTGCTGGGAATCAAACCTGGTCCTCTGCAAGAGCAGCTAGTGCTCTTAACCACTGAGCCATCTCTCTAGCCCACATCTCACAGTCTTAACACCTATAGATCCACAGTAGTGTCTTAAGAAATAGATGCCAGGTGTGGTGGTGTGGTGGTGCACGCCTTTAATCGTAGCACTTGGGAGACAGAGGCAGGAGGATCTTTGTGAGTTCAAGGCCAGCCTGGTCTACAGAGCGAGTTCCAGGACAGCTGGGGCTACCGGGAGACCCTATCTCGAAAAGACCAACAAAAAGAAAACCAGAAAAACATCACTTAGCAGTCTTGGTAAACCCTAAGAAACAAAATTATCATTCTGGAAATGGGAACAAAAGGGGGAGGTAAAAATGAACCAAGAAGTTACCCTGTCTTTTCCGTTTCTTAGGTTAACCAAATAGGTGGGGAAGCAAAGTTCTACCTTTGGTCGGATTCAAGCTCATAATGAAGGAACGGTGGAACTGGGGTATCAATAGTGCCAGCCTCTAATAAAATTAGCAACCCAGGTAATGCTTGCTCAGATGCTAATCTCCAGGCTGGAAAGATGCTGGGCAGCTTCACAGTGCATCTGGCACTGGTGATACTCACTCCTATGCTTAATATCACAAATCACAGCTGGGACTACAGGGAGAGCCTGTCTTAAACAGACAAAATAATTAATTAATTAATTAACTAAGATAAAAAGTTTAAAGTTCGAGTTAGCACATATCTTTTATTTTTAAAAAAGTGTTTAAACAGTCCAATATCCAAAGAAAATATATAGATGGCCAATTAAGTGCATGAAACAACACTCATATGACTCCACATCTGTGAAATGCAAACAAAGTGCAACATGATTCTACATTCCCCTCTGAAAAATGGCTACCATCAAAAACTGGAGTGTGACAAGTATTGGTAAGGGAAAACCCTCACATACTTTAGGCACCACTGTAAAATGGTGTAGTCATTTCTACAATCCGGCAGGTTTTTAAGTAAACATTAGCATATGATTATCAATTCCCCTTTAGGTACATACCCAGGAGAACTGAAAACATATGTTCACAAACAAACGTTTATAGCAGCATTATTTATAGTAGCAGGAGAGCATGCAACAACTAATTAATAAAAAAATAAATTGTGGAACATCCATTTGCTAACTTACTACTCAGCAATTAAATGGAATAAAACACCATGCCAAGGAGATGGCTCAGCGGGCAAAACTCTTACAGTGCAATGGGAGAATCTGACTTGGAATCTCTAGAACTCCAAAAGCAGAGCACAGAAGCACACACCTATGTTCCCAGTGCTCCTATGGCAGGTGACACAGGAGCTGGAGACAGGAGAGTCCCTGTAAACTCACAGGCCAGCCAGCCTGGCACACACAGAAACAAACAGCTAAAAAGAGACCCCGTCTCAAACAAAGTAGAGAGTGAAGATGGATACCGGAAGCTGCTCTCTGACCTCCACTCGCACTACAGGACATGTGTGCCTGCACTTAGATGCACAAATGTACACGCATACATGCACAAACAGTATGCACATACATAATACACACACCATATATACACAGCAAAAAAAGAACAAAGCACTGATACATGCCACAACATGGATGATTACCTGCATAATCTCGATTATACTAAAAGCTTTAAACTGTGTAGCATGTGAAGCTTATGATAAAACTATGATGATGATGATGATGATGATGATGATACACACATATACATAATACTATAGTACCCACCAAAAATTGGTACCTTAAACAAAAAGGAAATTTAGAAGTGGGTTGTTTTATTTTGTTTTGTTTGCATTGTTAGTTCAGAGGGTCACCACCATTTAAAACCTTAATTCCGGTGGGGGGGGTATAGGACAGTGGCAGGGCACTTGCCAAGCATGTGCAAAGACTTGCATCTATCCTCAGTATCACAAAAGAGGGGGGGGGGAGAAAGAACTTTATTCTGTCCTTTCTATCTGACATGCCATGGGCACTGTTATGGCTTTAAGGGTCACTTAATGCTCAAAGTATCTCTGTTCTACCTCCCCAAACACAACCACAGCCAGAGGAATAAGAGAGTAATTTTTTCCTGAGTTTTCTTTTGGTCACAAGGAAAGGCTTCCCGGAAGTCCTGCAGCAGACCTGCCTTCACCTCATGTGAAGGACTGTATCACATGCCAGGTCTCATCCCGAATCGCAAGCTGGGGATGGTAACCCCAGAAATCAGCCTCAAAGGGAGGGTACTAGAGCACTGCACACCTGGGGCGCCTCCCCCAGGCCACTGACAGAACCGCAATCAAAAGTGCTTCCAGATCCCTGTCACCATATTGGTTCTTCTTAGACTAGGCCTTTGCGCTCTCTACCTTCTCACACTACAGGAAGAACACAAAACTCCCTCCTCCCCTGCATCTTCACATAATACAGTGTTCTGGGATGCTAAAATCTCAGGGTTGCCAAACACAAGGACATTTTGAAATATCGGTGTATTAAGAAAGGAAATTACACTAATAACTCACACTAATCCTGCAAATCAGGTGGTGGCCAGCACTCTGCTCTTCACCATAGTCAAAAAGAGACCTACTCCACACTGCTCAACTAATGATTAAAGATAATTAATCACGCATCACAATTAATTTTGGGCCTATAGCTCTAAATGTATGGAGAAGCCATAACAAATTGTTTCCTTTCTCAGCTACTTACAATGTGAACTGATTTTGCACTGCTTACATTCAGACAGAGAAAAATAGAAACAGAATTGACACTGAGCCCCATCTCCTCTAATAAGAAATACTATTCATCCTGCTTGGACTAAGTGAAGAAAAAAGTCCCGTCTAACTCATTAAGAGAAGCAGTTCCAGTGGAACTGTAGTTTCTAATATCAAACAAGTATTTATCAAAAACTTTAATGTATTTATGTTGTTTTGCTCAACCGTGATAACTCAATCCAAAAGACATTACCTAACATGTGGAGCCTTATGTTCACAGGAAACATTACAAATGTTTTTGCTTTAAATTTATAGGCATATTTTGTTGCAGAGAAGTATCATAAGGTGATCAATAAAAGACTTACAATCACTAAAATAAATTACATTTGGATAACTTCTGTAAGAAAACTGCACCAGAAATGAAAGTTTCGGGAAAAATATGTTTTCGATAGTTAGGGATGAGTTAGAATAGTTGAATAGTTGGTGTGGATACTAGAGGGAATCCAAATGTTCTAGTCTTCAGACTCTATTGGATACCCTCAAGAGAGTTATAGCAATTCTATACTAATGCACTAATATTTCTCATACCCAAACATTATATGCATTGGAATCTGGAGAGAGAGAGAGAGAGAGAGAGAGAGAGAGAGAGAGAGAGAGAGAGAGAGAGAAATATGTGTATCTTAGGTCAAACCTTGGACCTTATACACTAGTTTTAGATTTTTTATTTTATGCATGAGTGTTTTGCCTGCATGTGTGTGCATCATGAACGTGCAATGCCTTGCAGAGGCCAGAAAAGGGTGTTAGATCCCCTGGAACAGGAGTTACAGATGGTTGTTAGCCATCATGTGCATGTTGGAGTTGAACCCAGGTCCTCTGGAAGAATAGCAAATGTTGTTAAACCTCATGCAAACTTTTGACACAATATTTTTAGGGTAGAAGGAGGCATATGGTTTTCAAAATCCATGGAGGATTTTCTAGAGGGTAAGGAGCGAAAAATAAGAAAATTAACTGTAAAAATGGAGAGCTCAGGCTGGAGAGATAGCTCGGCAGTTAAGAGCACTGGCTGCTCTTGCAGAGGACTTGGGTTCAGTTCTCAGCACCCACGTGGCAGCTAACAAACCATCTTAGTTCCAGGAGATCTGATGCCCTCTTCTGACCTCCACTGGCATTGCATGCACATGGTCCACTTACACACATGCAGGCAAAACATTCAGACACTTGTAATAAAAATAGACAAATCAAAAACTTGTTTGAAAATGGAGAACTCTGACTCAAACCAAAGAAAATTTATCTGAGTGGAAGGAGGAGCTCCCATCTTGTATAAGCTATGGCCACAGGAAAGACTATTCCTGAGAGAAAAGGGGTGCTTCTAAGAAAAGGAGGAAAGGATAAGAGCTCTTAGGTCCAGCAATCCTCCACCCACAAGGCCCTGAGGCAGCTATGGAGCCCAGAGTTCCTCACTTTCCCCTTAGAGGCTCCCAGCGTCTACCTGAGGCTGCAAAGGGCAGGCAGGTAGAGTTCCACGGTAATGAGGCTGTGAAAGCTGATGAGAAGGTTCTCATGATTTACTGCCCCGGTTTCTGTGGTGTTTTTTCCATTGTTACTGCTAGGTCCTCTCTGATCCAGGCATAAATCCACTGTGGGTGAATGGAAAGACTTCACCAAAAATAATTATAACTAACACTTCCTATGGCACCACAGACCTACATCAGTGCTGACACTCCACACGGCAGCTTCCAGTCAACCTGGCTATTTATATTTCATTCAAAATAAACAAGCTGCACACTGCAATTCCTCTTTGGTACAAGCCATATTTCAAATGTTCATTTGCCAAGTGTGGTAAGTGGCTACTGGCACAAATACAGAACATTCCATTATTCCAGAATGTTCTATTGGAAGCCACTGGTCTAGAACACTACTATGCAGATATCGTTGCTTGCAAATATTTCTCTGTTGGGGAACCCATTGCTCTCTGCAACTCCAAACCACCCCGTCATCAACCACATGATATCGGCTATCTGAAGTCCCACTGTTTACAGGGTTGAAGCTCTTTCCTGTAGGGCCCCATGTCCCAACAACTCAGAGTATGACATTAAGTACCAAACCCATATTTACTAATGCTATTAGTAGCACAAAGGTTGTAATCCAGGGAGGAGGATAGGTATTAGTGCACACATCCCATCTTATAGCTGCCTGCAAAGACCAGGTTCAGATGTGATCCAACAAGAGTCCTGGGACATATTTAAAAGGTCCTGAAACTGTGGAGGATTTAAATGAAGGAGAAAACATCTTCTGGACAAATGGAAGCCTAGAAGTGAAAATAAATATTCCACAACTCTAAGGAATCTCAGATGGTAAAGTATTTGAGCCTAAAATGAATGCATCCAAATGCACACCTGCAGAATGCTGACATGTATCTGCTTGCACGACAGATGTGTGCAGTTTTAACTACATATTCATGCAAAAGCAGAACTGAGCAGAGACAAAATTATTTCACATAGTGTTTCCCAAACCAGACCCATACCAGATGTCCACAAACTCTGGACAATAGACTGTGTCTTACTAAGACACTCCATTCCACTTAGAAAAGATCTGGTTTCTTTATGAATTTTTCTGCTTATGACAGCTTTTTAATGATTTAAAAATACATAATTACAAAGAAACAAGACCCCAAACCTTTGGTTAAGGTTTGTCCCACCCTTTTTGCCACCCAGCAGAGAACACCATCCTCTCTCTAAGCAAGGCTGCTGAGTTCTGCAATTAGGCAGTACTGTTCTCTAGCCCTGGGTACTACACACTGCAGTGGAGGCTGCTCTCTATATTCCCCGGGGGAATAAAGCAATCAGCCCTTCCAGGCACAGACAATGTTGGCTCTTTCACAGGCCTTTTGTTAGTTCCTGTTTCTTAGCTATATTCCAAACAGGTAAGATTGCCAGAGAGCTGAGTTACCAAAAGGTGAGATGTCATTCCATTTGCACAGTGTAAGTTGTACATAATATCACACCTATTACTAAGCTTGGGCCCACTCAGAGATCCACAAGGCAGCAGTGTCTGAACAGAACCAATGCCAGAAGAGCTTCCATGTTTTACACACGCAACATCAGAATACAGTAAAGAGATGGTTATAAATGCAGGCAACTACTAGTTGCCCCTTGTTAATGTATTTTCTCACTTCTGAGATGTTAACATAAAAATATATGAAGAAAACTGAAGCATTTACAAAAACTGAAAAATACTGAGTTTCAAGACCACTTTAAAAGCAGAACTGCATTGGCTGGAGAGGTGGCCTAGAGATGGCCTAGTGGTTAAAAGCGCTGACTGCTCTTGCAGAGGACCTGGGTTTGATCCCCAGCACCCACATGGTGGCTGAGAACCGTCTGTAACTCCAGTTCCAGGGGAATCCAATACCCTCTTCTGACCTTCGCAGCATTGCAAGACATGGGTGCACAAACCTACATGCAGACAGTACATTCATACACCTAAAAAATAAATTAAAAAAATTAAAAAAAAAAAAAGCACAACTGCACTCCAAGGCCCTATCCACATTCAGAGTGAGTCTTCCCAATTAAGAAAATTCCTCACAGGCTGCCCTCGGGCCACCCCATTCCAGACCGTTTCTTACTGAGACTCTCATCCCAGATGATTGTAGTGATCACAGGCAACTCAACTCACATAAAAACAAGGGTGCTGCCCTTCTGTCTTCTACAAAGAAACTGAGTCTTGATCTTCTTTCTCTAAAAGTAGTCTCAAGGAATAGAAACATGTAAATTAAATGTCCTAAACAGGTTTTCTGTACAGTTGCAAGTGGGAAGTTTAATTTCTAGATACTACAGAGTATTCATTAACAATGAAGAATGAAGAAACAGCTTGCTTCCAGTATCATGAAACTCCTTCCTTGCACACTTTCAAAGCCAAAGGGGAAAGGAAGGACATTGTGATTCTAGAAATGATGCTGTCTTTCAGATAATAATCCAAAACTCTTAAATACCCCCAAATGCCATAGTTTAACTTACTCCTCTCCATCCTTACACTGTGGGGCAATGATTTTGCCATGGGAACTGTACATCAAAGCATCCACTCATTCCAGAGGACTAGAAAAATGTCTGGCCCTGTCCACCCTGAAATCCATCTTCCTAGTCAATATATTTTCAGACTCCATTACAGACTCCCCTCTCTTGCTGCTAGTCATTTGTCAAAGGAAAATAAATGAAACAAAGAACTAAGTACCTGAGAAATGTTCCAAAGAAGCATTTCAAGAAAACAACGGAGCATCCCATTTCAAAATGTATTAACATCTCACCTACCACCCATTTATTCCAATACACCTCCCTCCAAACCACTGGAAAAGATAATCATTGTGTCCCTAATTCCTCAAATAGGTTGAAACATTGCTGACTATAATCTTCTGAAAAGTGAAGGCCTATTACAGAATGAAATCCATCCAAGTAACTGCCTCCTCAGCTTCAGATAAAACAAGTGAATATGGGTATTAACCTAGGGCTGTGGGAACTATGGCCAGTTAGGTAGAAGGAACTTCTTACCTAGAAGCTCAGTGAGCCATTCTAAGAAAGGGTCAGAAGTCTAAAATCAAAAGGGCAAGTTCCAGTCGAGGGCCAACAGGAGAAGTGAGGAGACAGGGATCTAGTTCTGGTGGTAGTGCTGATTAGGCCCACTAGGCAGATGGCAGCTTTCACTTAAGACTCAGTAAACAGCCGGGCGTGGTGGCGCACGCCTTTAATCCTAGCACTTGGGAGGCAGAGGCAGGCGGATCTTTGTGAGTTCAAGGCCAGCCTGGTCTACAAAGTGAGTTCCAGGACAGCTGGGGCTTCAGGGAGACCCTGTCTCGAAAAGACCAAAAAAAAAAAAAGACTCAGTAAACAAGCAAAATGGCTTCCAAACGTCTGTTTCTCCTTGAAGAGAACATCTGCTCCTTTCTCTTTGGCCAACCTACTTCCATTCCCAGAGTTGCCCTCTTCCATGTGGTGCTGCGCTCAGTCCCAAGGTTTTGTCTGCCCTGTAGGGAATCATCATATCTGAGACGATGAGATCCTTGACTCAAGCTATAGCAACTAGAACTTTCCTGAGCTCCTGCTGGAGATGGCCACATTCTCCCAAAAGGGCTTTCTTTTATTCAGTAGTAAAAGCTGTTTAAACTTTGTAAAGCAAACCTGTCATCACAAAAAGGCTGCCTGAGAATGATGTTAACCCAGAATAAAGCATGACGTCAGGAGAGATGGCATGCATAGGTCCTGATGACATCATGTGAACACAGATGTAGCTGTGTCTAGTATTAACTCCATTCCCTTGGACTTCAGCCTAATGCAGCAACTGACTGCAAACTAAACTGGGATTCCTTTACTTGTGCTAAGAAGCCTAAATTTAATTTTCACAGGCTTTCTCCTACTTTTCTCCTGTCTATAAAGGAAGACCTTCCCCTGTGCCATCTGGGCTACTGAGGTTTGACCCTACTCTGCACACCCCAGCCCTTATTTGACCCTCTCCATCCATCCTCTACTTGGTCTTAACTTCTGTCTTCTCTCATCACTGGCTCTGTATTCTCTACTTGCTAACGCTTTGTTCTGCTGATCAATTACAGTGCTTTTCTTTTACCAGGTTCAAATTACAGAAGGGCATTTTAAAAAATTTTTAATCACAAATTGTGAAGTCAGCAGCCTGTCTTTCACTTAAAATTACATTACCTCATAAATGTATCTACATGGCTAAGTGCTTTTCACATCTATTATTTTAATGACTATATAATGTCCCATGTCAAGCTAATTAATGATGATTTGCTTTACCATTCTTCTACTTAGATACTCCTTATTTTATAATATAAATAATGCCAGAAAGAACATTCTTTACATATACAGCTTTTCTTTCTGCTACATTAATTCTTTAGAGCAAATTCCAAGAAATAACATCAAAATTCAGTTTGATCACTGATTTTTTTCTAATAGATATAAGATAATATCCCATTTTAGGATTCATTTTTATTTGGTTAACAATAATAATGATGATTTTTCTGACAGGTGTCACCCTATACCCCAGGCTGGCCTGAACTCACAATTCTGCTTCAGCCCCCTGAGTATTGAGACTACAGGCATGCACTACCCTTTGTTCATTATTTGTAGTTCTGCTGATGTGAACTCTCTACTCTCAGGCAGTTTAGTTTCTAAAGTTTGATGGTATTCTTAAACATTTACATAGATTCTTTATAAATAATAAATGATGTTTTAATAACACCAAGTATTTGAAAACCTGTATGTTCTTGGATTTATTTAGTTTAAACTGTTAGATATTTTTAAATGTTGTCCAATTTGTCAATACCATCTTCTGCCCCAGCAACCTTTAAGTCAATCATTCTAGTTTTTTCCTTTTTTTGGTATTTTTTGAGGCAGGGTCTCCCTTTTAGTACCAGCTGTCCTGGAGCTTGCTCTGTAGACCAGGCTGGCCTTGATCTCACAGAGATCCACCCACCTCTACCTCCCAAGTGCTGGGGATTAAAGGTGTACACCACCACACCTGGCTGAAAGTCAATCATTCTAAAATCAAGTGTTGGTATTATCCTTACATTGGAGATATAGCGATTAGTGCCCATGCAAATTGGCATGTCTTCCTGAAAGGTGCTCTGGTATTATGTATTAAAGTGTGTTTTTAAAATATGTATACATAATGTGATTCAAAATGTCATATTTCTAAGGAATATACACTAAACAATTAACTGAAAAGGGTTAAGAGCCTTTATCACGATGTTACTTACAAACTTAAAAGAATGAGTGATTATACCAGTCAGTAGGAATGAGTAAATTACTGAAAGTCTATCCATTGACAGATAATAGCACTGATTTATGAGTATTACAAAAAGAGGTCAGTCTTAAAGATATATCCATTATACTGGGTTTAAAAACAGGCAGTAAAAGTATATATCTCTTGATGCTTATTTTTTATATAATACACAAAGCACACACACATTCATACAAAAGGTTCTAAAATAATTTCATCTAATATTTTTTTTAATTTTTTTATTAATTTTTATTTATTTCTGTATGTGTATGAATGTACTGTATGCATGCAAGTCTGTGCACCCGTGTCATGCAATGCCGCGGAGGTCAGAAGAGGGTCTCAGATTCCCTCTTCTGAGGGAAGTTTGGAATTGGAGTTTCAGACAGTTCTCGGCCGCCATGTGGGTGCTGGGGATCGAACCCGGGTCCTCTGTAAGAGCGGTCGGTGCTCTTAACCGCTAGGCCATCTCTCCAGCCCAATTTCATCTAATATTTAACAGTAACTGTATTCTTTTAGAACAAGTCTATGTTACTTTAATATAATAAACAAGATGGCTATTTCAGCTAGGAAAAAAAGAAAACTCTCATTCCTCAAAATTGATATCCTATATTTTACGGTTGGGTTTTTTATTTACTTATTTTTTTTTTTTATTTATGTGCAGGTGTGTTGTGCCTGCATGAGTTTATGTACAACATGTGTCGGTGCCTGCAGAAGTCAGAAAAGAGTTCTGGATCCCTTAGAACTGGATTTACAAGTAGTTGTGAGCCACATGATATGGGTGCTGGAAACTGAACTCAAAATCGCTGAGCCAGTTCTCTAACCCCTTTGGTTTGATTTTTAAAAACACTGTTGTTGGCCAGGCATGGTGGCGCGCACCTTTAGTCACAGCACTCAGGAGGCAGAGGCAGGCAGATCTTTGTGAGTTCAAGGCCAGCATGGTCTACATACATAGTGAGTTCTAGGACAGCTGGAGCTACATGGAGACTCTATCTCAAAAAGACCAAAAAACAAAACCCCCACTATTCTTGAGACTGGAGATGTGGCTCAAGGGCTTACCTAGCAAATAAGAAGCCCTGGGTTCAATATGCAGTACAGAATAAAAACAGGGCATCATATATGACTGTACTCCCAGTGGTGAAGGCAAGGGGTTCGGAAGGTCATAGACAAGGTTATCCTTAGCTACATAGGAAGTTCAAGGCTAGGCTTGGATATATAAAACCCCTGTCTCAAAAAAAACAAACAGGAGCTGGAGAGATGGTTCAGCAATTAAGAGCACAGACTGCTCTTGCAGCAGACCTGGGTTCTGTTCCCAGCACCCACATGGTAGCTAACAGCCATCAGTAACTCCAGTTGCAGGGGATCTCCTGGACTCTGCAGACACTGCATGCTAGGGTGCATTTATACACATGCAGGCAAAACTCATACACATAAAATAAAAATAAATAAAATATAAAAACAATAAATAAAAAACAACATAACAAACCACTAGGGCTTACCTCTAATTTTTTTTTTCCTTTTTAACAATTTCCCTTACTAAGTATCCCTGATCTTAATAAACTCATGTGGAAATACCTCAAAAAAATTGTACATGGTCATATGCCAGAATTATTCTTTTTTATTCATTATACTTAATCTGCTTACTAAAATTATTGCAATTTTCTCCAAAATCCTAAATGAAAGCAGAGGAAGCACTATAAAAAGACTTTTTTTCCTTCAGTAGCTTGATTGACTCCTTTAAAGTGGCCATCAAAGTGGCCATTTAATATGTTTCCTTCTCTTTCATATGCACTTGAGTTGTCTCTGCCCATGAAATCTTCCTCTCTTCTCCTGGGTCTCCAAGCTATTAAGAAACTTTTCTAACAATACATGGTTTTCAAGTGCTATCCTTAAAACTTCTGGTGCACTTGATCTTTCGTCTAAAAAACACATTTTAGATGTGGGGATTGGAAACTCTGAGAAAATTCTAGAAATAACCATTGTATACTTAGTTTTACTGTCCAGTCTGAAAAGAAAAGCCATACTCCTCAGTTCTAAGGTAGCCCATAAAACAGAATTAGCCTTCTACTTTAAAAATAAATTTGAGGGGCTGGAGGGATGGCCTAGCAGTTAAGAGTGCCGACTGCTCTTGCAGAGGACCCGGGTTTGATCCCCAGCACCCACATGGTGGCTGAGAACTGTCTGTAATTCCAATTCCAGGAGAACTCCAGTTCCAGGGGAATCCGACATCCTCTTCTGACCTCTGTGGCATTGCATTGCACGACATGGATGCACAGACCTACATGCAGACAGTACATTCATACATATAAAAAATAAATAAAGAGATGCTTTATTAAAAAATAATAATAAAATAAAAAATTAAATAAATTTGAATACAACATGTACTTTATCTTAATACTATCTGGAACATAATTTAATCTTTGCCAATTGTGAAGAAGACATGAGAAATGGGACTGGATTAAAGAGGAATGAAACAGAGTATATACTACCTCCTGGGTGACAGGGAGTCATGTCAGACGGTAAGCCCACAAAGGGCATCAGTACCTGTCAACAGAGCGTCCACCCAGGCATGTTCCAGGGGAACCTGCTTTAGTAGAGTAGATAGCAACCTTAGCAGGACTGACACATTGTGAGGAAATGTCTGAAAACTGAACTCTTTTAGCTACATGGGGCAATCATCACCCACCTAAAGCTCTACAGAGCAACTACATCTGGACCCAGTGAAGAAGAGGAAAGTAGTATGCAGCAGAGAATGGTGCTGTGATATCTCATCTCCAGCGCACATCGGATTGTAGGACAGAGTCTGAATTCAAGAGGACATGATTTCCACTTCAAACGTTCATGCCTACAGAATGTAATTCAAATGCCCGATTCCTAGCCTGTGTGAGCTATAGTTCTAAAATCTCTTCTTGGTATTTTATCCATCACTTCTCATACTTCAATCAAACTGGACTCCCTTTGCTGCTTAGACTTGTACTCATACTGATCCTCTGTCTTAACAGGCTCTACCCCATCTTGGCCAAACCGACACTGACCCATATTTCACCACCAACATCAAAAGTGGTTTCCTCCTGAAAAACAGTATTTGAAAATATTGTAAGCTAGCATGTACTTACTATATCCCAGGTACTTTCGTGTATTATCTTGCTTTGCAACAGTTCTAAAATACAGATGCAACTATATTATATCCCCATTCCAAAGATGAAGTCCAAGGTCACAGTAGAGAAGAGTTTGGCCTTAAACTCAAGAATCCAATGTTCCCCTCCCCATTAACCATGATCCCCTATTCTTTTTTACTGACACTTATCCCAAAGCACTTTGGACCGTTTTCATTATCTGATTATAGGGTATTGGTGCGAATTCTGAAGAAACAGAAAAACCAATTTATATTGGCTTAAACAATTAGAGAATTTATCAGTCTGTACAAGAATTCCTCAGGAGAGTGAACTCTGATGCAGGTCAAGTCAGTAAATTAATAGCCAACTGCTGGAACAATCAAACTCTTCCATGTTTCTCTTCCACAGACTTTGTGTGTTGGCTTCGTTATAGGACTGGTTGTCTGGGGCTGGAGAGGTGGCTAAGCAGTTAAGAGCACTGGCAGTTCTTCTAGTTCCAGGAGATATGACGCCCTCTTCTGGCTTCCATGGGCTTTGCATGACACTGGTGCACTTACATACATACAGGCAAGACACTCATACACATAAAATAAAAATAAATTTAAATCAATAAGGAAAGAGGGGAAGGAAGGAAGGAAGGAAGGAAGGAAGGAAGGAAGGAAGGATAATTTTTCTTTATTTTCCAGTGCCTGGAACAAGTGTCCCAAGCCCTTATGGTACTATTTTGATTTCTACATTTACTCTCTGTTCAGACCTAGGGAAAGGGAAAACTATTTATGGGCCTCCTTTGAAATACCCAACAATCTTAGCTGACTTCCACGTACATCTCATTGGCCACAATTCAGTCACATATTCACATACAGGGTTTTGACCAATTCCTGACAAGGGAAAAGAAACATCTTGCTTAGTTCACAACTAAGATTTGCACAAGTGGAGCAGTGGGAAAACCAGGTTCTGCAAGCAGAAGGGGAAAGGGGCTGCTAGGTCATCAGTCCAGGGTCAGCTGCTGCACGTCATGTTCTCCGCAGATCAGTCACAGGTCCAGCACGTGGAAGCTGGCCAATGCCTTCAGAGTCCCACTGGATCACCACTACTACCCATACCTCCAGCAAGCATGAGAAGGGACAGTTCCAGCTTAGCACTCATTTAAAATTCTCTCTATTCCTGATTTCTCATCCTTTAAGCCAAGTTTCCCCTAGGGAAAGTCTATACTAGAAGTGTACCAAAGAATATTAATATTTCTGTTAATAATAAGCAAGACTCCTTCATCAGCATCAGCTACACTTCACCTGCCTGGAAATACTGTGCAGCAGTGGCAGCCATATGTCTGTATATCCCAAATCCAGTTGGCTATTAGCTCTCTCCTTGGAGGAATAATTCACAGCTGATGCCACAAGCTTATGTCTCTAGTTGTTAGGAGATGTTATAAGCCATAGTAAGACCTTGTCATCTTTTACAGAAAAGCTGCAGTTCATAGATTAGCATACCATCCAAACATCTGTGTCTATACCAACGTAACCTACCATAATAATTAGTACTGTTTAAATGCCCGTATATCTAACTGCTCGTGCTTCATTAGTAGGATTAAAAGGTTATTCCTGGATAAACTGCCAACCCATGAAATGAAACAGCCTGAACTGATCAGAGTCCAAAACAACATCTCCAGAGAAAGTAGACTGTTTTGCTTCTCGCCAACTTGTTGCCCCTTTTCTAAAGCCTAGGGAACAATCTGTGGAAGAGGGGGCATGGTAGAATGTAAGGGCTGAGATTGGGATGAACTGTGAAACTACAGCAATATAGACTGGACTCTTATTTGATCAACATGACTGTACATACAAGCCCCTCCAGCTGGACAATGGGGACCTTGAGCTGTATAAGTTTGGGCATAGCTACTTGCAAATTGGTTTTACCTGAAGGATGCTTGTATTCATTACTTATTATCATTTAAAAAATGGAGTTCAAGGCCTGCCTGGTCTACATAGTGAGCTCCAGGCCAAAGGGAGACCCTGTCTCAAAAAGACAAAAAAAAAAATAAAAAAGAAAAATTTTTCAAAAAAAGAAATGTAGGAAAATAAAAAATTATAATAATTCTCTTGCTCACCATTTGCAAAACCATTTAAAGAGTATAAGGAGCAAAGAACAATGAAATCTACTCTTCCATACAGACCCTCCCGGCCCATTCAATTCTCCCTTAGCGGAAAGGAATAGCATAAATTTAATAAATAACCAATCTCGGGGGCTGTCAGGAAAGCATTCACAGGTCACAGCCCAAACCCAAAGGCTCCTGGGTAGTAACAATAAGCTGTTTCTTACGGGGGGGGGGGTCCCTTTCCTTCTTCCTTTGTTCCACATTATGAATGTGGAAACCTAGAAATATCATTGGTAAAAGATCTTAGCTGAAACATTAGGAGCTATATACTTATTTTACATAAAACTGCTCAGTGTCTTTTTTTCAGAGTATTTTGTGCCAATTTTATATTTAAATGTCCCTCCTGTCACAAAAACATCCATATGAAATTTTCAAAACAACTTTACTTTGGACATTTATAATCCAAATTCCAAGAAAAAAAATGAGCAGGCTTAACTCAATTGTCATTTGATATTCATGTATTATCATATTTCCCTTAGTAAGCAAAGGACTTGAAAAAGGAAGTAAACTATAATAAGACAATACCATAAGTTGTCACAAATGAGTGATGGTTCTTGTCTAGAACTATCCACATATATACATATGCACATGTACATGTTCTGTGTATAAAATAAACATGGACATGCCTCTATTTTGTAGTTATACAGTGAATGCAGAAAAAATACTGAATTATAAGGCAATTTGGAGCAAAAGATAGCATAAACATTAAAAAATAAATGAAAAAGCAGGGGAATGTATGGTCTGAACAGAAAATTGAGACATATGGTCACACACCGCATAGTTGGAGGAAATAAATATGGCGGCCAAGCTCAGCTGCATCTTCTAAATTCCAAACAAAGCATAAGAAATGTGTTAACTTAAAACATCTGTTCCTACCATAAGAATATGAATAAGAATGAAAATGCATATGGATTATTCATCAACGAAAGGACAAAATCTCTGGTATTATTCCTCTCACACAATTATTCTAGGAAGACATAAATTCCCAGATAAGAAACTAACACTCCTGATTAGGATGCACAACATACAAAGGCCCAACGAAGAAAATGCATCATCTGAGGCTCTAACTGGCCACTCCACACCGCCCTGCTCCCTTAAGAGAATTACAGTGCAAGTCAGGAGACTTTCCTCACCTTCTCTGAGGGCTTCCTTAGGTAGAAACACACAGCTCTAACCTTCAGTCTAAAGGATGAGAACCCAGACAAGAACAACCCTTGGAAAGCTGTTAGGTGAACCTCCACTGCTCATCCTGATTTTGTCTCGACCTGAACATCTCCAGTGAGAATCAGGAAGCTCACTGCCTCTTCAAGTTTAAGCCAGCATCCAGCACACTAATGATGTGCTGCAGAGAAACTACTTTCTACCATTAAACAGGTGCGTCTTAATAAATACTGGCCTCCCGGTTTCAATGTATATTATTCAGTACTTAAAAATAAATGAAAAAGAAAAGAAAAAGGGTGGAGATTAGAGAGATGGCTCAGTGGTTAAGAGCACTGACTTCTCTAGGGGCTGGAGAGATGGCCTAGCGGTTAACAGTGCCGACTGCTCTTGCAGAGGAACTGGGTTTGATCCCCAGCACCCACATGGTGGCTGAGAACCATCTTTAACTCCAGTTCCAGGGAAATCTGACACCCTCTTCTGACCTCCATGACACTGCATGACACGGGTGCACAAACCTGCATGCAGACAGTACATTCATACACATACAAAAATAATTTAAAATTTTTTAAAAAGTTAAAAAAAAAGAGCATTGACTTCTCTTGCAGAGGACCCACATTCAGTTCCCAGTACCCATGTGGCAATGAACAACTGTCCTTTACTTCAATTCCAGGAGATCCGACACCCTCTTCTGACCTCCACCGGCCTTGCATGACACAGGTACACCTACCTATGTGCAAGCAATACACTCATACACGTAAAATAAAAATAATAAATAAAATATTTTCAAAAGTAAATAAAAATAAAAAATAAATGAAAAAGGACAAGAAATATTTAAGAAGAAAAACACTGATAGCCTATAATACCCAATACCAGAAAGGTATGGGGAATGACAATATGGCCTCTCTGAATACAATCGTTGGAAGCCAAGTGTTTGCCTCAAGGCTGCAAAGTCTGCAATGTCTCATAAGTCACTAAGCAAAGATTGTCTAGTGGTTAGAGGGACTAGTGTTAGTAGAAAAAGTTTCCAAAAGTTCTTCATTGCTCTTCTGCAAAGAATTTCTGGACATATTGATTAATTTCAACACAAAGGAAATCTGGGGACTTCAGTCCTCCAGTTCCTTATGAAAGAAGGTGACGCAGCCGGGCATGGTGACACTACAATGTGCCACTTCTTAAATGGCTGCAGCCCTGAAGAACTCCAATTATCTGCTTTAGGTTTGATCCCAATAAACAGGGCCTCTAGATTAGACCAAAGGTGTTCAATTCTTTTCTACAATAATGTGCACAACAAACAACATTCCCATGAGTATACCAGATTTTCACACACAAAAACAGATGGAATAGGTGTTCTTGAGATACAGAAGATACTGCTGCAGAGGATAACTCAGCAGTCACTTTAGATTTCTTTAATTCCAGAAAACATACTGAAGAATAATAGAGATATCCTCAGACCTGTCCAAAGTATACAAAAACAGTAAGCAAGCATACCAAAGCAAATTTCTTACTATCTTTCTTTTAATTCCTAAAAATGCTATAGTAAATCCCCTTTTCCCCAGGGTCACAACCATCAAGGAAACTGTATTTTAAGTACTCCAGAGCACATTCAGATTGTTACAGCTCTAAAGCCCCTCTGTGGAATGCAGGCGCCACTAGCCACAGCGGCTATTTAAATTTAAATTTGGGGGCCAGTAAGATGGCTCTGCAGGTCAAGGCTCCTGCCACCAAGCCTGAAAACATTGACTTCAATCCCCAGGACCTATGTGGTAGAAGGAGAGAATCAACTCCCAGATGCCGTCCTCTGACCTCCACATGCATGCTCTGGCCTGTTCTCAAACACACACACATCTTAAGTAAGTAAATAAACGTAAAAATTTTTTAACTTAAGCTTCCATTAAAATTAAAACTTAAACTTTGGTTCCTCAGAGTTACCAGCCACATCTCAAGTCCACCGAGTCTACACAGGGTTCTCGGTACCACAGTGAAGGGCACCACCAAGGAGGATTTCTACCAATCCAGCACTGTACAAAGGAATCTGGAAGAGAATCTAATCTAAGTTAACTACAAATTTAGAAAGTGAGACAACTCATTCCATGACGTGCTCCATGCTACACGGCTGGTTCCTCCCTATTACTGCACCACTTTGTCTCCAGTGACCTGTGGCCATCTAAGATGATGTGAATGCCTGTTCCTCATCACGTCAGTCATGGGCTCTGCTACAAGCATGTTCTCAGTTCACCTTCGCATTAACCCTATGAGGAGCATCACCCCTGCTCTAGTTTGCTTTCAATCACTGTGACAAAACACTCTGACCAACTTGGGGAGGCAATGGCTTACATCTCCCAGCTCACACAGTTCATCACTGAGGCAGCCCACGGTAGGAACTCAGGGCAGGAACCTAGAGGCAGGAGCAGAAGCACAGGCCATGGAGGAGTGCTGCTTACTGGCTTGCTCCCCTGGCCCATGCCCAGTCTGCTTTCTTATACAATGCATCACAACCTGCCCAGGGGTAGCACCACCCACAGTGGACTGGGCCCTCCCACATGACACAGTGATCAAGAAAATACCCCATAAGACATGGCCACAGGCCAGTCCAATGGAGGCAATTCCCCAACTGAGGCTTCCTCAACCCAGGTGTGTCAAGTTAACAGCAAAGCTGTCCAGCACAGCCCCTTACACAGATGGTAAGGCTGAGGTACAGTGAATAAAATATCAGATCTGAAGCCATGCAGCAGATACACTCTGGTACCAAGACAAACTCCAAAACTTAGGTCTTTCTCCCGTGTTGTATTGTATATAACCAGCACTCCACAGTTTTACTGTCCTTGATATATTTTTTCAAATTTGTTAAAAATTAATGCTTTATGATTCACTTTGTCAGCAAAAGTATCTCAGCATTTCATACTTTTGATCTGGGGAACAGTTTTATTCACATCTGCAAATCATTAACTGTTTGTTTGGTTTTTTTTTTTTTTGTAACAACAAGAGCACAATGTATTATGGAACCAACTGTTTCTTAAACTAAGTGGATTGGTGTTCATCTCCTTTAATCTTCCCAACAATTCTGTGGATGATGTAGCTCAGATCCACTATACAGACTGAAAAAAATGAGGTAAGAATCAGAACTATTTATCCCCAGGAAGAATTTATTTATTTTTATGTTTGAGTGCTATGCCTACATGTATGTAAGTGTACCCATGTCATGCAGTACCAGAGAGGCCAGAAGAGGGAGATGGATCCCCTGGAATTGGAGTTACAATTGTTATCCTCAATGTGGATGCTGGGGTTAGAAAGTGTGTCTTCTGCAAGAGCAGCCAGTGTTCTTAACCACTGAGCTTTCTCTCCAGCCACCACCACCCCACCACCACCCCCACCCTGAAAGAAGAATTTAATAAAACAGAAGTGTTTGCTCCTGTGGCGACACAGCAAAAGGAGGGGGCTGGAGAGAAGGCTCAGTGGTTTAGAGAACTGACTGCTCTTGCAGAGGACCCAGGTTCGATTCCTAGTACCCACACGGCAGCTAAGAACCATCTTCAAGCCAGGCATGGTGGCCCAGGGCTTTAATCCTAGCACCGGGAGGCAGAGTTCAAGGCCAGCCTGATCTACAGAGTGAGTTCCAGGCCAGCTGGGGCTATAGGGAGATCCTGTCTCAAAAAGACAAAACAACAACAACAACAAAAAGCAAAGGACAGTGTCATGGTTTGCTTCAGTTATCAACTTGATACATACACCTAAGAAGAGGCAACCTCGGGGCTGGAGAGAGATGACCTAGCAGTTAAGAGCACCGACTGCTCTTGCAGAGGACCCGGGTTCGATCCCCAGCACCCACATGGCGGCTGAGAACTGTCTGTAACTCCAATTCCAGGAGAACTCCAGTTCCAGGGGAATCTGACACCCTCTTCTGACCTCCGCGGCATTGCACGACACGGGTGCACAGACCTACATGCAGACAGTACATTCAAATAAATAAATAAATAAACAAATAAATAAATAAATTTTTTTAAAAAAGAAGAAGCAACCTCAATTGGGGAACTTGCTCTATCAGATTGGTCTGTGGGACATTTACTTCTTGACTGTTAAGTGACGTGAGCAGCCACAGCCCACTGTGGATGGTGCCAACCCTAACCTCAGTTGTATAAGAAGGCAAGCTAAGCACAGGTAGAGGAGCAAGCCAGTAAACAGTATTCCTTCCATGGTCTCTGCTTCAGCTCCTGCCTCTGGATTCCTGCCATAAGTTCCTACCTGATTTCCCTCAATGATGGACAGTGATCAGGGTGTGTAAGCTAAACAAACCCTGTTCTCCCTAAGTTGGCTTTGGTCAGTATTTTATCATGCCAAGAGAAATAAAACTAGGACAAACAATTAAATTCTTTTTATTCGATATACTTGAGAAAGAGCAGATGTGTGATACACAAAAGCTCTAAAATGGTGAATTTATTGTATTTCTCACACAGGTTGCCCCTGCCATGGTGAGGCTCCCCTCAGATGGATTCTTGATCTAAGGAAGTCACGCTTCCCTCCACAGGGGTGAGTTTAGTGAAAGTCTGTGGGTCTGTAAAGAATAGTGGGGCAAGAAACATAACCAGAGATTATTTGGTGTTTCCTTTGGTATTTTTTGGTCCCTTCTGGAAATTACTGACTTAACAAATGAAAGAAAAAAAAAAATACGGAAGACAGAGTTAAACAAAGAAGAACAGCTGAAGTTAGAGTGTAACTGAGAGTTGGCTAACATGTGGCTTAGGACTAAATCATCCCAGAGTGTCACTGCAAGTCTACAAAGTTGCCAGAAGTTGGAAAGCACAACACACTGGGCAGGGAGTAAATACATACATATACATATGAAAAAAACCTTTTAAACAGTATTATGTGCTTGTTAAGATACAATGAGTCTTTGAATGCTTCTTGCATGGTGTCATGAATTTAGTGCACATGCGCTAGTACAGGACAGCCTCAGATAAATGGGAAGGGGTTAGCCAAGGACAGCTGGTTTTTCCAGCAGGTCAGGGACAGAGACTGGCAGAGACAACTGCATGGCAGGTGCAGCAGGGAGGAGGCTGGGCATATAGGACTGAAGGTAAAATAAGCTAATTGTGCTCAGAGACAAGCTTAGCTGTGAGAAACACGTTGGCTCAGTGAAATGGTTTTGCAGGCAGAACCAGGCAGGAATCCTCTGGCACTTCCTCTGGCACTTACAGGCAAGTGGTTTACACTTTCTGAACCTCAACTTACTTAGCTAGAAAGACAATACCTATTTCTTGAATTGTCGAAAGTATTAAATCCCAGTAAATGATCAGTCACTGACCCTTCCACTTTTCCTCTTTGTTGGTAAAAAGAACTTTTGCTATGGCAAGAAGGCACAGGCCTGGCATTCCGCTGGCACACCCACATACAGACTGCCTTCTTTATTCCATCAAAAACTCTTTGGGAAAGGCCTTATTTGTCCCCACTCAACAGAGTGGGCAATAGATGTTCCCGTGGGTTATAGGATATGCCCAAGGTCATAGAGCTGGTCTGCAGCAGAGGTAACAGAATCTAAACCAGGCTGTCAGACTGCATCAGGGTTAGGAATACTCTGCCACTTGGCAACCCACTGAGCAATGAGGGAGAAGATAGAAACAGCAGCAGAACAGGCAGCCAGAAATTGCCAAAATCCATAGTGCCAAGTACTTCATGTTTTATGGAATTATTTTAAGTAACGCTGCCACTTGCCACTTCCAACCTGACCAACCCCTCCTTCAGGTCACCTGCTAGACAAGTAAATGAGCCCCAAGAACTTCACCTCCCTGTCCTAGCTTCCTCAGCCACAGAATGGGGAATCTTAGACTATAAGATCTCTGAAGTCCCTTCCAGCTCTAATATATGAGCATGCAGGTGGAATTAGAAGATGTTGCTAAACCATTGCATGCAAGGCCAGCTCTGGAGTGTGACAGACTTTATAAGGGAGGCCTTCTCACCCCAAGAGGTGTTTTATTTGGAAATCATAGCACGGTATAGTACACTGAACTCAGACTCTAACTCAAAATATGTTAACTCTACATTTCATTGATATAGGGGCAATGTCTTTCTTCATTAGGTCCTAAGAAGAAGGAATAATGGCAAGTAATGTACTTAACTCCAGCCACAGATTATCTGCCATGTCCTCTTCTTCCATCTTCTCTCTCTGTCTTCCTCTCCATCACCCTCTTCCTCTCTTCCCTCCCTCTTTTTTCTTTCCTTCCTTCTTTCCTTCATTTCTTCCTTTCATTTTTTTGTGTGGTGTTGAGGATCAAACCCAGGACCTGCTACCTCTTAGGCAAACACCCTACCTCTGAGCTACACCCAAAAATCCATTCCCAATTTTAATGTCTTTAAAATAAAAAGAGGAGTTAAGGTGGTTACGAATATATCAAGAAACAACATCTCTAGATTATTTTACTTTGCCTAGTCTTCTGTATCTGCTTCTCTCACAGTTAATTTGACAGAAAATTTTTAGTGACTCACCTCTGCAGTCTTTTTAAAGTATTCAACAGTTTCCCTAGAAACAAGAGTGCTATTTCTTTTTATATTACCACTCCAGCAGTTTAATTAAACAATAAGTCAAGCTCTGTCATCGCTCTTGTCTCGTGCTTCCAATGGCTCACCCACCTCACTGAAAGGACAAACCAAGTCTACCCAGGGCTGGACACTGTCCCCTGCTCACCCCGCCTCCCTCTCCAGCTACCTTCTCCCTCCTGTATCCACATCAGGTACCTGACCTCCAGGCACTAAATGGCAAATGATGAAGGAACTCTGAACCCACACTTCACGCTCACTGCTTCTGTTTTGTCTTGGGGAAGTTTTGTCCCCTGGATGCCAAGCCACAGGGTTCAGTCTTAGGATTATCTCTTCCCAGTCTTTGTGCAAATGTCACTTTCTCATCCTGTTTAAACAGCCATGTGCCCACCACCTGGGCTTTTCCTTCCTCCCCTCCCCATACTTTTTTAAAATTTTTGTTTTGTTCCAGTTTTTTTTCTTTTTTAAAAAATATTTTATTTATCATTTTTAGAGCTTTACAAATAATAAGCTTTATTAGCATAATAAATACATTTCCCTTTTAACATTTTTATTGAAGTTTTGTGCATTTCATACATCATTTCTCATTTCTTTTTTTTCACATAAATTTATTTTTATTTTTTTAACAAATCTAGACCCATGTCCCCCCCATTCCCCTACCCCTCCACAGCTCATGCATTCTGCCAAACATGTTTTTCATCTCTTTCTCAGTCTTTCTCAATATTCTCCATGAGGAAGTTGACTGTTTTGAGCAGAAGTTCACTGTTTCAGTCAGTTCTTCGATGCAGTCCTTTCTGTTGTTGTTGTTGTTGTTGTTGTTTCCAATATGCATCACTCCCAACTGCTCTGGACAAAAGCTCAGGGGGCCGTGCACAAGAAATACTTACAACTAGGTAATTGGCACTAGCATCCACAGATGAAGGATACCATTCGTCATTTGTTTTTCTGGGACTGTGTTACTTCACTCAGCACGATGTCCTCTAGCATCATTTCTTATTTCATTTTAAACTCATCTTCCAGGTCCCCCACTCCAGCCGAGTTCATGCACCCTGCCATTCCTGCCCTGTATCTTTTTCTGATTCTTCTCAAAGTTTCAAAGCAGAGGATTATTGTCCTTGGGGGAACTTTACCGTTTCAGTCCATTCCCCATCCGAGTTCCTCTGCTGTTGTAGTTCCCTCCAATCTGTAATATATATATATATATGACCTATGCTAAACTTATATCATCTGTACACAAACTGTCATTTCCATATCATATTTCGGGATTCACATTTTTTCTTTTTAAATTTATATTACTCTAAAATATGCCTACATATCCTCCACCCATATACCAAGATTACAAAGTCTAAAAATAAGTGGTGGGTTAATTCTAGAGCCTGTTAAGGGATTTATATTATAAAAGCACAGTTGCTTTCAGGGAAAGGGATATGTAACATTGAAGTTGTTAAGTTTGCCTTACAACTCAGTGCTGGGTGCTAGCATCCACAAATGAAGGATACCATTCATCATTTGCTTTTCTGGGACTGTGTTACTTCACTTAGCATAAAATTTACCTGCAAAGTTCATAATGTCATCTTTCTTTACTGCTGCATAGAACTCCATTGTGTAGATGAACCACATTTTCTCTATCCACTCATTGATTGAGGGGCATTTGGGTTGGTTCAAGCTCTTTGCTATTGTGAAGAGCGCTGCAATGAACATGGCTGTGCATGTATCTCTGCGGTAGGATGAGTCTTGTGGGTATATACCCAGAAGCGGAATGGCTGAGTTGGGTGGTATGTTCATTTTGAGTCTTTTCATGGTTCTCCATACTGCTTTCCATAGTGGTTGTAAGAGTTTACATTCCCACCAGCAGTGGATGAGTGTTCCCCTTTCCCCACAACCTCTCCAGCACTTGGTATCATTTGTTTTCTTGACCCTAGCCAGTCTTATCAGAATGAGATGATATTTTAAGGTGGTTTTAATTTGCATTTCCTTAATTATTAGCAATGTTGAACATTTTTTAAGATGATTCTCAGCCATCTTTATTTCCTCATTTGTGAAGTCTCTGCTCAGCTCTTTACTCCATCTTTTGAGTGAGGCATTTGATTTCTTTGTTTCTTGAGTAGTTTATATATTCTGGATGTTAACACTCTGTCAGATGTATCACTAGTAAAGGTTTCCTCCCACACTGTGGGTTTTCTCTTCACTTCCATGATTGTTTCTTTCGCTGTACAGAAGCTTTTGAGTTTAATGAGGTCCCACTTGTCAATTGTCACTTCCTGTGCAGCTGATGTCTGATTTAGGAAGTCTTCTCCTATGCCTATGTCTTATAGGTTGCTACCAATGTTTTTTTCTATCACCTTCAGAGTTTTGGGTCTCATATTGAGGTCTTTGATCCATTTGGAGTTGATTTTTGTACAGGTGAGGATAGGGGTTTAGTTCCAGTTCTTGAGAGCACTCTTAACTCACATTTCATATATTTTACTTATTACAAGTCATGTTTCAGCATATCAGGGGGTTTTACCTGTTCGTTGATGTTCTCCAGTACCTAGAATAGCAAGCTTAGTGTTGTCACCCAACAGGTAAATGCTTAGTAATAGTCTTTACTATGCTGCTAAATGTACTATGTCTCAGACTGAATTGCATAAATAAAATACTAAGCACCTCAGGCTTTAGGAACAAAGGGAACAGAGTCTTGGCAAGCTAAGATGTCACCAGGAGTATTCATGTGTGAGCTCATGCAAGAAGCAAACCACGTTAGGCATGACCAGCAGGGCATGGAGCACAGGGAACAAGGTTAGCCATTCAAGGCAAGTGGGCTAGACTACTCTTCTTTTAACAGGATAAAACTGACCTCTTCAATCACCTGATGCTTTCTTATTTGAGTACACAACACACAGCAAAGCAAAATATGGAAGATGGTCTAGCTTTTTTTTCAGATGGAGGTGGACAAACAAAAGACAGATTGTTTAATCTGGCCTATCCCTCAAAGATCAAAGACTTTTAGCCAATCTCTTCATCTTCCTCTCTTTTTAAATTTTCCATATTAAAAAAAAAGGAGAGGAGCTGAGCTGGTGGGACACTCCCAGCATTCTTAACATGAGGTAGGCAGATCCTGAGTTCGATACCAACCTAGGGTACATAATGAGACTCTGTCTTAGAAAAAAATAGAGGGAGTAAAAAAAAAAAAATGCATGGCCTGCCTCCTTCACTAATCTAAGGATCCAATGAATCAATAGCCATGAGACTATATTGAAAATTATAAAATACTCTATACAAAAAGCAATTCTGTTGCATTAACATAGGTGGTGGACATGTCTGTATTAGCTACCATTATTCCCGAAACTGTTGATAAACTTTGGTTTCAAAATGATTCCTAAAGCGAGTGTGGTAGTGCATGCCTTTAATTCCCCAGCACTTGGGAGGCAGAGGCAGGCAGATCTCTGTGAGTTCAAGGCTGGCCAGGTCTACAGAGTGAGCTCCAGGCCAGCTGGGACTAAAAGGAAACCTTGTCTCAAAAAGACAAAAAAAAAGACTCCTAAAATGTATTAAAGAATTAACAAAAGGAAAAGTCTGCTTTCAAGGGCATAGAATGAGAAAGAGAAGGAAAATGGCTTTTCCCTGAGTCTTTAATAGAAAATATCAAGAAGGGGGAAAAAAGTATATAAATCTGCAGAGCAGCAACTACAGCATATAAAGACCAGACTTTAAAACATTACTGTGAACATCTAGACTCTTGGAGACTTTGGATTTCAGTACTGCAAGGGTGACCGAAGAAGACTAATGCCACGCATGCCCCCAGCAGGCTGGAACATAGAGGAGCAGATCCTTCCCAGCCATCCCGGTCCTGTTTTATTACAGCATTTACTAAACCAAAACTAAAAAAGTGGTGAAGAATGACTTGTCACAGCATTTGTTAGAGTTGATAGAGTGTAGACAGTCTTCTCAATAAGGCTCTAACACACTGCTATGCACCATAGTACATTATTAATGAAAAGGCACACAGAGAGGTTTACATCAGCTTTTCTCCCAAGTCATTCTGACATTAAATTCAAAAATCAATTCTGCCTACCCCATGTGGCAAAGGGCCAGAGATAAAAATGTTAATTTTTTAGTTGTTTACCAAAAACTTAAGTTCATAGTTAAGAAAAATAATCAAGAATCTTCTCTTTTTAATAACAGTATTTCTTAAGAGAGGATCAACGCAGGAAGCAAATATAACCAGAATATAAACAAATTATGTTCTAGTTCATATCTGACAAGAGGAAGGAATCTAATTTTCTCTGTGATTGAAAGAACACAGAAGACAGCCACAGACTGCAAATGGGTAAGGAGGGGGTTTGAACTTCTCTCCTAATACCTGAGTATCCAAAGGGAACTAATTCATTCTAGAAAAGGCACTAGTAATTAGCTTCATTGTGCCAGAACAAGGGGTAATTCTCAAGCTGTGAAGATCAAGAAACATTTTACACTGATAGGCTTACCCCACTCACTCACCTCAACCAAGCACTTCAGACCCACAAGAAATAGATTAAGAGTGACCTACCGCCAATAAGGACCCCCGATACAGACAAGCACCTGGAGGAGGGAAAAAAAAGAGTTAAAAATTGATGCATAACAAACCAAGTCACTATCCCAGCATGCTTAGCTTAAGCTCCATCTATGCACATCAACTCAGCAAACTCCTTTTTTTTTAAAGCATTTACTTATTTGTATTTTATGACTGTGTTTTGTCTTCATGTAGGTAAATGTACTATGTGCATTCACTACCCACGGAGGCCAGAAGAAGGTGTTTAATCACTAGGAACTGGGGTTACGGATGGTTGTTAGCCACCATGTGGGTACTGGGAACCAAACCCAGGTCCTCTGCAAGAGCAACCAGTGCTCTTAACCACTGAGCTGTTTCTCTAACCTCAAAGCAAACTACTTTTCCCCAAATCTTAAAAGCTTGAACATTCTTCCCCTGAGGAAATTACCCCACACATCAGAACAACATCCCTTGAACACACATCAGGAAATACATGATTAAAATGTGTTATATGAACTTTAAAAGTAATGTATTTGTAACAGCATACTATAAATTCAAAGTTAGTACCCTTTGTGATCAGTCAGAAAAGATTCCACAATCCAGTCCTAATTTATTTATCCAAGCTTCTCTTCCATAGTTTATTTATTACTTTTAGTTTACAGGTATGAATATTTTTCCTACATGTATGTAAATGCCATGTGGGTGGAATTGAACCCAGGTTCTCTACAAGAACAGGTGTTCTTAATTTCTGAACCATCTCTCCAGTCCCCACACTTTATTTATATAAATTCTCCAGATCAACAACTCAAGGGGTGAACTTAGGATTCCATAATAATTTTCATGTCTCAAGAGTTTCTTTCATTTTCATTTCCTACAGATGACACATTTGTTCTACTTGAGGATTTTTAACTTGATCCAGCTTTGGGCAGGATGTCGTTCCTTTTCCTTTGAGCTCTCAGCTCTTAGGCCTGAATCATGTATTTGTGAATTCATTCTTCCACACTTCCCTTCAGTGTTATTTTTTTAGGCATTTGTTTGTTTCAATGGTCTCCCTCTGTGTCCCAGACTGGCCTCCAATTAGCAATCCTCCTGCATCAGCTTCCAGAGTACTAGAGTTACAGGCCTGTAACTATACCCACCTACGCGTGGGACATTCTTGCTAAAGAAGGGGTATTGGCACATCTGTCCCACCACACTATACCACGCTCAGAAAGAGACTCTTTCTACTACTTTGTACTTCCTCCAGTAAACGTTCATTCAGTTACTGGATAAGCACAGAAACACCTGTTTCGAACCTCTAATACATTTTAATATGTTCTCCACTGGAAGGTTAAGCCGTTTTATAGGAGGGCAACATAGATGGAAGTTATTTGAAAAGAACTTTTCAGTTGGGCTCCGACCTCCAAAACTCTTTTCACTCCATTTTTTTTTTCTTGGTGAGCTGCTTATAAACTGATACATCTTTATTTTTTCCAGTCATTAGGCACCAAATGAAAAAAAAAAAAGATGATTTCTTTCTAAATGGAGAAGAGGCTGGAATCTGACAAGGAGAGCTTGCATTCTGAATAACTAACACATCAAAAATAAATCCTGGCTGTGGTGGCACACGCCTTTAGTCCCAGGCAGAGGCAAGTGGACCTCTGTGAGATCAAGGGCAGCCTGGACTTCAGAGTAAGTTCCAGGCCAGCTGGGGCAGCAAGGAGACCCTGTCTCAACACACACACACACACACACACACACACACACACACACACACACAATAAATAAATAAATGAATAAATAAATAACTAAGTTTTGCATTTGAGAACAATATAAAATTGCAATCCGAATTTTAAGAAGTGTACACACATTCTCCAGCAATTTTTAGCAGCACGGCAGGTGTTATTTAACTTGGAAGCAGGTGTGCAGTTTGCCATTAGCTACTCCCTCAGCAACTGAGACCCAAAACAGATTGAAAGAGGCATACACACCAGGGTGAAGCATGTCTTGACAAGGTGCTTCGGTGGGCTTTCAAAGAGGTTGGTTTTCAACCCAGCCGCACTTACTACAGTTGTTGGCGTCAACAAAGTCCAAAGGCGCTAACTTCTTAGCAAAGGACCAGCCTACCTTCCCCATCCATCTCAGAATTAACAGTCTACAGAAAATGAGAAATGAGACTATTATTTACACTTGGGTTTGAAGCCAAGATCTCTGTGGGCAAATCTGCTGAGATGACTTGTGTGTCCTTGACATTCAAATAAGTTAATTTTGAGATAAAACCTTAGGGAAGAATTCATCTTAACTGACTCATTTTTAAGGTTTTGTTGTTGCTGTTGCTCTGATGGCAGCATTTCACCCTCTAATATGTCATTAAAAGGGGGATTGTTAGGTTATTGTGCGCTCCCCCAGACAAATAAAGAGACCACAATGTTTAGGGATAGAGTTTCCTTCAGGGTAGCCCAGTGCTAAGCTCAAAGGAAAAATAGAGCCAGCACTGAATGGCATCTGGCGGGGAAATTTAAGGGAGGAGGCAGGGTAGGAACTTAGGTAGGAGGTGGAGATAGGGTATTAAGCAGAAGTCTCCAGCTTTTCAAAAGGGCGGAAGATTCCTGAGTATTGATGGCCCACTTTTCCATAACCATAGGCAGGCTGATAGAGCAGGTTTCTCGAAGCCCTGGATGCCTCTGGATTTCAAATGGACTTCTGGTCTTTGTGGAATTCACACCCTGACAGGGATATATGTATAAATATAAAACAATCATGTGTATCTCAAATAAACATATGCATAGATACATTAATTCATTTATCTTTTATGTATTTATTTTTATTTATTTATTTTTTTTGGTCTTTTCGAGACAGGGTCTCCCTGTAGCCCCAGCTGTCCTGGAACTCACACTGTAGACCAGGCTGGCCTTGAACTCACAAAGATCCACCTGCCTCTGCCTCCCAAGTGCTAGGATTAAAGGCGTGCGCCACCACGCCCAGCAGTATTTATTTATTTTGTGTGTGCATATGTATGTGCATGGGTGTGATGCACAAATGTTTGGTACACAAAGTTGGCCAGAGGTCAACTTTGAGTGAAAGTGTCATTCCTCCTGCAGTATCCATCTTGTTTTGTAAAGGGGTCTCTCACTGTACTGGAACTCACAAGTAGACAGAGTTAGCGGGCTGGTAAACCCCTGCCTTCACCTCCCAGTGAGGGGACTACACATGGTCTTTTACATGGGTTCTGGATATTGAACTCCAGTCTTTCTGCTGGTATGGCAAGCATTTTACCAACTGATCATGTGTATGTATGTATATATATATATATATATATATATATATATATATATATCCAACCCATGATGCACTTTCTAAAAATTAAAAAAAATCAGCAATCATTCATTATTCAAAAGAATGGATTACATTATGACATTTTAGACATGTAGCTTATTATGATTTTGATCATAGTCACTTCCATACTACCCTCTCCTACCCCTTCTTCCACTGGTCCACTTCTTCTTCCCACATAGCCAACAACTCACCTTCCAAGTTACTTAAATGTGTATTTACTTCTGATGTTTAAAATCTCATAATAAGCCAGGTGTGGTGGTGCACCACGCCTGGCTTATTACGAGATTTTAAACATCAGAACACCAAAAAAAAAAAAAAAAAAAATCTCATAATAAAGCCAGGTATAGTGGCGCATGCCTTTAGTCCCACTACTCACTACTCAGGAGGCAGAGGCAGGTGGATCTCTGTGAGATTGAGGCCAGTCTGGCCTACATATTGAATTCTAGGCCACCCGGGCTATAGAGAAACCCTGTCTCAATAAAAAAAAAAATAAATAAATAAAAAATAATCACCACTTATGTAAAATTTAAAATCTCCAGACCATTAATCTTTTCCTGGATAAACAATGAAATACCTGTGACATATTCAATTTTTTTAGTTGAGAAATAAAACTGTATATATTTGTTATGTACAAAATGATGTCTTTTTTAAAGAATATTTTCGAGTATGAATAACCTTTAGAATAATCAAAGAAAATTAAACTTTTAGAACAAAATACAATATTTACCCTTTAGAATAAGTCCATCCTCCCACAGAGCCATATAGGAATACTTCCTAAGAAATGCATCCTTATACGGACATCATACAGTGTAATGACATAAACTAAGCCCATGACTAGGGCTTCGCGGGGCCAGTGTGCCGTCATTGACCAAACCGTCATCATCAGGTGACTAGAATCTCAGTTCTTGTCTTTGTTTGTCTAACCTGCAAAGTCAACTTTTTTTTGAGGCTCACCAAGAAATCTGGCACCTTAAAAAGTAAACAAATATCCATAAGAAAACCCATTTTGGTTCATTTGAATAGACCCTGAAACATGACAGCAGCATGGACACATTAAGCAGCACTGAGAATAGTACCAAGTTTGCACTTGGTTAAGCCAAACATCTGGTTTAGACCCAAGTCAAACAATATGTAGCTGCTGATAAATTCTATCATTAGAAAAAGAAAGAACTCAATTTGGGTCACTCTATGATATACACTTCCAAAAGAAATAAGCTTCGCCCTCTGAGGGCTTTCCTAAAACAGAACAGCTCTACCCGGAAGGCAGCTGCCTGAATGAGTCTCCATTAACACAGTTTCCAAAACCTCATTTCTACTCTCTTGAGAAAATAAAGCATTCCAGTATGATGCCCAGTCCCATCAAACATTTATCACCACCCAAAGCCAGATGAAGCCATCCAGAGCAGTATATTTCTCCCACTCTATGGCAGGCTACACGCCCACCAGCAGATGAAGTTGGGAGGTTTTCTGGCAGTGGGTACTGGGTATTAGGTGCTGGGTCCATCTCCTGGTACAGAACTAGAGCAGAGAGGACTTTTCACTAATCTACCCTGTCACATAATATGGAAAACAGCTATTGCCTCCACTCATCATGTTTTTTTCTTAAGGAATACTAGAACCATTGTAGACTTACCTAGACTGTACTTAATGGCTTTGAAAGAACATTAAAGGAAACTCCAACTCTAAGTGAATTGTTAGATATAGTAGGGACATATAAGGTGAAGTGGGGCTTTCTTTACAGGAAAATGAGGAGGGTAGGGAACACAATTGGATCTAGAGTTCTCAAACCAAGAAGATCACAGGTTCAGGCATGGGCTACAGTTGCCATTTAAGCTCTATACTGCAGGATAAAGCAATTACACAGATAGAGCACTGTGCTGGTTTTTGTCAACTTGACAAACTAGAGATACCTGGAAAGAGGGAACTTCACTGAGGAATTTTCTTCATCAGATTGGCCTGTGGGCCTGTCTTGTAGGGCATTTTCCTGATTACTAATGGATAAAGGGGGCCCAGACCACTGTGAATGGTGCCATTCCTAGGCAGGGGGGCTAAGCTATATAAGAAAAGCAACTAAAGCAAGCCAGGAGAGTAAGCCAGTAGGCAGCATCCTCCACACCTCTGCTTCAGCTGTTGGCTCTCTCCATTATGGACTGTAATTTCTAAGCCAAGTCAACTCTTTACTAGCCAAGTCAGTTTTGGTAGGTGTTTTATCATAACAATAGAAACCGCACTAGAACAAGCACCATAAAGTAGACTTAGGTCCTGAGCCTGGACTGCTCTTCTCCCTGCGTGGTCAGCTAGTTTACTGCTGGCAAGTCACATAGGCAAAAAGTTACTTGCATAAAAGTCATCAGGTTTCTGTTTTGAAATCTTTTGAAGATTATAATGCACTCCTTTAAGAGGCACCTATAGGGCTGGAGAGATGGCCTAGCGGTTAAGAGCACCGACTGCTCTTACAGAGGACCCGGGTTCGATCCCCAGCACCCACATGGCGGCCGAGAACCGTCTGAAACTCCAATTCCAGGAGAACTCCAGCTCCAGGGGAATCCGACACCCTCTTCTGACCTCCGCGGCATTGCACGACACGGGTGCACAGACCTGCATGCAGACAGTACATTGATACACATACAGAAATAAATAAAATTAATAAAAAAAAAAAAGAGGCACCTATAAAACTGTAGTATTTTCAGGGAAATTTTGTGATATCACTTTTACCAGTACTTCTATCCAAAAACTATTCACCACAGAAATGGTAACTGATAAAGTGAGTGAATTAAAATAGATCCAATGGCCACAAATGTCAGACAAACTAGTTATAAAAGAACTATTAGTATATGAGGAGTTCTGGAGAGCAGAGTATCACAAAAAGATGACTCATTAGGAACAAGCAGCCACAAGCTGGCATTTAAATGTTCAAGCTTTATGTTGTGTTATAATTCAGCATATGGCTGGGCACACTGTGGAATAGTTAAAATAGAATCGTTTCTGGACTGACAGGACAGCTCATGTCCTGAGTACTGTCAGCTAGGATTCAGATCAATTAATAGAGTAGTAAAATGAAAATGTGCCAACTGTTTCTGAACTACTACAAGATTTGGCATGAAGCTCCGACTTTGCCATGTGGCAGTCCCTCCCCTCTTTTGAACCATGTGGTAGAGAATATTTTATGACTGCTTGCACCTGAGTAAAACTGAGTGATATTGCCATCCTAATCCATAACGTGAATATGGATGACTGTGTCCCCACTGGAGGTGTCGATGGGGAAGGTCATACTCAGAATCCAATCCCAGAGGGGGATAGATATGCAATATATTAGATACAAGAACATATGACAATACATCACCTTCCTCTCTCTACTACCAGGTAGTTACAAAAGCCAAAAGCTGCAAAGTTGCAGTCAGTATCAAGCAGCTAGAACCAGTAAACTCTCAATCCTGAAAAACCAAGGTCACAGGTTCTCATAGCCCTTGAGGCCAAGCATGATGTACAGGGGATATTTTGCTTGTTTGGTATGATGCCCGTATCCCTACCAGATCCAATATGACACACAAGCCTTCAATAAAGATTTGTAGAATGAAAAATGGGGAGAGACTAGTTGCTCAGCCAATGTCTTTTCTTCTCTAATATTGAATTTTAAGCTTTGAGTACCACACCAAAGGGACTCTCAGGCCAAACACAACCAAAATTGCTGATCTACCTGTAAATAAAGCATATCCTCAATCAAATGATTCTTTACAGTGTTATTTTTAATAGCATTTACTGGGAAAAAAAAAAAAAAAAACAGGGAGATTGTAGGATTACCTGAAGTCATGTGGGTAGAGGGCTTAATGAAACGCAGACTAGAGCTCAGTTCTCCAACAAAATTTCTCAATTTCACACCAGCTGTCTATCCGGTAAAAACCCACATGATGTCTGCATGCGAACACAACTCAAGGTGCAAGTCTCCAGAAAATGCTGCTACAGCCATGTTAGAAGCTTCTCTGTGAGACCTTTTTGGGTTTTCTTTTATTAAGCCTTCAAATCACAGTGGTTTTTCAATCTTGAGGCAATATAAAATAACACTGTCAATAACTTGCTTATACAAATTCAATATTCTTTTGACACTTAAGATAAAATTTAGAACCCAAGCTAGGCTTATGGTACATACCATTAGTCTCAGCACTCAGGAGACAGATGCAGGTGGATCTCTATGAGATAGAGCCCAGCCTGTCTACATAGGGAGTTCCAAGCCAACTGAAGCCACGGGAAGACCCTATCTCAAAAAAAAAAAAATCTAGAACCTGAAAGCCTCAGCAAAAAAAATTTTTTCCCCATGCTGGGTATTGAACTCAGGGCCTTGAACATGCTAAACAAGCGCTCTACCACTGAACTATAGACCTGACCTCTTTTTTCTGGTTGATAATTAGCAAAGATATTTTATAGCTAACACCACACAGTATACTAGCTCATTTAGTTAGGTGGTTCACTTAAGGTTGGTCAGTCAGCCGGGCGTGGTGGCTCACGCCTTTAATCCTAGCACTTGGGAGGCAGAGACAGGCAGATCTTTGTGAGTTCAAGGCCAGCCTGGTCTACAGAGTGAATTCCAGGACAGCTGGGACTACAGGGAGACCCTGTCTCGAAAAGACAAAAAAAAAAAAAAAAAGGTTGGTCAGTCAATCATGGAGGCTGGTCTATTTTAGCTTAATTGAAAAGAATGTGATTTGGTAGTACTTACTCATCTGACCAGTGTTCTTGAGCACTCACGTGTGAGCAGCTGAGTTAGAGCCACAGGAATAACTCAGAGCTGTCCCAACTCTTTTTTTCTTATGTGTATGAGTATACTGTCTGCATGTAGGTTGGTGCACCCATGTCGTGCAATGCCTTGGAGGTCAGAAGTTGTCGGATTCCCCTGGAACTGGAGTCAAAGACGTTCTTAGCAGCCATGTGGGTGCTGGGAATCGACCCTGGGTCCTCTGCAAGAGCAGCCAGTCGGTGCTCTTAACTGCTGAGCCATCGCTCCAGCCCCAAGCTGTCCCAACTCTTTTTTTTTTTTTTTTATTCTTGTATGTGTTTAAATGTACTGTCTGCATGTAGGTTTGTGCACCCGTGTCGTACAATGCCACAGAGGTCAGAAAAGGGCATTGGGTTCCCCTGGAACTGGAGTTAAAGACGGTTCTCAGCCACCATGTGAGTGCTGGGGATCGAACCCAGGTCCTCTGCAAGAGCAGTCGGTGCTCTTAACCGCTAGGCCATCTCTCCAACTCTTAAATAAGCTCACAGGCCAGTGTAGAATTGACTGGGGTGCTACAAGCATGTATGACACACTTGCTGCAGTTTGTAAGAAGAAAACAACAAATTCTTCCATGAGGCAGCAGACCAAAACGTCAGTGCATGGCCCATCCAGCTAGACACACATTAATATGTGATTTTAAAGATCATTCCCTAGGTCAATAATAACACTTGAGGAAATCTTTAAGATCGGAATACTTTCCAACTCTGACCTCTGTCTCTGAGTTTCAAAAGAAAAAGCATGCCTTGACGGACCCAAACCAAAGGTCTTAACGATGGCCACTGGCCTTCTGTCCATGAGAACATTGTTATACAATTAAATAAATCAAATGAGGTAAAGTAGGTAAAAAGCTCAGCGTAGTGAGGGGAAATATGTGCTCAGTCAATGTCTGTGTTCATTATAGAGCAAGCATCATGAGTTGGCTGAAATTTTCAGACAACTGGCCACCACTCAATCCAAAGTGTAAAAAGACTCTAGAGTGCTCTGGAGGTGGGTGAAGTATTTAGATGCAAAGTTTCTAAAGAATCTTTGAAGGACTATCATGCACAGACACACAAACTCCAAAAGACCTTGGCAGTCCATAAACTTTGCCAGCCATACCAATCCTCCAAAAAGCACACACCCTGTAGCCTCTTAATAATAATGGTTTTTGTCATTTCAAGAGATTTGCTTCTGAGAAACAGCGTCGTTCCAACTGCCCCCTGGTGAGCAATGCAGTAGTGATAGCATGTTTTCTGTGTTGCTGGGATATGATTTTTAAATAAGAAACTGCCACCAAGTGAAACTGTAATTTTTCTAAGTCCTAAGTTGAAGTTTGGGGAGCCTGGGCTGACTATCCCACCTAGCTAATTACTATAATCAAACCTTACACGTTTTTAAAAGTATGCATTAGACATGCACATACACAATTCATTTTTTTACAGATCGTCGTGCATGGTTGGAAGACGGCTATACAGGCCCCAGGCGTGCTTTTCCTTGGAATGGTACCATTTGATGTAATTCCCAAGACGTTGTGACACGGTGGCGCCTAACTTGTGGGGAAAGTCCCTGCCTGGTAAGGCGCATGGGTTTCCAAGGCCAGGCCGCCTGCTCTGGAGTAAGCTGGGGGGAGGGGGAGAGAAGGGGCGGCTCTCTGGTGACTGGAAGGAAGGCGAAGGCATGGTCCTCCAGGGACGTCCAGCCGCCCCTAAGCTGGCCCCAGGCTCTGCACCGACAACCGCCCGCACCCTGCACAGGGCATCCCACCCGACCGCGCCACCACCACGGTGGCGGCTCTGATTTGCGACTGGGCAGGTGAACTCTTCCCGCAGCTGGATGAATAATGAATAAAGCGAAGCCGGGAGAGGAAGCCCGGAGAGCCCAGCGCTGGGGATGAAGTCGTCTTTCTCCCAGCCCGCCTCTCCCCTCCCCCTCGGCAAAAGCCAACTAGCCAATTTCCCCGAGCTCGGAGCAGGTGGGAGCTCACGGCGCCTCCACACATCCCACATCCCCCCAAACTCTTGATGTACTGACTTCTCATCTCAGCCTAGACTGCGTTTGCTACCCTGACGACAATTCCGTCTCTTTCCCTCTCCCAGCTTCTAGGGTTTACAAGTAGATTGGAACGCCCGAGAAAAACCAGGAGGCAAGGGAGATGGCAATAAACCTAAACTCTTACTGACCACTTTTTCCCCCCTGAAGAAGCAGGCAGTCTCATGCCTCTCTGTGCCGGATTTATTTGAGTGCAACTGAATCCCCTCGGTCCAGAAGACGCTCTGACCCACTAGCCATAAAATAAGTGGTCTTCATGGGGGAGGCACTGGGGCGAGGAGCGCAAAGGGAACGGCGGAGCTTGAGGGTGGAGGAATTTGTTTCCCAGGAGCAGATGTATTTTTTATATAGGAAAGAGCAACTGCTCGCTGCTAACCTAGGCTCCGTGTAGCTGCTTTTCCACCAGAGAGAGGGTAGGATGGAAGTGGAAAGAGAATTCACACTTAGAGATGCCACCTCAAGCGCCCCCACCCACCCACCCAAAAGCACCTAGGCAGAAAGGGGACTAGGGGGAGGAGGGCTGTGATTTGACTGCAAGAAAAAACAAGAGTGGGGATCTCAGGAAAACCCACTCAGGGTCCATCTCTGCCCCCAAATCAGAAACTTCCACACAACCCACAGCACTAAAACACGCTGAGGATTTTAGGCTACATGAACGAACACACACACACACACACACACACACACTCCCCAAGGCACCGCTCTTTACCTTCGCAGCCAGGCAAGACTGCGACTCGCAGCGCCAGGACCACCCCGAGCCAGGCTTGGAGGACGCTCATCGCCGCCGCACTCTCGCCGGAGGCACCCAGCCTTCAGCATCCAAGTACCTGCTCTCGGCCAAACCGCGGGCTTCGGCGCGGGGAGCCGGACGCGCGGACAGTGGGGACCGCGGGCTGTGTTCCCCACGGGAAGGCTGGAGATGGAGCCGCGAGAGCGACACTTGCTTGCTTCAGCCGGAGGTGCGGATCCGGCCTCCGGCTCCGCTCACTCGGGGCCCGGGCGGGCAGCCCACCGAGCGCTCCAGCAAAGCTGGCCACCGACGCGGGCTGCGCCTGGGAGCAGGAGGCGGCGAGGCTCAGTCCGCCGTCAATTCTGCAGGAAAGTTGCAGGTCACCGGCTGCCGGGATCTCGCAGCGTTCCCGCGGGCTTGGACCGGTCCCTCCCGGATCCCTGGGCTGGGAGATCCAGGCGCAGTTTCCTCCGCAGCTTTGGAAACTTCTCTGGGCACACTCTGCGGCGCTGCGTCGGCAAAGGGGGTCCAGCCGGACAGGGTTCGCGGGGCCACCCCGCGCTCAGCTCGGCCCCGGGCCGCGAGCAGCAAACTTTGTGCGGGGAGCTCCGGGACTCTCCGCGCTGCAGCAGCACCGCGCCGCGGGGCTGCGCTCCTGCCGCACTCGGCTCCAGAGCTCCCGGGAAGGCGCGGGAGGCGCGGGGGGCGCTGCTGCCACTTTCTCGCCCCCGCCCCTAGCCTGGAGTAGGAGTGGTGAGGGGCGCGGCTTGCTCCACTCAGACGCCCACCTCCGCACCCAGCACCACGAGCTGCTCTGCAGGGTGGAGGTGCGATTACTCTAGCGGAGGCGGAGCCATAATTGTGGATGCGCCGAGGCTAGAGAGGCTGAAAAAGACCCAGAACTCGGTGCTACGAGGGCTAGGGAACCCGGAAACGCACACAAGTCCCCAAGTGGATCCTCGCATTTAAAACACACACGCTCCGCCTTCCTCGCCTCCTTCCCTTCTCCTTTGCTTGGTGTGAAAATGGACCTAGGGACTCCGAGCTTTGGCAGAGATTCCAGAGAGTCACGTGTCGAAGGGGAGACGCCGGGAGGGGGTGGGGGAAGCCGAGAGAGCAACCTGATCCTCTTATTCATTCTGCAGGAGTTCGGGTTGGCTTTGTCTCGGGAGGGATCAAAAGTGGTCACACCGGGGAACTGGGGGTGGGGTGAAGGGGCTGGAGCGGAGGGGAATAGGTGGCAGGGTCCCCACTCAAGACACTGTTGAGGGTCCGGGACACCCTTCCTATCGGGAGAGGAGGGAGTGCACACACCACCTCCCCTCCCCCCTCAGCCCACCAGTCCTCTAGAACTGAGTGCCTGGGGCTGACCTAGTCCTACTGCTCTTTAGGACCCTCCCGGTATTTAACCCGAAGCCTTAAAGGATTTTAGCCCTAGGGTTCTAGAAGAACCTCCCACCGTGAAGGAACATTTACCATTCCCAGAGAGAATAGGTCTAAAAAACACCACGTGGTCTTGGTGGGTCCAGCTGCGCCCCCGAATGCCAATGACTGGAACGTCAACGTCAGGGCAAAAGCCCACTGGGGTGCACTCTTGGAGAGTGGAAGCGTAGATTTCTAGCCAGGACTGAGTAAGAGCTATTTTTATAGGACTAAATAAAAATAGCTGGTCCAGGTTCAGTCAGTTTATAAAATAGCCATGGTTGCATGGGAGAGATGCAAGCTGGGCTCCAATGCCCTTAAGCAAGGCAGAGATGGCCAAACTGTCCCGAAAAAAAAAAGTTTGAAGCCGGGCGTGGTGGTGCACGCCTGTAATCCTAGCACTTGGGAGGCAGAGGCAGGCGGATCTTTGTGAGTTCAAGGCCAGCCTGGTCTACAGAGTGAGTTCCAGGACAGCTGGGGCTATAGGGAAACCCTGTCTCAAAAAAAAAAAAAAAAAAAAAAAAAAGTTTGAAGTAGCAAAGAACACTCTGCTGGGGTGAGCAGGTACCTCAGCGGCCTCCAGCCGCCCTGACCGCCGTAAAGAAGGCACACTGACGACATTGGGATGCCCGGCTTTGGGGGAAAACTGAATAAAATGAACCTGGCAGGTCCCTGTGATTGTTACCAGTTAGCTAGAGCAGAGAGAGACTCTGACAGCCGGGCTGTGATTATAGAGTTTTCAGGGGATCTAGGACAGGTCCAACTGTCAGTGCCCCCAGGGCTGTTGTCATTCTTCGGACAACATCCTGTTCATCTCTGCATATTCAGCACTTAGTAAAGACTCTGTAACATTTGTTGAAAGAATAGAATGATCAAAACAGAAGTCACCCCAGAGAGCAGCAGCCCTATCAAGCTTTAGTGGGACCTGAGTTCTCTCCTTCTCTTGAACAGTGGATATATTCTCAGGCCTACAGAAAGTACTCAGGGTGGCGCACACAACCGGGTTGGCATACACACTAACAACCAGGTCGAAACTCCCCCTCCTGTGCAGGATTTTCTTTTTAGCGGCCACTAACAAGAAGTAATGCAAGACAGTCAATTCTCACTAGAATAAACTATTTGATTTTGTTTTTAAAAATGCATACAATCGCAGCACTCAAAAGGGTGGCCAGACATCTTTTATAAACTTGCTAAATGCAAATGAGCTTTTTTAAAAAGAAAAAAAGGTGAGGAGAAAGGAGGCTCAATGACACTACCAAGTTCTACTAACTCAGACAATGTTTGGTGGATTTCCGTGATCCTCCACCAGCCCTCCACACAGGTTCATGGTCTTCACTCCACCCTAAGAGAGTAAGTAGTCCCAGAGTTCCTGATCCGAGAGCACTAAAATCACTGTTCAGAGATACATGAGTCTACAGTCTCCGTTCTCTTCCTTCAGATACCCACATGCCACAGCTTTTGTTAGTATTTCCCATAACATCTCCTTGTATCAGCCCTGCTGTCATCTCTTCACATTTATCTACCCTTGTTGTGGCTCATTTCCGAGATAATTCATATTGAGTACTTTGGGCCTAACACTGAACACTTTCCTATGTCATCTACCGGGAACCTGTGAGACAGGTGCCACAGTGACAGGGGAAATGTCGCATAGTTCAAAGTCAGACAGGTAATCACCACAGCACATTACAGCAAGCAGTACTTTTTTTTAAATTTTATTTATTTTTTATGTGTATGAATGTACTGTCTGCATGTAGGTTTGTGCACCAGTGCCGCAGAGGTCAGAAGAGGGTGTCGGATTCCCCTGGAACTGGAATGGAGTTCTCCTGGAACTGGAGTTACAGACAGTTCTCAGCCGCCACGTGGGTGCTGGTGATCCAACCCGGGTCCTCTGCAAGAGCAGTCGGCGCTCTTAACCACTAGGCCATCTCTCCAGCCCGCAAGCAGTACTTTATAATATAACACACAAACCCCCAAATCTCAGTATCTTAACTCAATAGAAGTTTCTCTGTCCATCCATCCTGTTCTCTGGACATCGGCAACTTCTGCAGAGTGGACCTTGGAAATTACTGACTCCTTCCTATAGCCAAGCCATCATGGCATATGAGAAACTCACTACTACACAGGGTTGACAAAGAAATCACTGCCACCCTAAGGACTTCAGCCCTTTCTCTTTGTAGCCCAAGAATGAGTCACATGGTCCCAGCCTATGTCAAGGAAGACTAGAACACGCACACATAGAAGAACATGTGGGTAGTTAGTAAGTTCCCTGTACAGGTCCAACAGAGCCCCTGCTCTTAACTATCCTGATTTTTTAACTATACTATGAGCAAAACTCCAGCTGGACCTTCTGTACTGCCCCAGGGCTTTGCTACATAGTGCCTTTTTTTTTTTTGGTCTTTTCGAGACAGGGTCTCCCTGTAGCTCCAGCTGTCCTGGAGCTCGCTATGTAAACCAGGCTGGCATTGAACTCACAAAGATCCACCCTCCTCTGCCTCCTGAGTGCTAGGATTAAAGGCGTGCGCAACCACGCCCGGCGACAGTGCCATTTTGTTCNCCCCACAACCTCTCCAGCACTTGATACGTTTTTTTTCTTGATCTGCCAGTCTTCTTACCAGAGTGAGTTGATATCTTAGAGTGGGCTTAATTTGCATTTCCAATAATTATTAGTGAAGTAGTTTTTAAGATTTGTCTCAGCCACTCTAATATCCCCTCTGTTGAAGTCTCCTAGTTCAGTTCTTGGCTCCATCGTTTGAGTGAGTGTTTGTTTCTTGTCTTCGTTGGTTTTTTTGAGTAGTTTTGTATACTCCGTGGAAGATATAATGCTTTGTCAGATGTATCTGCAGTGAAGATTTTCACCTGCACTCTGTGGGCTTTCTCTTCGCTTCCTGATAGTTGTTTCCTTTGATGACAGAAGATTTTGAGTTTAATGAGTGTCCCTTGCCTCATTGTTGATCTTATTTCTTGTGCAGCTGCTGTACCTGATTTAAGAAGTCTTTTCCCTACGCCGATGTCTTTAGTCTGCTGCCAAGTTTTGTCTTCTAAAAGAAATTCATCCATCACCTCCGAGTTTTGTGGTTCAAGTTGAGGTCTTTGATTCACTGGAATTGACTTTTGTACAGGTGGAAGGTTAGGGGTTTATATTCATTCTTCTACAGGCTGAGATCCAGTTTTTGCCAACACCACTTGCTGAAGATGTGTGTCTTTCCTCCATTTTGGTCGCTTTTGCTCCCCTTGTCAAATATGAGGTTTTACAGATGTCATGCACACTAAGCTTTGTCCTTTCCTTAGATGTCTATGGAATTAATTGCGGTTGTACAGTTCTCCTTCACTTGTTCGGGTGGGCAATCCTCTTTGTAGTGGATCTTTCTCTGACTAGAACTCCATATGCAAACTAAGAACAGTCCTTGCCTTCACATTTTGTGAAAAACTTTGGCCTGGCTTTATCTCCAGTTGAATTTTCTATGCTGCTGCCACATCCGAGGCATCGCTGATTCAAATTCAGGCTGGCGAGAAGCACAGCAGCCGATGCTGAGGGAGAATGCCGGGCTGACAAGAGGGGCCCAGCTCAGGAGACAAACTCTTCTTCGATCTCTGAGTCACTCAAGTTTCAAATTCTGTATGCTTTTGGGTGCTAAAAACGATGGGAAGGGACACAGGGTTACAGCTCCTCACTGCCTGCCTTCCCAACCTTCTTTTTGTCTTCTATCCACAGGGGAAATATTTTTCAACTCTATGACCTCCTAAAAATGACAGCAGGCTTAGGACTGCCTGTCTCCCAGGCAAATCCGAAGAGAATTCAAGGCCAGTTTTTCCCTGTCATTTCATAGTCCCTAGTCATTTTAAGATTGAATAACTCTAGAGGGGCAGAAGGCAGAATTCCTTCAACTTGGCCGTTACCTGAAGTTCACAGAATGAGAAAGACAGCAAAATCTAAAGTTTTAACAGATTAATGTGTGCAAACATAGTCAGATATTTTGCACACATTAAAACAAAAAAAAACCTTTGGGTTTTTTTCATTTATTTGTTTTGGTTGGTTTTGTTTATTTTTTAAAGCAAGTTTATAGCAATTTGACAGGAGAACAGCAAACTACTACAATAAAGTAGCAATTCAATGTCACATAGCATAAAACTTGGGGAGAAGTAAACACTCATCAATTCTCATCTCTTACTAAGGATGGCCCATGCTAGTTCTGCCACAAACATGATGTAGCATTTCTCATCCTTGATTCCTAGGCCATCCAGCCACCTTCTCTTTATTTTGGTTTCCCAGGTATTTCAAACACAAGGAGGGGTGACGCAAGTTTTCCAGTTACTAAAGAAGACTGTCCCTCACTGTAAATTAAACTTTTAGCCTGATTTATAATACTTACATGATTAATACCCAAACCCACTAAGGGTCAAATCTTAAAACAGCAAGGCCCAGACCCAGCCTCTGTTACTGGGTAGGCTATGCAGCAAAAGACCCAGCCATACACCCACTACTATCTATTAGTAACTACTAAAACAGCTTTCTAGAATTTGAAACATCAGACATTGGGAATTTAACCTCAGTGGTAACAGTACTTGCCTAGCAAACAGTAGATAGCCCTGAGTTCAAACACTACACAGAAAAAATTAAAAGTTTAAAAAATATAACATAAAGCAACACATAGTATCTCCAGGATACCATCTGAATAAGATTACAGAGAAACAGCTATAAAAATACTTTTTCTTTTTAAAATGTTAGCAAAAATACTATAAACTCCAAAATTGGACAAGTTGCCACTGTATTTCACTGAATATAAGATATGAGTTGTAGAAAAATTATTTAAAATATAAAACAAAATAAACTTGCCTAATAACCAGATAATGCACTGAGTGTTAAGACCTGCCCTTATTCAGACATGTGGAAATTTAGGGAAGAGGGCACATTTTAGTTTTGATGAAATGAAGCAATGAAAAAGGTAGTCTTGGCAGGTGTGCAGTGCCCTTTAAATGCCCATGCAACTTGGAGAGGTGAGGCAAGGTGGATCGCTTGTGATTTCAAGGCCAGCCTGTCTCACCCTAAGTGAGTTCAGGCAGCGAGGCTACAGAGACCCTGTCTAAAAAGACAAAATAAATAAAGAAATAAATATTTTAAAAAAGTCTTCCAAAACTATGCAAAGAACATACAAACATCCAAACATGTTAAGTTGGCATGATTTCATAAGCAGTTTTAAACTTCTTAATGCTTATTTATCATTTTTATGTTACTTTAACATAGTAAACTAATGACTGTGTTTTAGTGGAAATCTTTACAAACTTTAAAACACAGGTTTTGCCATGCAGGATGGTTTTGTTGTTTGTGGTTCTTAAGAGACGAGAGTCCTTACTATGTATTCTTACTGACCTGGAACTCAATATTTAGACCAGAGATCTTGCATAGAGATCCACCTCCTTCTGCCTCCCAAGTGCCAGGATTAAAGTATGTGCTACATCCTGGTGTGCCTTGGTCCTGTATGAGTTTGCAGCTCTTACTATGTCATCACTGAAAATCTTTTTTAACAATGAAGCAACTAAGGGCAACTCAGTCTATTTTTGCATGGATTAAGATAGGAGATCGCCGGGATGGTGGCACACCCGTTAATCCAGAGCCTTGGGAGGCAGAGGCAGGTAATGTCTTTTGTGAGTTCAGGCACAGCCTGGTCTACAGAGTGATTCCAGGAAGCATGGACTGACAGGAGACCCTGTCTCGAAAAAGAAAAAAAAAAAAAAGATAGGATATATCTGTTTTTGCTTTCGCGTCTCATCGCGCTAGCAGAATAACATCACACCACGCCTCATAAGTACACCACACCACCACCACATCATCACATTTTTATTTATTTTAATTTGCATAGCTGGGAAATAGATTTCTGGGAGCATTTACATATCGAATTACCACAAGAGTGATTATTTATACCCTTAAGCCTACCTTGCACAGAAATATGACTGACCTAGCCAAAATTTCTTAATAATAATGCTTTACACTTGTGTAAGTGCTCTTATGTTTAAAAATTTTTTTCCATTGTCTTAAATTGGAGTCTGCAACACAACCCAGTTTGATAAGTAGTCTCAATATTTATCTTCTATTGCAAGATGAAGATTAGAAGATCTTTATTAATGACTTATCTGAAGTCAGTCATCCAGCTAGCTCTGGTTCTTAAATTGTATTTTAGGTGATTATCTCTCTGGGCACAGTAGACCATATTGTCTTCTTTTCCATCTTTTTTTCTTTTTTTGTTTAACACATACTGTGGATCACATGAAAAATAATCTGAAAGTCTGTAATTTGCTTCTGAGAAGGTAGAAGATGGTGGGTTTCTGGCGTTTCGACTCTGAGGTTCTTAAGAAGCGTGATAAGGACAGGAGGACCCAGGACACAGTGGGGATTTCATTCCCCAGTCTTCATCTCTAATTGTGCTACCTTGGGAGAAACACATTGCAGACAAGCTAGTTGGAGGAAAAAGCTTTTCACTGGGCTGACTTTTCTCTCACAAACAATATATTTGATTCTCAATATTAATACCTACCTTGTGATTTCTTATTTTATGTGTAGGTATAATGATTTAAAACGTTTTTTGAAGGGATCACTATGCCTGCCTCTGAAAACCCATTTATACCTTTTCTTACTAACCACCAAATTTTAATTCAGGTGCCCACATCTTCCCCCAGGAAGCCATTTCCATTGGAGAGTCTTGATTTATGTTTTTGTTATCCTGGAATAATTATCAGTATCATGCTCTGTTGCTCTTAAAAATGTCTGGGTTTGGACAACAAATTAGTCATCGTAATTTGTGGGGATGTTAACTCTATTCATTGCAGGAGGGAGACATGCCATATAATTCAAGTCTTAGCTAGTTCAGTGAAATCTCAAACTCTATCACATGTTGATTCAGTGATGAGCATAGGAGTCAGTTTGCTCTCATGAAACAAAAATGATACAATTGCTAGAGGTTCCCAGGTTTCTTAGATTTGTATTAGCCCTCTGTAGATTGCACCCCGCCCCCAAATGTAGGTAGTGCTAAGATATTTGGGCAGCTATTCTGGATGTAAAAGTGAGACTGAGATGGAAAATGAAGCAGCATTTTCCAGTATGGATTGGGCTATGCTGAAGTAAGAAGTAAACTGAAATGTCCACGCTTAGGAAAACAAAGCCTATCTCCTGCCCCCATTCAACAAAGTGTTGGCAGGGGGCTTTTGTTCCATAGTGCCACCAGGGACTTGGGCTTGTTGAGGACCCCATCTTACATGTCGCCAATGCTAATTTCAGTCCTGTGGAGGTAGAGCTTTGCAACAGTGCTTTGCCTCCCAAGGGACACAATCTACTGTCTAAAACAGTGTGTTCAATAGAAATCTGATGTGTGCCACATATGTAATTTTAATAGACTTTATCATTGTTGTTATTGCCAAGTCTGAGGGTAGTGCTTGTTTGTTGGCTAATATTTTTCTGGTTGTTTTAAAATGGGGGATAAAAAAATTAAAATTTGTCATTTTTTTTGAGACAGGTTCCTCCGTATCTTGCTTCCTAAGTAGGCAGAATTATGAGCATGTACTGGCACACTCCATGAATTTGTCAGTTTGACAAACATGTATCACTGTACAACTTCAGTCTCAGGATTTAGAATAGTTCTGCTGCTACTCAAAATTACCCTGTGCCATTAACCCTCTGTCTCATCATCATTCCATGGCAATTACCAATCTGGTTTTTTCACCCTGTAGTCTTGTCTTTCAAGGTTGTAACATAAATGGAACCAGAGAATGTAGGTTTTTTGAGTCTGGCTTCTTTTCACTTAGCACATTGCATTTGCCGTTCATCATTCCTCCATGTCCAGACATGTATCAGTAATTTGCCTTATTACTGCTAAGTAGTAGTCTATTGTATGAACACAGTTTATTTACTTCCTAGTCATAACAACTCTGGGGTTGTTTACTGGTTTGATGCCTAGTAAAGCCAATTTAGACAGTCATCCATAGATTTTTGTATGACTATAATAGACAGAGGTAAAATTAGGGGGCTTTTGGTTTTGTTTTGAGGCAGTTTCTTTCTTTTTTTTTGTGTCTTTTCTTGTTTTGGTAGTTTTTTTGAGACAGGTCCTCCGTTTTTGTCCCCAGCTTGTCCTGGAGCTGAGCTCTGTAGACCAGGCATAGTGCTTGACTCACAAAATCCACCTGGCCTTTTCGTCCTCCAGAGTGCTGGATTAAAGGAGTGTACCAACCACGCCTGGCACTAAATCAGCTTCTTACCTGCTGTTGTGGTGCTGGGAACGAACCCGGGTCTCTGTAGGAGCCATCAGTGCCGTTAACTGCTGAGCCCATATCTCCAGACCCCAAGACAGGTTCTTACTATAGAGTCCAGACTGGCTCCACGTTCATAAAATTGTCTTTCCTGCCTCTGCTGTCCTGGCACTGGGATTACAGGTTGCATAGTCACTCCCAGTTAGGATTAGTGATATGATATATTTTAGAAACATAATATAAGTGTTATTCTTTTAGCATGTTAATTTAATCTTACCAACCTCTTTGGAGCATGGAGAATATTTTACACTTCAGTGTTGGACAAACTTCCTTTTAAGAGCTCTGTAGCCATTTGTGAATCATGGCTACCAAACTGGGTGCTGAAGGTCTAGATTTAATCACATGACTCAACCCTGGGTGTTCTGGGAAAATGTGATATCCTGAGTATCCAGCAAATGAAGATGAGCACTAGCAACATCTGTCAAAGAGCAGAATGGAGAGAAATAATTCAGGTCCTTGTGGTTATCAATAAACTACTAGACTGAACTAATTCTGAATGTCTTCTAAGATATAAATTTCCATCTTTAAGAGATGGGAATGCAATGTATGAAGCCAAGTTGAATTGGCTTCTTTGTTATTTGACAAATCTCTTGTATATAATTTTTCATCGCAAAAGTAAATATATGTGAAAATCCAGATAAGCTAAAGAGATGAACGAAAAGTCACATGAGGCTGGGTAGTGATGTTGCACGCCTTTAATCCCAGCATCTGGAGGCAGAAGCAGGTGGACTCTGTGAGTTCAGAGACCAGCTGGTCTACGTAGTGAGTTCCAGGCCAGCTGGGGCTAACAGGGAGACAGAAGATAAAAAAAGAGAAAAAAAGACAAAAAGACAAAAGAAAAAGAAAAGTCATCTGGAATCTGGTGATATTTTGGTGTATCCTTCAAGAGATTTGTGTGTGTGTGGTGTGTGTGTGTGTGTGTGTGAGGTGTGTGTGGTGTGGTGTATTTGTTGGGATGTGACAGAGTCTCGGTCATACGTAAAGCACTGGACCTGCTGTGTTGATTGTGAGTCCCCAAACAGATCCTTAAGATACCAACATTAATTGCTATATAATAACGATGGAACACCCTTCATACTTTATTTTGGGTCAAAATAGAAGGTCAAAATTTTTGGAAATATATATATATATATAATAATATAGATATATGTGACTCGTTTAAGGCTGAAATTAAACACAAAATTCACTTGTGTTTTGTGTCTTTTAATAAAAGATGACCTGAAGAGTTTTTATGTAACTTCAGGTGTGCCTGTATCTCATTTGAGGTCAAGTGTGGAAATTCCCATGTGTGGCATCAAGTCACAACACAAAAGGTTCATAATTTGAAACATTTCACAATGTGAGTTTCCTACTGGGATGCTTAGTTTGTGTGCTTTTTTTTGCAGCGGTCTCACAGTTTACTCAACACATTTGTATTATGGGTTGCTGAGAATTTTTCACTGTATAAATTGGAATGGGGCAGATACAGTGTTTGTTTTGGAATGCTTTCTATTATGAGGCAAAAGCAGAATGTTTAGAAATCCTGTTGATGAGCTTTCTACTCATGAATTCAGTACTGTGGGCTGATGGTCACTTGGCTCCATTGTTTCTGGGCCTGCGCAGGAGGCAGAGCACATGGTAGAGAGCACATGGTGGAGAGTACATGGAGGAACAGAGTTACTCAGCTCTGGTGGTTTGAGTGAGAATGTCCCCACAGGCTCAAGTGTTTGAACACTTTCCCCAGTTCTGGCGCTATTTAGGGAGTCTGAGCTTTTAGGAGTCTGTGGCCTTGCTGAGGAAGCATGTCACTGGAGGAGGGCTTTAGCTTTGCCATTCCAGTTTTTAGACTCTCGGCGCTCCGGCCTGAAGATGTGAGCTCAGCTTTCTGAATTTCACGGCTTTTCTGCCATGCCTGCCCCACATGATGAACATTCATTTCTCTGGAACCAGAAGCCCAATAAACCCTTTACTCCTGATTGCTGGGCATGGTGTTTTATCACAGTAAAAGAAAAATAAAATAAGACATGGATCAGAGAGGCCAGGAAGCAGGAGTGAAAGGAAGGGACCGGGATCTAAACAAACCCTCAAGGGCTAGTACCCATGACCTAACTTGTTCCAGTTGGGTCCAGTTCTTACAGGTTCTACTGCCTCCCTGCAGCACCCTCACCTGGGGACCAGGGCTTCTGCACATGGCCTTTCAGGAATGTTTAAGATCTAAATCCTAACATGTGCCCCGCGCATAGTCACTTTTCTGTTGCTGTGCTAAAATCACCATGACCAAGGGAATTTATAAAAGAAAGAGTTTGTGTTTATGTTGAGGTTCCAGGGAATTGAATCCATTGATGCAGGGAGGCATGGTGGCAAGGAGGTCGAGAGAAAGAAGAGGTTCACATCTTCAAAAAGGTTCAGGAAGCAGAGAGCAATTGGAGATTGGCACGGCTTTAAGAACTCTCTAACCTGCCCCCAGTGACATTTCCCCAGCAGACCCACCCTCTAAGCCCTCCCAAAACAATGCCACTGACTGGGGACAAAATCGTCTGAATACTGGAGCCTATGGGGGATATTCTTATCCAACACCACAGTCCTGACCCCCAAAGGCTCATAGCTGACTCAAAATGTATAGATGTGGTGCCTGTAATCTCTTTACCTCAGAGGCGGAAGCAGGAGGACCACGAACTTAAGACCCGTCTGTGGTAATACTCAGACCTTGCTTGTTTCAAATAAAAAATAACTAAATAAAGGTAAAGTAAAGTAAAATAAAAATAAAATAAATAAAAGAGAATAAAATAAAAATAAAATAAGAAAAATAAAAATAAAAATTAAAAGGTAAAAACAAATGAAAGAGCCAACCTACCCGTGAGAATCTTTAAGTCTTAATATTTATAGCACATTCTTAGCGTTCAAGTTCAAATCTTCTTGAGGCAAATTCTTTGTTGTGATCCTCTGTTAAAAAAAACACGAAACCAAACACTACTCCCCATCTCCCCCAAATTATATATTTCTGGGATACAAGGTCACAGGGTAAACATGTCCATTCAAAAGGAGAGGCACAGGGTCATGTAAATAAAGAGTGAGAACAAAGCAAGACAGAATGGAGCAGGGCACCCATTAAACCCTGGAGCTCTGTGTTGACTTGGGACAATGGCCATCTCTATACCAATAGTTGCATTCCATGTTTTTTTGTTCCCTCTGTGTCCTTGATCTTTTTGTTTAGATCTGGCCCCATTTAAGTTCTTATTAGAAATAGTTACCATAGCTCAGTACAGAAACTAATTAGTAAAGTGAAGAACTTAGTCTCCTAAAGCTGTTAGTATTCTTTTTCTTCCTGCACAGCTATCTTCCACTCCTAACCAGTAATGATTAAGCAGTGGCTACTCCTGGTCTAAGTAGAAGATACCTGGTGATTTGGAGAACAGCAAAGAAAGTTTGCAAAACCTGAAAGGAAAGATGTCATGGGAAAGTACAGGTTTATGGAGAAAGTGCAGGGTTTTTTTTTTTTTTTTCTTTTTAAAAATAAAAGCCAGTGTAACCGCACAAGAAGGAGATTGATTTACTGTGTTGCAAGGATCTGTCTGTTTCCTTTATTGGCGGCTCTGGCCATTTCTGGCAATTTCATTGATTTCGATGCCTGACTTCTGCCATGTGGCTGTGGAGGCACAGAAGTGATTTAAGAATATTAACAACTGCTCTGCAGGGGCTTCAACCAATGAAAAAGGACCTTAGCCCTGACACAATTGCTATGACCTAAACAATGTACCAAAGATCATGGGCTGGAGAGATGGCCTACGGTTAAGAGCACCAACTTGCTCTGGCAGAGACCCTGGTTCTATCCCCAGCACCCCATGGCGGCAAGAACGTCGTAACTCCAATTCCAGAGAACTCCAGTTCCAGGGATCCGACACCTCTTTCTGACCTTCCACGGATTGCACGACACGGGTGCACAACCTACATGCAGACAGACACTCATACACATACAAAATAAATAAAATTAAAAAAAAGATGTTAGCCACCTGCAGAGAGGAAAAGAAAAGAAACCATTTTAACAATTGGGAGCATTTGCTTATTGTATTCCCCCCAAAAGTTCTGGATTTAAAACCCTTTTTTCTTGTATTTTAACCTTATATGTATTTCTAATGATACTGATAAAGCAATGTATTTCCCACGATTAATAAATTGCCCCCCAAAAACAGTATCTGAACTCATAAAAAATGATTAATAATATGCTAACTAGAGAAGAAATGGTAAAATTCTACATAGAAGCAGATCAGGAAAAGGACATAGGCGGGGCTGGTTCATAGATAAACAAATAAAAAACATAAGGAAAATCATAAAAATTCCCCAAAAAAATGAAGATTTAAAAACTTTTTAAAAGAATTCACAGTTGAGTTCTGTATTAACGTCAGATCATGCTTCTTCCACACAGCTCCTCTCATGCCCCCCTACTCCTCTTCGAATTCATGACCTCTTCTTTATTATATAACATATGTGCACACACACACCACACACACACACACACACTCCCTTACTCAGTCCAGTTATGTTGCTCACATGTACAAGCTTCTTTGATGAGGGGTGAGAGCTACAAGAAACACAGGTATAAAATCCTTGTGCATGTGTGCACACACATGAAAGCCAGAGGAAGACATACGTCACTCTCCATTTATTTTTTGAGGCACAGTCTCGTTAAACCTAGAGCTCACCAATTTGCCAGAGTGGCTTCAGCTAGAAAGCTGCCTGGATCTTCCTGTCCCTACCGCCCCACTGCAGGAGTTACAGCCCTCCCCTGTACTTGGCTTGCAATGTGAGTGCTGAAAATCTAAATTCAAGACCTCATGCGATGACAGCAAGCACTTTGACTGAGCTATCTCCCTGGGTCCCAGTCACTCTCTAATGTAAATACATGAAACAGGAGGGAAATCCAACAAATGTTGTTATGAGCTGCAGCAGACAACCAGAACAAGTGCACCAAAGCTGCAAGGTACTCAGCAGGTGGAGGAGGAAGAAGGAGAGGAGAGAGAGGAGGATAAGAGGAGGGAGAGGAAGAGGAGGGAGAGGAAAGGAGGAGGAAGAAGAGGAGGAGAAGAAGAGGAGGAGGAGAATAGAAGGAGAGGGAGAGTGGGAGGAGAGAGCTGGGTGGAAGGAGAGGAGAGGGAGGAGAGGAGGAGGGTAGGAAGTATGATGAGGGGAGTAAGAGGTATGATGGTAGCATAGAGTATGAGGAATCTGTTGAGGGGGAGGGTTAGTTTTTCGTACGATATTGGGTAGGTTGGCGGGTGGCCTTGTTTTTTGTTGATTGGTTCACGCGTGTAGTAGTGGTAGGCGCATTTCGTAGGTTCGTTTTCGTTTTCTTTTTCCCTTTTTGTTTTTTGCCGTGATTTCTGCGTTTTCTTTTCTTGTTCGAATCGGCGCTTTTCTGTCTTTTCTGCCTTCTCTGTTGCTGTTCTGTTCTGAGAGGAGACTGCACACAGGGAGAAAGATAGCCAGTGTGTGTGTGTGTGTGTGTGTGTATACCAGTGGGTGCACGCAGGTGTGCAGGTCAGAGGACAGCTTTCAGAAGTTGGTTCTCTCCTTCAACTAGGGTTCTGGGGATCATGCCCAGGCTTGCATGGCAAGTGCCTTTGCTTGCTGAGATATTTTGTTAACATGATTTATCTTCATGTTCAGGAGACTGAGAAGACTATAGGATGTATTTGTTTAGAAGGCAGCAGCTGAGACAAGGCTTGTAGTGGTAGAGTAGCAGGGTGTGGTGCGCACTAGCTCAAAAGCATTCTGCTTTCAGGAGGAAAGAGTTTCTCCAAGGAAAGTTACTGTGTGTTCCTTGCTCATCCTGAAGGCTCCCCCTCACTGATCGAAGCTTAGAGAACATGCATTTTATTCCTCCTCCTCCTCCTCCTCCTCTTCCTCCCCCTCCTCCTCTTCCTCCCCCTCCTTCTCTTCTCCTCCTCCTCTTCTTCCTCCTCCTCTTCTTCCTCCTCCTCTTCCTCTCCCTCCTCTTCCTCTCCCTCCTCTTCCTCCTCCTCTCCCTCCTCCTCCTTCTCCTCCTCCTCCTCCACCTGCTGAGTACCTTGCAGCTTTGGTGCACTTGTTCTGGTTGTCTGCTGCAGCTCATAACAACATTTGTTGGATTTCCCTCCTGTTTCATGTATTTACATTAGAGAGTGACTGGGACCCAGGGAGATAGCTCAGTCAAAGTGCTTGCTGTCATCGCATGAGGTCTTGAATTTAGATTTTCAGCACTCACATTGCAAGCCAAGTACAGGGGAGGGCTGTAACTCCTGCAGTGGGGCGGTAGGGACAGGAAGATCCAGGCAGCTTTCTAGCTGAAGCCACTCTGGCCAAATTGGTGAGCTCTAGGTTTAACGAGACTGTGCCTCAAAAAATAAAGTGGAGAGTGACGTATGTCTTCCTCTGGCTTTCATGTGTGTGCACACATGCACAAGGATTTTATACCTGTGTTTCTTGTAGCTCTCACCCCTCATCAAAGAAGCTTGTACATGTGAGCAACACTAACTGGACTGAGTAAGGGAGTGTGTGTGTGTGTGTGTGTGTGTGTGTGTGCACATAGTTATATAATAAAGAAGAGGTCATGAATTCGAAGAGGAGTAGGGGGGCATGAGAGGAGCTGTGTGGAAGAAGCATGATCTGACGTTAATACAGAACTCAACTGTAGAATTCTTTTAAAAAAGTTTTTAAATCTTCATTTTTGATCACTGGGGAAATGAAGCACTTTTCCTTATGTTTTTGTATTTGTTTATCTATGAACAGCCCCGCCTATGTCCTTTTCCTGATCTGCTTCTATGTAGAATTTTACCATTTCTTCTCTAGTTAGCATATTATTAATCATTTTTTATGAGTTCAGATACTGTTTTTAGGGGGGCAATTTATTAATCGTGGGAAATACATTGCTTTATCAGTATCATTAGAAATACATATAAGGTTAAAATACAAGAAAAAAGGGTTTTAAATCCAGAACTTTTGGGGGGAATACAATAAGCAAATGCTCCCAATTGTTAAAATGGTTTCTTTTCTTTTCCTCTCTGCAGGTGGCTACCTGATCTTTTTTTTTAATTTTATTTATTTTTGTATGTGTATGAGTGTACTGTCTGCATGTAGGTCTGTGCACCCGTGTCGTGCAATGCCGTGAAGGTCAGAAGAGGGTGTCGGATTCCCCTGGAACTGGAGTTCTCCTGGAATTGGAGTTACAGACGGTTCTTAGCCGCCATGTGGGTGCTGGGGATAGAACCAGGTCCTCTGCAAGAGCAGTTGGTGCTCTTAACCGCTAGGCCATCTCTCCAGCCCATGATCTTTGTACATTGTTTAGGTCATAGCAATTGTGTCAGGGCTAAGGTCCTTTCTCATTGGTTGAAGCCCCTGCAGAGCAGTTGTTAAATATTCTTAAATCACTTCTGTGCCTGCCACAGCCACATGGCAGAAGTCAGGCATCGAAATCAATGAACTTGCCAGAAATGGCCAGAGCCGCCAATAAAGGAAACAGACAGATCCTTGCAACACAGTAAATCAATCTCCTTCTTGTGCAGGTTACACTGGCTTTGATTTTTAAAAAGAAAAAAAAAAAAAAACCCTGCACTTTCTACATAAACCTGTACTTTCCCATGACATCTTTCCTTTCAGGTTTTGCAAACTTTCTTTGCTGTTCTCCAAATCACCAGGTATCTTCTACTTAGACCAGGAGTAGCCACTGCTTAATCATTACTGGTTAGGAGTGGAAGATAGCTGTGCAGGAAGAAAAAGAATACTAACAGCTTTAGGAGACTAAGTTCTTCACTTTACTAATTAGTTTCTGTACTGAGCTATGGTAACTATTTCTAATAAGAACTTAAATGGGGCCAGATCTAAACAAAAAGATCAAAAGGAACACAGAGGGAACAAAAAAACATGGAATGCAACTATTGGTATAGAGATGGCCATTGTCCCAAGTCAACACAGAGCTCCAGGGTTTAATGGGTGCCCTGCTCCATTCTGTCTTGCTTTGTTCTCACTCTTTATTTACATGACCCTGTGCCTCTCCTTTTGAATGGACATGTTTACCCTGTGACCTTGTATCCCAGAAATATATAATTTGGGGGAGATGGGGAGTAGTGTTTGGTTTCTTGTTTTTTTTAACAGAGGATCACAACAAAGAATTTGCCTCAAGAAGATTTTTGAACTTGAACGCTAAGCAATGTGCTATAAATATTAAGACTTAAAGAATTCTCAGGGTAGGTTGGCTCTTTCATTTTGTTTTACCTTTTAATTTTTTATTTTATTTTTTATTATTTTATTTTTTTATTTTATTCTATTTTATTTATTTTATTTTTATTTTACTTTACTTTACTTTATTTTATTTATTTTATTATTTGAAACAAGCAAGGTCTGAGTATATACCACAGACGGGTCTTAAGTTCGTGGTCCTCCTGCTTCCGCCTCTGAGGTAAAGAGATTACAGGCACCACATCTATACATTTTGAGTCAGCTATGAGCCTTTGGGGGTCAGGGACTGTGGTGATTTGCATAAGAATATCCCCCATAGGCTCCAAGTATTCAGCGATTTTGTCCCCAGTCAGTGGCATTGTTTTGGGAGGTCTTAGAGGGTGTGGTCATGCTGGAGGAAGCATGTCACTGGGGGCAGGTTTAGAGAGTTCATAAAGCCTTGCCAATCTCCAATTGCTCTCTGCTTCCTGAACCTTTTTGAAGATGTGAACCTCTGCTTTCTCCTCCGGCACCTCCTGCCACCATGCCTCCCTGCCATGCTGGATTCTAATTCCCCTGCAACTATAAACCCTCCCTTTTATAGGTTCCCTTGGTTGTGGTGATTCTAGCACAGCAACAGAAAAGTGACTAATGCAGGGGCAAATGTTAGGATTTAGATCTTAAACATTCCTGAAAGGCCATGTGCAGAAGCCCTGGTCCCCAGGTGAGGGTGCTGCAGGGAGGCAGTAGAACCTGTAAGAACTGGACCCAACTGGAACAAGTTAGGTCATGGGTACTAGCCCTTGAGGGTTTGTTTAGATCCCGGTCCCTTCCTTTCACTCCTGCTTCCTGGCCTCTCTGATCCATGTCTTATTTATATTTTCTGTTACTGTGATAAAACACCATGACCAAGGCAACTCAGAGAAGAAAGGGTTTATTGGGCTTCTGGTTCCAGAGAAATGAATGTTCATCATGTGGGGCAGGCATGGCAGAAAGCAGCTGGAAAATTCAGAAAGCTGAGCTCACATCTGCCAGGCTCGGGAGCAGAGAGTAATACTGGAAATGGGCAAAGCTAAAGCCCACCTCACAGTGACATGCTTCCTCCAGCAAGGCCACAGCTCCTAAACCCCCCAAAACAGAGCGGGCACCTGGGGACAGTGTTCAAACACTTGGAGCTTATAAGCGACATCCTCACTCAAACCACCAGAGCTGAGTAACTCTGTTCCTCCATGTACTCTCCACCATGTGCTCTCTACCATGTGCTCTGCCTCCTGCGCAGGCCCAGAAACAATGGAGCCAAGTGACCATCAGCCCACAGTACTGAATTCATGAGTAGAAAGCTCATCAACAGGATTTCTAAACATTCTGCTTTTGCCTCATAATAGAAAGCATTCCAAAACAAACACTGTATCTGCCCCATTCCAATTTATACAGTGAAAAATTCTCAGCAACCCATAATACAAATGTGTTGAGTAAACTGTGAGACCGCTGCAAAAAAAAGCACACAAACTAAGCATCCCAGTAGGAAACTCACATTGTGAAATGTTTCAAATTATGAACCTTTTGTGTTGTGACTTGATGCCACACATGGGAATTTCCACACTTGACCTCACATGAGATACAGGCACACCATGAAGATTACATAAAACTTCTTCAGGTCATATTTATAAAAGACACAAAACACAAGTGAATTTTGTGTTTAAATTTCAGCCTAAACAAGATGTCACATATATATATATATATATATTTCCAAAAATTTTGAACTTCATATTTCTGACCCAAAATAAGTATGAAGGGTGTTCAATCTGTATTATATAGCAATTAATGTTGGTATCTTAAGGATCTGTTTGGGGACTCACAATTCAACACAGCAGTTTCCATGCTTTACTTATATACCTATACTCTTTCACATACACACAAATACACACACACACACACACTCACACACACACACACACACACACACACACACACATCTCTTGAAGGATACACCAAAATATCACCAGATTCCAGATGACTTTTCTCTTTTCTTTTTGTCTTTTTGTCTTTTTTTCTCTTTTTTTATCTTCTGTCTCCCTGTAGCCCCAGCTGGCCTGGAACTCACTACGTAGACCAGGCTGGTCTTGAACTCACAGAGCTCCACCTGCTTCTGCCTCCAGAGTGCTGGGATTAAAGGCGTGCACCATCATCCCCAGCTTCCATGTGACTTTTCGTTCATCTCTTTAGCTTATCTGGATTTTCACATATATTTACTTTTGCGATGAAAAATTATATACAAGAGATTTGTCAAATAACAAAGAAGCCAATTCAACTTGGCTTCATACATTGCATTCCCATCTCTTAAAGATGGAAATTTATATCTTAGAAGACATTCAGAATTAGTTCAGTCTAGTAGTTTATTGATAACCACAAGGACCTGAATTATTTCTCTCCATTCTGCTCTTTGACAGATGTTGCTAGTGCTCATCTTCATTTGCTGGATACTCAGGATATCACATTTTCCCAGAACACCCAGGGTTGAGTCATGTGATTAAATCTAGACCTTCAGCACCCAGTGTGGTAGCCATGATTCACAAATGGCTACAGAGCTCTTAAAAGGAAGTTTGTCCAAACTGAGAAGTGTAAAATATTCTCCATGCTCCAAAGAGGTGGTAAGATAAATTACATGCTAAAAGAATAACACTTCATATTATGTTAACTAAAATATATCACTATCACTAATCCTAACTGGGAGTGACTATGCACACCTGTAATCCCAGTGCCAAGGAAGCAGAGGCAGAAGGATTATGAAAGTGGAGCCAGTCTGGACTCTATAGTAAGAACCTGTCTTGGGGTCTGGAGATATGGGTCAGCAGTTAAGAGCACTGACTGCTCCTACAGAGGACCCGGGTTCGATTCCCAGCACCCACACAGCAGGTAAGAACTGTCTTTAGTGCCAGGCGTGGTGGTACACTCCTTTAATCCCAGCACTCTGGAGGCAGAGCCAGGTGGATTTCTGTGAGTTCAAGGCCATCCTGGTCTACAGAGCTAGCTCCAGGACAGCTGGGACAAAACGGAGACCCTGTCTCAAAAAAATACCAAAAAAAGAAAAGAAAAAAAAAGAAAAGAAACTGCCTCAAAACAAAACAAAGCCCCCTAATTTTACCTCTGTCTATTATAGTCATACAAAAATCTATGGATGACTGTCTAAATTGGCTTTACTAGGCATCAAACCAGTAAACAACCCCAGAGTTGTTATGACTAGGAAGTAAATAAACTGTGTTCATACAATAGACTACTACTTAGCAGTAATAAGGCAAATTACTGATACATGTCTGGACATGGAGGAATGATGAACGGCAAATGCAATGTGCTAAGTGAAAGAAGCCAGACTCAAAAACCTACATTCTCTGGTTCCATTTATGTTACAACCTTGAAAGACAAGACTACAGGGTGAAAAAACCAGATTGGTAATTGCCATGGAATGATGATGAGACAGAGGGTTAATGGCACAGGGTAATTTTGAGTAGCAGCAGAACTATTCTAAATCCTGAGACTGAAGTTGTACAGTGATACATGTTTGTCAAACTGACAAATTCATGGAGTGTGCCAGTACATGCTCATAATTCTGCCTACTTAGGAAGCAAGATAGGAGGAACCTGTCTCAAAAAAAGGACAAATTTTAATTTTTTTATCCCCCATTTTAAAACAACCAGAAAAATATTAGCCAACAAACAAGCACTACCCTCAGACTTGGCAATAACAACAATGATAAAGTCTATTAAAATTACATATGTGGCACACATCAGATTTCTATTGAACACACTGTTTTAGACAGTAGATTGTGTCCCTTGGGAGGCAAAGCACTGTTGCAAAGCTCTACCTCCACAGGACTGAAATTAGCATTGGCGACATGTAAGATGGGGTCCTCAACAAGCCCAAGTCCCTGGTGGCACTATGGAACAAAAGCCCCCTGCCAACACTTTGTTGAATGGGGGCAGGAGATAGGCTTTGTTTTCCTAAGCGTGGACATTTCAGTTTACTTCTTACTTCAGCATAGCCCAATCCATACTGGAAAATGCTGCTTCATTTTCCATCTCAGTCTCACTTTTACATCCAGAATAGCTGCCCAAATATCTTAGCACTACCTACATTTGGGGGCGGGGTGCAATCTACAGAGGGCTAATACAAATCTAAGAAACCTGGGAACCTCTAGCAATTGTATCATTTTTGTTTCATGAGAGCAAACTGACTCCTATGCTCATCACTGAATCAACATGTGATAGAGTTTGAGATTTCACTGAACTAGCTAAGACTTGAATTATATGGCATGTCTCCCTCCTGCAATGAATAGAGTTAACATCCCCACAAATTACGATGACTAATTTGTTGTCCAAACCCAGACATTTTTAAGAGCAACAGAGCATGATACTGATAATTATTCCAGGATAACAAAAACATAAATCAAGACTCTCCAATGGAAATGGCTTCCTGGGGGAAGATGTGGGCACCTGAATTAAAATTTGGTGGTTAGTAAGAAAAGGTATAAATGGGTTTTCAGAGGCAGGCATAGTGATCATTCCAAAAAAAGTTTTAAATCATTATACCTACCATAAAATAAGAAACTCACAAGGTAGGTATTAATATTGAGAATCAAATATATTGTTTGTGAGAGAAAAGTCAGCCCAGTGAAAAGCTTTTTCCTCCAACTAGCTTGTCTGCAATGTGTTTCTCCCAAGGTAGCACAATTAGAGATGAAGACTGGGGAATGAAATCCCCACTGTGTCCTGGGTCCTCCTGTCCTTCATCACAGCTTCTTAAGAACCTCAGAGTAGAAACGCCAGAAACCCACATCTTCTACCTTCTCAGAAGCAAATTACAGACTTTCAGATTATTTTTTCATTGTGATCCACAGATACTGGTTTAAAAAAAAAAAGAAAAAAGATGGAAAAGAAGACAACATTGTCTACTGTGCCCAGAGAGAAACACCTAAAATACAATTTAAGAACCAGAGCTAGCTGGATGACTGACTTCAGATAAGTCATTAATAGATCTTCTAAGTCTTCATCTGCAATAGAGAGATAATAATATTTGAGACCTACTTATCAAACTGGGTTGTGTTGAGACTCAATTTAAGAAAATGGATACAAAAAATTTTTAAAACATTAAGAGCACTTACACAAGTGTAAAGCATTATTATTAAGAAATTTTGGCTAGGTCAGTCATATTTCTGTGCAAGGTAGGCTTAAGGGTATAAATAATCACTCTTGTGGTAATTCGATATGTAAATGCTCCCAGAAATCTATTTCAGCTAGCTATTCAAATAAATAAAAAATGATGATGATGGTGGTGGTGGTGGTGGTAGTACTTACTGGTGGTGGTGATGTTATTTCTCTAGCTGCGAATGAGAAGCAGAAAGCAAAAACAGATGATCTCCTATCTTTTTTTTTTTTTTTTGGTCTTTTCGAGACAGGGTCTCCCTGTAGTCCCAGCTGTCCTGGAACTCACTCTGTAGACCAGGCTGGCCTTGAACTCACAAAGATCTACNCCCAGCTGTCCTGGCACTCACTCTGTAGACCAGGCTGGCCTTGAACTCACAAAGATCTACCTGCCTCTGCCTCCCAAGTGCTAGGATTAAAGGCGTGTGCCACCATGCCCGGCGATCTCCTATCTTAATCCATGCAAAAATAGACTGAGTTGCCCTTAGTTGCTTCATTGTTAAAAAAGATTTTCAGTGATGACATAGTAAGAGCTGCAACTCATACAGGACCAAGGCACACCAGGCATGGTAGCACATACTTTAATCCTGGCACTTGGGAGGCAGAAGCAGGTGGATCTCTATGCAAGATCTCTGGTCTAAATATTGAGTTCCAGGTCAGTTAAGAATACATAGTAAGACTCTGTCTCTTAAGAAACAAAAACAACAAAACCATCATGCATGGCAAAACCTGTGTTTTAAAGTTTGTAAAGATTTCCACTAAAACACAGTCCATTAGTTTAATATGTAAAGTAACATAAAAATGATAAATAGCCTTAAGAATGTTTAACTGCTTATGAAATCATGCCAACTTAACATGTTTGATGTTTAGTATGTTCTTTGAATAGTTTTTGGAAGACTACTTTTTTAAAATATTTATTTATTTATTTATTTGGTCTTTTTGAGACAGCTGTAGCCCCAGCTGGCCTGGAACTCACTATGTAGACCAGGCTGGCCTTGAACTCACAAGAGATCCACCTGCCTCCACCTCCCAAGTGCTGGGATTAAAAGCGAGCACTGCTACACCTAGCCAAGACTACCTTTTTCATTGCTTCATTTCATCAAAACTAAAATGTGCCCTCTTCCCTAAATTTCCACATGTCTGAATAAGGGCAGGTCTTAACACTCAGTGATTATCTGGTATTATGGCAAGTTTTATTATTGTTTCACCTATATTTATAAAATAATTTTGTTTTACAATCAGTATCTTATATTCAGTGAAATACAGTGGCAACTTGTCCAATTTTGGAGTTTATAGTATTTTTGCTAACATTTTAAAAAGAAAAGTTATTTTTATATGCTAGTTTTCTCTGTATCTTATTCAGATGGTATCTGGAGATACTATGTGTTGCTTTTATGTTATTATTTTTTAACTTCTAATTTTTTCTAGTGTCAGTGTTTGAACTCAGGGCCTATCTACTGCTTGCTAGGCAAGTACTGTACCACTGAGGTAAATTCCCAATGTCTGATGTTTCAATTATAGAAGCTGTTTTAGAGTTACTACATAAGTAGTAGTGGGTATGGCTGGGTCTTTTGGTGTGCATAGCCTACCGCAGTAACAGAGGCTGGGTCTGGGCCTTGCTGTTTTAAGATTTGACCCTTAGTGGGTTTGGGTATTAATCATGTAAGTATTATAAATCAGGCTAAAAGTTTAATTTACAGTGAGGGACAGTCTTCTTTAGTAACTGGAAAACTTGCGTCACCCCTCCTTGTGTTTGAAATACCTGGGAAACCAAAATAAAGAGAAGGTGGCTGGATGGCCTAGGAATCAAGGATGAGAAATGCTACATCATGTTTGTGGCAGAACTAGCATGGGCCATCCTTAGTAAGAGATGAGAATTGATGAGTGTTTACTTCTCCCCAAGTTTTATGCTATGTGACATTGAATTGCTACTTTATTGTAGTAGGTTTGCTGTCTCTGTCAAATTTCTATAAATTTGCTTTAAAAAAATAAACAAAAACAACAAAACAAATAAATGAAAAAACCCAAAGGTTTTTTTTGTTTTAATGTGTGCAAACATATCTGATATGTTTGCACACATTAATCTGTTAACTTTGAATTTTGCTGTCTTTCTCATTCTGTGAACTTCAGGTAACGGCCAAGTTGAAGGAATTCTGCCTTCTGCCCCTCTAGAGTTATTCAATCTTAAAATGACTAGGGACTATGAAATGACAGGGAAAAACTGGCCTTGAATTCTCTTCGGATTTGCCTGGGAGACAGGCAGTCCTAAGCCTGCTGTCATTTTTAGGAGGTCATAGAGTTGAAAAATATTTCCCCTGTGGATAGAAGACAAAAAGAAGGTTGGGAAGGCAGGCAGTGAGGAGCTGTAACCCTGTGTCCCTTCCCATCGTTTTTAGCACCCAAAAGCATACAGAATTTGAAACTTGAGTGACTCAGAGATCGAAGAAGAGTTTGTCTCCTGAGCTGGGCCCCTCTTGTCAGCCCGGCATTCTCCCTCAGCATCGGCTGCTGTGCTTCTCGCCAGCCTGAATTTGAATCAGCGATGCCTCGGATGTGGCAGCAGCATAGAAAATTCAACTGGAGATAAAGCCAGGCCAAAGTTTTTCACAAAATGTGAAGGCAAGGACTGTTCTTAGTTTGCATATGGAGTTCTAGTCAGAGAAAGATCCACTACAAAGAGGATTGCCCACCCGAACAAGTGAAGGAGAACTGTACAACCGCAATTAATTCCATAGACATCTAAGGAAAGGACAAAGCTTAGGTGTGCATGAATCTGTAAAACCTCATATTTGACAAGGGGGCCAAGAAGACACAATGGAGGAAAGACACCATCTTCAGCAAGTGGTGTTGGCAAAACTGGATCACTGCCTGTAGAAGAATGAAATTAAACCCCTACCTCCCACCCTGTACAAAAGTCAATTCCAGATGAATCAAAGACCTCAACGTGAAACCCAAAACTCTGGAGGTGATAGAAGAAAAACTTGGCAGCAGACTACAAGACATAGGCGTAGGAAAAGACTTCTTAAATCAGACAGCAGCTGCACAAGAAATAAGATCAACAACTGACAAATGGAACCTCATTAAACTCAAAAGCTTCTGTACATCAAAGGAAACAATCAAGGAAGCGAAGAGAAAGCCCACAGAGTGGCAGGAAACCTTCACTGCAGATACATCTGACAAAGCATTAATTTCCAGAGTATACAAACTACTCAAAAAACAAAGAAGAAAGAAAACAAACGAATCACTCAAAAGATGGAGCAAAGAACTGAATAGAGACTTCACAGAGGAGGAATTAGAGATGGCTGAGAAACATCTTAAAAACTACTTCACTAATAATTATGGAAATGCAAATTAAGACCACTCTAAGATATCATCTCACTCCGATAAGAAGACTGGCCAGGATCAAGAAAACAAACGATATCAAGTGCTGGAGAGGTTGTGGGGAAAGGGGAACACTCATCCATTGCTGGTGGGAATGCAAAATGAGCTTGCCATTTGACCCAGTCATACCACTCCTGGGTATATACCCACAAGACTCATTTTCCTGCAGAAACACATGCACAGCTATATTTATTGCAGCTCTGTTCACAATAGCAAAAAGCTGGAACCAACCCAAATGCCCCTCAACTGATGAGTGGATAGAAAAAATGTGGTACATGTACACAATGGAGTTCTATGCAGCGGTAAAGAAAGAAAACATCATGAACTTTGCAGCTAAATGGATGGAGCTAGAAGATATTATATTAAGTAAAGTAACACAGCCCCAGAAAAACAAAGGACGAATGGTATCCCTCATATGTGGATGCTAGCGCCAATAACCCAGTTGTAAATATTTCTTGTGGAGAGGGATGCATAGTAAAAGAAAAATAACAGAAAGACTGCATAGGAAAACTGACTGAAATGGTGAATTGGGAAGGGTGGGAGGGGCGGGAGAGGGACACAGTTATATATTCGATTAATGTATATTTAATTGACGTGAGTTCAACAAGTATCCAATTTTGCCCAGACTCTGCCTACAGGTTACATGTGTTTTAGGACTTAGTAAAAGTAAATATGTGTATATTAAACAACATTGGATTAAAGGTTCTGATAAAAACCGTAATGCACCTTAGTTAATTGGAAATATAAATTTTTGTCATCCACATTTGTTTTACTTAAAATCTGTATAACAAGAACTTTGGGATTGGCACATACAAATGTTCTCTATAATTTTTCTGTTGTACAGTATCATCTTGTAGGATTCTCTTTTACCTGTAGGATGATTTAACTTAAGAAATCAAGTTTGCTTCCCAAGTTAACCAAATACAGTCACCCAAAACAGCTTGGGTGAATTTGATGAAATCTGCACCTTGATTCCTGCCTATAGGTACGTGTACTACAACTGGATTTTTGAGACTCAAGGGTCAAAAAACAAAAACCTAAAATAAAAAGGGGGGATACAGATATATATGAAAACTTTTTGTCAAAAACTTTGCAATTCAAATCTTTTATTATTTTTTTTTATTTTTTTTTAAATTTTATTTATTTCGGTATGTGTATGAATGCACTGTCTGCATGCAAGTGTGTGCACCCGTGTCGTGCAATGCCGCGGAGGTCAGAAGAGGGTCTCAGATTCCCCCGGAACTGGAGTTCTCCTGGAATTGGAGCTTCAGACGGCTCTCGGCCGCCATGTGGGTGCTGGGGATCGAACACGGGTCCTCTGCAAGAGCGGTCGGCGCTCCCAACCGCTAGGCCATCTCTCCAGCCCGTGCAATTCAAATCTTAAAACTAACTATGGGAAAAGATTTGTATGTTCCCACAGGTCAAAACGTCACCAACTTAATGGCTGAGAAAAAGACACAGCTTTGCATTGTGTAGGATGTACCAGGAAGTGCCAGCAGAAAGGTTGGCCCCTCTGAACATTGAAAGGAAGAAAAGCCTCAGACTGCTACAGGCGTCAAACCCCTCTGTGGATCTACTTGTAACAATTATTTATAATGAGACCTAATGAAACTTACCTTCTAGGTGCCGCAAAGTTTTAATATGAGAGATTTTCTTACCTCTCCTTCATAGAACAAGGAGGAATGTGATGATGTTGAGGTCATTCTCTAACTGTAAATTGGAGCCAACTGTCATAGAGGTAATCTCTTATAAAACCAGTAAAACTGCCTTTTTTAATTGACTAATAAACATAGGAACTGTGAAAAGGGTTATTCTCTATTCAGAACCAAATATAATACTAAAGTCTCCTTAAGCTGTGCACTTAAGCAAAATATATTAATACAGGAGAGCTCTGATATCAGCAATGGATTATTCTACCAAGGAGATGTTGGCCAGGAGATCTAAGGCCCCCCCCAAAAGCTTAAGGCTTTTTGCCTGTAAACTGGGATACCTGCAAGAAGAGAGGCTATAAGGCCCTGCTGTCAAAGACCTGATGTAAGCATGGGAAAGATATATTGAGACCGCACTTTCAAGTGTACAGTTGGTCTCCAGAATACCAGAGAGTGTTACCAAAGGCCACTAAACCAATAAAGCAAATATAGGTCTCCTTGAGTCAAGAAAGACTCCTCCGTCAGCACCAGCTACACCTCACCTGCCTGGAAATACTGTGCAGCAGTGGCAGACATAGGCCTGTATATCCCAAAACTAATTGGCTATTAGCTCTCTCCTTGGAGAAATAACCCATGGCTGATGCCACAAGCTTACATCCTCTAGTGGTTAGGAGATGTTATAAGCCACAGTAAGACCCTGTCATATTTTACAGAAAAAAATGTAATTCATAGATTAACATACCATCCAAATATCTGTGTCTATACCAAAGTAACCTACCATAACAATTAGTACTGTTTAAATACCTATATATCTAATTGCTTGTGCTTCATTAGTAGGATTGAAAGGTTATTCCTGGACAAACTGTCAGCCCATGAAAGGAAACAGCCAGAATTGACCAGAGTCCAAAACGACAGCTCCAGAAAAGAAAGACTGTTTTGCTCTTGTCCACCTGTGCCCTTTTACTAAGCCTAGGGAGCAATTGTGGAAGAGGGGGTGTGGGTAGAATGTGAGGGCTGGATTGGGCGTGGAGATGTGTGACAACTACAGCAAATATAATGGACACTATATTTATAATTGATTTTGAACATACCAAGCCCCCCAGGATGGTGGGACCCTTGGGCTGGCATGTTTGGGCACAACTGCTTGCAAAATTGGTTTTACAGTGAAGGATGCTTGTACTCATTAAATTATTACTTATTTTATTATTGTTAAAAAATGAAAAAAACAAATAAAAATAATAGAACGAAGAAAACAAGAAACCAACAAATACAATCATCATGCAAGAAACAAAACATTTTTTTAAAGTTAATCAAGGGCGGTGAGAGTGGCCGTCCAGTGCTTAAAAGAGCTGACCTTTCCTGCAGAGGACCCAGACTCAATTCCTAGCACCTACATGATGGCTAACAACCATCCATAACTCGAGTTCCAGGGAGTCCATAATGCCTCTTCTGACCACCCAAGGCACTTGCATGTACACAGGATGCACTGAACATACATCCAAACAATAACACTTCGAACATAAAATGAAATAAAAATTAAAACAAAAATTTTTTACTAATTTATTTATTTCCATAGTGTAGTCGCAATGTACTGCTGCATGCAGTTTTGTGCAACCCTTGTCGTGCAAATCTATCAGGAGCTGTCAGACAAGAGGGTGTTAGGATCCCCTGGAACTGGAATTCTCCTGGAATTGGCAGTTTCGACGTTCTCGGCCGCCATGTGGGTGCTGGGGATCGAACCTGGGTCCTCTGTAAGAGCTGGTCGGCGCTCTTAACGCTAGGCCTCTCTCCAGCCCCAAGAAAACATTTTTTAAAAAACAGTTTTTTTAAAAAAAAAAAAGTGTGAATTCCTATCTCAGAGTTATTTGAGAGGGCAATATTTCTATAAACCAAGACTGGCTACTGTGATTTTAAAAAAAGAGCAGTTAGCTGGGCATGGTGATGCATGCCTTTAATTGTAGACACTCGGGGCAGAGAGGCAGTGGATCTTTGTGAGTTCAAGGCCAGCCTGGTCTACAGAGTGAGTTCCAGGACAGCTGGGGCTACAGAGAGACCCTGTTTCGACAAGACCAAAAAACAAAAAAAAAAAAAAAGAGCAGTTATACCAAATAATACTGGTTTTGGAAAATAAAGATACAATTGCCAATGTTAAAAGCTTAATAGAAGTTCTGCATGATATATAATTAATATATATCATATATATTTTATATATATATAGATAGAGAGAGAGAGAGAGAGAGAGAGAGGAGGAAGGGTGAGACGAGGAGGTTCGAGAGAGAGAGAGAGAGAGAGAGATTGTGGATGGCCTGGACACAGAACTGAGGACATTTTCATCACTCAGAACAATACAGCTTAAGACCAGTTTCTCTCTCCCAACAGTTCTCAACAAGGGAAACAGAAAACACAAGGAAAGAAGTCACAGAAACGATAATGATTTGTGCTGGGAAGATGGAGGCTGAGCATGGATCCTCCTGTCTTCCAGTTGATGAGTAGGACAAATAGACAGTGTAGAAAGGCCTTTGGGAGGAGAGAGGGAAATGAAGAAAATGTGGCCTACTTAGGATTTAGTGTCCTAGGGAGACAGATTGCATGGCCTGGTTTGGATAGTTTCTGATCATTTACAAAGCTGAAAGGATCAAAGGCCAGGTGTCCAAGGAGAGGGCCAATCACTGTAGCAGAAACTGAAGTGACATGTATTGATTTTGCCTCTACTGGAATAACACATGGTTGTTTGAACGTAACAGATGCTCCCAATGAAAGAAATCCTCTACTTTCACCACTGCTAGTCAGTCTCAGGAAGATCTGTGCCAATGGATGAAATGTCCTTTTAGTGATGCTGCAAAAAGAACAACAGCACCTTCCCCACCACACACACACACACACACTCAGAAGTTTATAGAAAAGCGACTGAAGTTCCTTGTCACTGCTAGCTTACCAGAAAAGTTTGTTAACTCTGTTTCTTGCCCATTCATCACCAACTGAAAGATCCCAGCAACCTGCCTGATATACACACGTATTGCTTATTGGACAGCAAAAAAGGATCCCAAGTCATTTTTAATGGGCTTAATATTTGAACACGGAAGACCAAAGCAAAAACCAGGATTGCCTTCTCTCACCGATGCAGTTAGCATACAGAGAGTAGATAATTTAAGAAAAATACGGAAATTACTGGCATACAAGAACATAATGGTAAATGAAGGATCAGAAAACTAAAAATATTTATTTGAAATAAATTCCATTAGAAAAACTCCTAAGTAGAGTGAGTACTCCTGAAAACAAAATTTAAAATGTGAACATTCAATAGAAGAACCATGACAACACAGCCCCCAAAATAAAGATCAAAAGCCATGAGTTGAAAGATGTCAAAGAATGATGCAGAAGAATTGGAACAAATTGAAGGCATTGTGAGAGGTGAACAAGATCACATGGAGCTGGAGAGTTGGTCTGTGGTTAGGAGCACTGGTTGGTTTGATTCCCAGAAGCCACATGGGAATTTAGAGCTAACCCCTAAATACCAAATATTAAACTCTGTTGGAAACTAGAAAGATCACTCAGCAGTTAAGAGCATTGACTACTCTTGCAGAGGAACCAGGTTCAATTCCCAACACCCACATGGCGGCTAACAACTTTCAGTAGCCCCTCCACTGGCCCCCCTTCTGCTTCCAGGGGAATCTGACACCCTTCTCTGACCTCTGAAGGCATTGCAGGACATGGGTGTACTTGCATTCAGGCAATACACTCATACATATAAATAAATAATAAACAAATAAATAAATAAACAATAAATAGAAAGCACACAAACAAGGAGCTTTAAAAGACAACAGAATAAATATTCTGATTTTTTTCATTAAAATATGCCAGACATCATCAGTGTTTTAAACAATACATGTTTTGACATAATTGGATTAAAGTTATTAACAAAATATCATACTTCTAGGAATTAATGAAAAGAGAAAGGGAGAAGCAGCGCGCGCACACACACAGACACGCACAGAAAATCTCAATGAAGTTTTCATGTGAAACACTAGAAGACCGGAAAAATATTCTTACATGCTTTCTAGACACACAGAGTAAGATTCAAGAATTTTTTTTACCAGCCTAGAGGTCATCCCTGTGAAACTGCAAAAAAATAAAATTTACATAATCACAAGATAAATTACTTTGTTGCTGAAAAACAAAGAAGCAAAGAGAAGAGTAGTTCAGGACATATGTCAAGTCAGTAAAGACTGTGCACACAGAAAAGCAATGGTGAGGGGCTGGAGAGATAGCCTAGCGGTTAAGAGCACTGACGCTCTTGCAGAGGACCCGGGTTCGATCCCCAGCACCCACATGGCGGCTGAGAACCGTCTGTAACTCCAATTCCAGGAGAACTCCAGTTCCAGGGGAATCTGAGACCCTCTTCTGACCTCCGCGGCATTGCACGACACGGGTGCACAGACCTGCATGCANCCTTCCCCACCCCTTCATCTTTCCTCTTCACTCGGTCCGATCTCCCTCGGCCCACCGCCAACCCCGCTCCCCCTGTTGGTGCCTTTAGTGGGAACCGGGAACAACCTCGTTCACTGGCTGAGGTGGCATTCCACCGTGTGGCAAACCCCCTAGGAGACCGGGTGGAGCCTTCTTTTTTTGTTTGTTTTTTTTGGTCGTTGAGCCCAGGGAGCTCCCCTGTCGCACCCACTTCCGGGAACGCCGCTGTAGCCCAGGCTGGCCCGGAACTCACCAGGCTGGCCTGAACTCAAAAAGCTCGGTCGGCCTCTGCCTTCCCCGTGCTCGGATTACAGGCGTGGCCCCCTGACCACCCAAGCCCGGCTGTGGGAGAACTCTTGAAGAAATTGAAAAGGAGGAGCCCACCACCTGAACCCCCAGTTCAGACAGTCCGGGGTATATATCCACAAGTCTCATCCTATCACAGAGATACCTTTGCACAGCTATGTTTATTGCAGTCTCTTCACAATAACAAAGAGAGGAAGAAATCCCAAGTGTCCCTCAACCAATGAATGGATAGAGAAAATGAGGTACATCCACAAAATGGAATTCTTTCTGGTAAAGAAAGATGAACATGAGCGTGAAGCCGGCTCTTGGTTTTGCTTTACTGCAACTGCCACTTGCCAGTGATAGCGGTCGCTTTTCAGGAGAGTAAAGGGAGAGAATGCAGATCTGAGGGGTAAAAAAAAAAAGGGTAATCAGTAGTCACTGCATCTGTGTCACTGTCTTTATGTGTGGGACCAAATGGAAGCATTTTGTTTTCCTGTTTCTTCGGATTTTACCATTATTACTATTAAGTTTTAAACATTGTTTAACATATGAAGTTTTAATGTTTTAAGTATATGTAATTTCCTAGAAAATTTCAGTTAATAAAATTTTTATATATTTAAAAAAAAAGAAAGATATCATCATGAACGGTTGCAGGTAAATGGGATGGAACTAGAAAGACATTATGCTAAATGAGGTACACAGTCCCAGAAAAAACAGATGATGAATGGTATCCTCATTTGTGGAAGCTAGCAACAAATCCCTAGTTAGAAGGCAAGCTGTGCAACGTTAATGTTATATTTCTTTTATCTGAAGGCAACTATGCAGTTATAATTTGGAAATCCCTTCATGGGCTCTAGAATTAAACTTACTACTAAATTGTTTTCAGACTTTTGTAATTGTGGTAGATGTATGGAAGGTATGTAATCTGTTTCTATAATATAAAATTAAAGGGGAAAAAAAAAAATGTGAACGCAAATATATTTTGTAATTAACATATAGTTTATTTTCATAGTCATAATTTTGGTACATAGGCAAGGTATATAGAGGCATATTTTGGAGCAATTTATACAAATTGGAGGAAACAACGACAAAAGGACTGGGTCAAGAACTGACTGAAAACCAGTTAACTTTCTGCCGAAACAATAACCTCTGCAGAGAAAAGCTTTAAAAGACTGATGAAAAAGACAAGACCTGATATTAGGCAGCAATGATGAACTGGGTCTGGTGTGGGGTATGTGAAAGGGGAGTGTGTCTAAATGGGCCTGAAGACAATGATGTATGAAATCAACCAAAACATCAATAAAATATTTCTTATAAAAATAAAAAAAAAAACGGGGCTGGGAGCAGATGGCCTCGAGGTTAAAGAGCCACTGACCCTTCTGCACGAGACCCGGGTTCCATCCCAACTACCCACATGGCAGCTGGCGAAACAGTCTTGACTCCGTTCCAGGGAACCTATGCCCTCTTTTTAACATCCGCGGCATTGCCCGGCACCGGTGCACAGACCTGCATGCAACGTAGCATACAAACATAAAAATAAATAAAAATTAAAAAAAAACATAAATAACAAAAAACAACAATTCTTGATTATATGGGCTGGAGAGATGGGCTCAGTCACAGTTAAGAGTACTGTGCTGTTCTTACTAGAGGACTCTGGCTTTGATTCCAGGCACCCATGATGCAGCTAACAGCTCCTGGTATCTAAGTTCTAGAAGGATCTTTGCTTCTGAGCTCCTGGAGCAGTGCAGTACATGGTTGACTAACACATGCAAGCGACCACACTCATACACATAAAATAAAAGTAATAAACTATATTTAAAAAAAAAAATCTTGTTTCTAGAATCTAGAATAATTTAAAAGCATCTCCATTTTCACACTTTTCTCAGTTTCTTGATTGTTAACAAATTTTTCTTAAAATAAATTATGCTTTTCTTGCTTCTAGATACCATATTAAACTATAATATAAAGCTTGGATACACATGTTTTCCACAGTTTGTAGACTTTTGTTTTGATATATATATATATATATATATATATATATATAATTATTTTTTTTTTTTTTGGTCTTTCACGACAGGGTTCTCCCTTAGCCCCAGCCGTCCTGGAACTTGTCTGTAGAACCAGGCTGGCCTTGAACTCACACGATCTGCCTGCCTTTGCCGCCCGAGTGCTGAGGATTAAGGCGTGCGCCACCACGCCCGGCTTGTATATGCTGTTTAAACCAAGCAGTATTTAAAGGCAAGCTTTTAAATTCAAAGTGCATATATTCTAAAATAAAAACATTTTCTTCTCATGCATACTTTATTGAAGCCATTAAAAACACATTATAATGTGTTTTTTTTCCCCTTCTAGCCTAATATGCAGAGAATATTTGTAACTGCTCCATGTATGCTTTAAAAACAAATGCAAAGCTAGAGAGATGCTTACTTATATAATGTTTGCTAGGCAAGTGGAGGGACCCAATGAGGAGACCAGTGTGGGATACCCATAATCCCAACATTGGGAGGCAGCTAGGCTAGGAGATCCCGGGGCAAAATGGCTTGCTAGGGCTGCCTGGAATGCGGAGCCTGGATTCAGTGAGCCAGTCCTCCTGAAATACTGAAAGTGGAGAGAGTGAAACAAGATACCGCAACGCGACCTCCGCACCCCTCCACAGGCACACATACTCAGGTACAACACACACACACAAACAAAAAACAAACAAACAAAAACAGAGAACAACAAAAGATGCCATACATCCTGAAGTATAGGGATGAACTCTCCATATGGACAGATCTGGACAAGACTTTTATAACCTTGCACAAAAAAGGATAGTTCAAACAAGTGCTCACTTGAGTGTGTGCACTCTTGGACTTGGGGCATATGCCTTTAAACCCTTCCAGGACCCAGCTGGCCTTCTACCCAAGATAGTGAACAAATGTGGATGTGCTGCTTAGGCAAATATCAAAGCACAGGAAGCAATGTGATACTCCTATTCTCCTTGAAATACTGAGAATAATTGAGAAGTCCACTTGATGTTGTGTGTGAGGTATTTTAGACCTAGGGGTCAAAGGGCAAGATTCTCTGATGAAAGTGGATCCTAGGTTCTACTTCCCAAATTGATACTGTAAGACTACTTCAGTAAAAGTACAGGTAAAGCCTGGCTCCAGAGCACAGTTCCCAAGACATGCTATAGGAATGGGTGGTTGAATTGAGTCAGGATGCTCCTTTATTCAGGTGTAACTGCTGTGGGACTTAGTAATGCCACATTCTATATTTGGGGGCCCAAAAGAAGGTGTGATATGCTACCTTCCTGCTCCAATTCTCAACATCATTTAACAATTCTGCCTTTTGTCTATAACAATCTCCAAACGCAATGGAGCAAGCTCGTCCACAAACATTTATTTCACTACTATTCCTCTCCCTCGTTTCAAGTCTTAGAGTCCATTTTAAGAGTAATATTTTTTATTAGTTTTATTTATGTGTAATGAGTGTAGTACCTGCCTGTCTGTAAGTGAAAACGCCTGGGCAATGCTTGAGGAGGACAAAGAGGGCGCTGGATTCCCCTGGAACGGGAACTCTCCTGGAATTGGAATTACAAACAGCTGCCATATGGGTGCTGGGAATCAACTTGGGTCCTCTGCAAGAGGAGCTAGTGGTCTTAATGCTGAGCCCATCTCTCCAGCCCGCAATCCTTGACATTTCTTTCTTTCTCTTTCCTTCACTTCCGTTCCTTCCCCTTCCGTCCTTCCTTCCCTTCCTTCCGTCCTTCCGTCTTCCTTCCTTCCTTCCTTCTTTTCCTTCTTTCGTCTTTTTCTTTTTCGTTTTCCGTTTTTCTTTTTCTTTTCTTCCTGTGTTTTCTTTAGCATTTTCACTTCTTTTTCTTTCTTTTCTTTTTTGTCTTTCTTTTCTTTTCTCCTTTCTTTTCTTTTCTCTCAGCTCTTTTCTTTCTTATTTGCTTCTTTTAGCTGATTTGGGTTTATTTTGCTCTTTTTCTAGTTTCTTTTTTCTCTTCTCCTCTCCCCCCCCTCCTCTCTCTCTCCTCTCTTCCTTTACATTCTCTCTTTCGCGTTTCACGACTACATTGTCTTACCTCTTTCCGTCTGTTCCAGCAATATAGGTCTTTCTTTCGCTCTCTTGCCTGTCTGGATCTTTTATTTTTTTTTTTTTTTTGTTTTTTTTTGTTTATTTTCTTTCATTATTTCTTTTTATCTTTTTTCTTTCTTCCTTTCCCCTCCTTTTGTCCCTTTTATTTCTTCTTCTTGCTTTCTCTTCCGGATCGTTCTTTCTTCTTCTTCTCCTTCTCTTCATCCTCTTTTTTCTTTCTTTCTTTCTTGTTGTCTGTTTTGAGACAGGGGTCTCCGTGTAAGCCCCGCTGTCCTTGGATCTCCCTATGTAGACCAGGCTAGCCTTGCGCATCACAGAGATCCTCCTGCCTTTGCCTCCCAAGTGCTGGGATTAAAGGTGTCCTGCCACACATGCCTGGCGGTATTTTACTTCTTATTCATGTGTTTCTTACTTCAAATGTTGAATTATCATTGAGTTTTGATTTTAATAAATTTAGGAGATTTGAAAAATCAGCAGTTTTTCTTTTTTCCTTCTTCACCATTGCTTTTCTTTTTTTTTTTTTTTTTTTTTTTTTTTTTTTTTTTTTTTTTTGAATTGTTTTTTTTTGTATGTGTAAATGAATGTAATTGTTTTATTTATGCTGCAAAAAAAAAAAAAAAAAAAAAAAAAAAAAAAAAAAAAAAAAAAAAAAAAAAAAAAAAAAAAAAAAAAAAAAAAAGAAAAGCAATGGTGAGAAGAAAAAAGAACTGCTGGTTTTCAAACCTCCTAAATTTATTAAAATCAAAACTCAATGATAATTCAACATTTGAAGTAAGAAACACATGAATAAGAAGTAAAAATACAGCCAGGCATGGTGGCAGACACCTTTAATCCCAGCACTTGGGAGGCAAAGGCAGGCAGATCTCTGTGAGCGCAAGGCTAGCCTGGTCTACATAGGGAGATCCAGGACAGCTGGGGCTACACGGAGACCCTGTCTCAAAAAGACAAAAGAAAGAAAGAAAAGAAAGAAAAGAAAGAAAAGAAAGAAAAGAAAGAAAAGAGAGAAAAGAAAAGAAAGAAAAGAAAGAAAAGAAAGAAAAGAAAGAAAGAAGGAAAGAAGGAAGGAAGGAAGGAAGGAAGGAAGGAAGGAAGGAAGGAAGGAAGGAAGGAAGGAAGAGAAAGAAAGAAAAGTAAAGGATTGGGGCTGGAGAGATGGCTCAGCAGTTAAGACCACTAGCTACTCTTGCAGAGGACCCAAGTTTGATTCCCAGAATCCACCTGGTGGCTAACCATCCATAACTCCAGTTCCAGGGGAATCCAGCGCCCTCTTCTGTCCTCCTCAGGCATTGCACAAGGGTTCACTTACATACAGGCAGGTAATACACTCATACACATAAAATAAAAATAATAAAAAATATTACTTAAAATGACTAAGACTTGAAAGAAGGGAGAGGAAGTAGTGAAATAAAATGGTGAAGAGCTTGTTCCATTGCAGTTTGGAGATGTTATAGACAAAAGCAGAATTTTGAAATTGATGTTGAGAATTGGAGCAGGAAGGTAGCATATCACACCTTCTTTTGGGCCCCCAAATATAGAATGTGGCATTACTAAGTCCCACAGCAGTTACACCTGAATAAAGGAGCATCCTGACTCAATTCAACCACCCATTCCTATAGATGTCTCTGGGAACTGTGCTCTGGAGCCAGGCTTTACCTGTACTTTTACTGAAGTAGTCTTACAGTATCAATTTGGGAAGTAGAACCTAGGATCCACTTTCATCAGAGAATCTTGCCCTTTGACCCCTAGGTCTAAAATACCTCACACACAACATCAAGTGGACTTCTCAATTATTCTCAGTATTTCAAGGAGAATAGCACATTGCTTCCTGTGCTTTGATATGCTAAGCAAGCACATCCACATTTGTTCACTATCTTGGGTAGAAGGCCAGCTGGGTCCTGAAGGGTTAAAGGCATATGCCCAAGTCCCAAGGGCACACACTCAGTGAGCTTGTTTGAACTATCCTTTTTTGTGCAAGGTTGAGTAAAAGTCATTAGTCCAGATTCTGTCCATATGTGAGAGTTATCCCTATACTTCAGGATGTATGGCATCTTTTTGTTGTTTCTCTGTTTTTGTTTGTTTGTTTGTTTGTTTGTGTGTGTGTGTGTGTACCTGAGTATGTGTGCCTGTGGAGGTGGGAGGTCGACAGTTGGTATCTTGTTCACCTCTCTCCACTTCAGTTATTAAGGCAGGACTGCTCACTGAATCCAGAGCTCACTGATTCCAGCAAGCCTAGCAAGCCAGTTTGCCCCACGGATCTCCTGCCTCTGCCTCCCAAGTGTTGGGATTATGGGATCCAAACTGGGTCTCCCTCATTGGGTCCTCACACTTGCCTAGCAAACATTATATAAAGTAAGCCATCTCTCTAGCTTTGCATTTGTTTTTAAAGCATACATGGAGCAGTTACAAATATTCTCTGCATATTAGGCTAGAAGGGGAAAAACACATATAATGTGTTTTCTAATGGCTTCAATAAAGTATGCCTGAGTAAGAAAATAGTTTTTATTTTGAATATATGTACTTTGAAATTTAAAAGCATTCCTTTAAATAATGCTTGGTTTAAAACATATATCAAGCCGGGCGTGGTGGCGCACGCCTTTAATCCTAGCACTCGGGAGGCAGAGGCAGGCAGATCTTTGTGAGTTCAAGGCCAGCCTGGTCTACAGAGCAAGTTCCAGGACAGCTGGGGCTACAGGGAGACCCTGTCTTGAAAAGACCAAACAAAAAAAAACAATATATATATATATATATATATATATATATATATATATATCAAAACAAAAGTTACAAACTATGGAAAAATGTTTATCCAAGCTTTATATTATAGTTTAATATGGTATCTGAAGCAAGAAAAGCATAATTATATTTTAAGAAAATTTGTTAAAACTAAGAAAACTAGAAAAGTTGAAAATGGAGATGTTTAAATTATTCTAGATTCTAGAAACAAGATTTTAAAATATTTTATTCTTTTATTTTATGTGTATGAGTGTGTTGCTTGCATATGTGTAACTCATGTATGATGCTCACAGGTGTCAGAAGGCAACAGATCCTTTCTGAAACTATAATTAAGGAGGGCTGTTAGCTGCCATCTGGGTGCTGGGAATCAAGCCAGGTCCTCTGTAAGAGCAGCCAGTACTCTTAACTGCTGAGCCATCTCTCCAGCCCCTATAATCAAGAATTTTTGTTTTTTTTATTTATTTTTTTAATTTTTATTTATTTTTGTATGTGTATGTACTGTCTGCATGCAGGTCTGTGCACCGGTGTCGTGCAATGCCGCGGATGTTAAAAGAGGGCATAGGTTTCCCCTGGAACTGGAGTCAAAGACTATTCTCAGCTGCCATGTGGGTGCTGGGGATGGAACCTGGGTCCTCTGCAAGAGCAGTCGGCGCTCTTAACCGTTGAGCCATCTCTCCAGCCCCTGTTTTTTTTTATTTTTATATAAAATATTTTATTGATTTTTTGTGTATTTCATACATCATTTCTCAGCCCAATTTAGACACATTCCCCTTTCCATTCCCCCAACCCTGACCCAGTTCATGCATTCTGCTATACATGTCTTGCATCTTTTTCTCAGTCTTTTTAAAGTTTTTCTCTGCAGAGGCTTATTGCTTTAGGCAGAAGTTAACTGTTTCAGTCAGTTCTTTGACCCAGTCCTTTTGTCGTTGTTCCCTCCAATTTGTATTGCTCCAAAATATGCCTCTATATACCTTGCATATGTACCAAAATTATGACTTCTGAAAATAAACTATATGTTAATTCCAAAATATGTTTGAGTTCACATTTTCCCCTTTAATTTTATATTACTCTAAAATATGAATACATACCTTCCACACATATACCACAATTACAAAGTCTGAAAAATTAGTAGTAAGTTAATTCTAGAGCCCATTAAGGGATTCACATTATAACAGCATAGTTGCCTTCAGATAAAAAGAAATATAACATTAACGTTGCTCAGCTTGCCTTTCTACTAGGGATTTGGTGCTAGCTTCCACAAATGAGGGATACCATTCATCATTTGTTTTTCTGGGACTGTGTTACCTCATTTAGCATAATGTCTTCTAGTTCCATCCATTTACCTGCAAAGTTCATGATGTCATCTTTCTTTTTTTTTAAATATATAAAAATATTTTATTGAAATGTTATAGGAAATTACATATACTTAAAACATTAAAACTTCATATGTTAAACAATGTTAAAAACTTAATAAGTTACATAATGGTAAAATCCAAAGAAATAGGAAAACAAAATGCTTCCATTTGGTCCCACACATAAAGACAGTGACACAGATGAGCTGACTACTGATTACCTTTTTTTTTTTTTTACCACTCAGATTGCATTCTCTCCCTCTACTCTCCTGAGAAAGAGAACGATCATCAATGGCAAGTGGCAGTTGCAGTAAAGCAACACCAAGAGCCAGCTTCATGCTAATGTCATCTTTCTTTACCACTGCATAGAACTCCATTGTGTAGATGTACCTCATTTTCTCTATCCATTCATTGGTTGAGGGACACTTGGGTTGCTTCCATCTCTTTGTTATTGTGAAGAGAGCTGCAATAAACATAGATGTGCATGCATCTCTGTGATAGGATGAGACTTGTGGATATATACCCAGGAATGGTATGACTGGGTCAGGTGGTGGGCTCATTTTCAATTTCTTAAGAGTTCTCCACAGCCGGGCTTGGTGGTACACGCCTTTAATCCTAGCACTTGGAAGGCAGAGGCAGACAGATCTTTGTGAGTTCATGGCCAGCCTGGTGAGTTCATGGCCAGCCTGGTCTACAGCGTGAGTTCCAGGACAGCTGGGGCTACAGGGAGACCCTGTCTCAAAAAGACCAAAAAAAACAAACAAAAAAAGAATTCTCCACACTGCTTTCCATAGGGGGTTGCACAAGTTTGAATTCCCACCAGCAGTGAAAGAGTGTTCCCCTTTCCCCACAAATTCACCAACATTTGGTATCCTTTGTTTTCTGGATCATAGTTAGACTTACCAGAGTAAGATGAAATCTTAAGGTGGTTTTAATTTGCATTTCCTTAATTGTTAGTGACGTTGAACACTTTTTAAGATGTTTCTCAGCCATCTTTACTTCTTCATTTGTGAAATCTCTGTTCAGCTCTTTACTTCATCTTTTGATTAGGTCATCTGTTTTCTTCCTCCTTTTTTTTTTTAGTAGTTTATACACTCTGGGTGTTAATGCTCTATCAGATGTATCACTGGTGAAGGTTTCCTCCCACTCTGTGGGTTTTCCCTTCACTTGTTTGATTGTTTCTTTGGCTGTACAGAAGCTCTTGAGTTAATAAAGTCTCATTTGTCAATTGTTGACCTTATTTTTTGCACAACTGCTGTCTGATTTAGAAAGTCTTTTCCTATGCCTATGTCTTGTAGGTTAACTACCAACATTTTCTTCTATCGTTTTCATAGTTTCCAGCTTCACAATGAGGTCTTTGACCCATTTGGAGTTGGTTTTTGTGCATGGTGAGAGGTAGGGGTTTAGTTTTATTCTTCTACAAGTGGTGATCTAGTTATGCCAACACCATTTGCTGAAGATGCTGTCTTTCCTCCATTGAGTCTTCTTGGCCCCTTTGTCAAATATGAGGTGGCTGAAAATGGATGTGCTCAGGTTCAGATCCTCAGTTTTGTTCCATTGATCTATGGATCTGTTTTTGTGCCAATACCAGGCTGTAATATACCAATTATAACCCTGTAATACAGTTTGAAGTCTGGTATGGCAATCCCCTCTGTATTGCTCTTTTTGATCAGGGTTGCTTTGGATATTCGGGGTCTTTTGTTTTTCTAGGTCTGTGAAGAAGCTCATGGGGATTTTAATTGGGATTACATTGAATCTGTATGTAACTTTGGGCAGGATCGTCATTTTTACTATATTGATTCTTCCAACCCATGAGAATGGGAGGTTCTACCATCTTCTAGTATCTTCCTCAATCTCCTTCTTGAGGGATTTAAATTTTTCATTGTAGAGATTTTTAGTGTATTTGGTCAAGTTTGTTCCTAGATAATTTTTTTGGAGGCTATTGTGAGTGGGAAAGTCTCCTTGTACTCCTTCTCCAATTGCTTGTTATTCACATAAAGAAAGGCCACTGATTTTTTTTCTAAGTTAAATTTGTATCCTGTCACTTTACTGAAGCTGTTGATGGTTTCTAGAAGTTTTCTGGTGGAGTTTTTGTCATCCCTTAGGTAAACTATCATGTCACCTGCAAAAAGGAATAGTTTGGCTTCCTCTTTTCCAATTAGTACTCCTCTAATTTCCTTTTCTTGTCTTATTGCTCTTGTGAGCATTTCAAGCACTATATTGAAGAGGAGTGGGACAGCCTTGTCAGGTTCCTGACTTTAAGGGGAACACTTCTAGTTTTGTTTTTCCCCATTTAGAATAATGCTGGCTGTGGGTTTGTTGTATATGGCATTAATTGTGTTGAGGGAGGTTCCTTCCAGTCCACTTCCCTCCAGGACTTTAAACATGAAGGCATGCTGAATTTTGTAGAAGGCCTTTTCTTCATCGATTGAAATGACTATGTAGTTTTTGTCTTTCAGTCTGTTTATGTGCTTTATGACATTTACTGATTTATGTATGTTGAACCATCCCTGAATCTCTGGTATGAATCCAGCTTGGTCATGGTGGATGATCTTTTTGATATGTGCCTGTATGTTGTTTGCAAGTATTTTGTTGAGAATTTTTGCATCTGTGTTCATTAATGAAATGGGTCTATAGTTTTCTTTTTTTGCCTAGTTTTGGTATTAGAGTGATGTTGGTTTTATAGAAGGAATTTGGGAGATTTCCTTCTGTTTCTATCCTCTTCAATAATTTGAGTAGTAGTGGCTGTAGGTCTTCTTTAAATGTCTTATAGAATTCTGCTGTGAATCCATCTGGACCTGAGCTTTTTTTAGTTGGGAGATGTTTTTTATCATAGTTTCAATTTATTCCTTTATTATGGGTCTATGTATGCTGTTGGTCTCTTCCTGGTTAAGACTTAGTGGATTCTATGATGTCAGGTATTCATCCATTTCTCTTAGAGTTTTAAATTTAGTATAGGTTTTTGAAGTATTCCCATAAGATTATCTGAATCTTTTCACTATATTTCCCTCTCATATCTAATTTGGTTGATTTGGAGTTGCTCTTTCCTTCTTTTATTCAATTGGGTAGAGATCTATCTATCTTGTTTATCTGTTCAAAGTACCAGCTCTTGGATTCATTGATATTTTTTTGTATTGTTTTATTTGTTTCTATCTCATTGATTTCTGCTCTGATTTTTGTTATTTCTTCCTATCTGCTGGGTTTAGGATTCATTTGTTGCTGCCTCTCAAGTGTTTTTAGTTGCAGTGTTAAGTCATTTATTTGTCTTCTGTCTTTTTTTTTTTTTTTTTTTTTTTTGGTTTTCAAGACAGAGTCTCCCTGTAGCCCCAGCTGTCCTGGAACTCACTCTGTAGACCAGGCTGGCTTTGAGCTCACAAAGATCTGCCTGCCTCTGCCTCCTGGGTGCTGGGACTAAAGGCATGCGTCACCACACCCAGCTTCTTTCTGTCTTCTTAATGTAAGCACTTAGGGCTATGAATTTTCCTCTCAGGACTGCTTTTAAGGTGTCCCATAGGCTTTGCTGTGTTGTATCATCCCTTTCCTTTAGTACCAGGAATGCTTTTTTTTTTAAATTTTTTTAATTAATTTTATTTATTTCTGTATGTATATGAATGTACTGTCTGCATGCAAGTCTGTGCACCCGTGTCGTGCAATGCCACGGAGATCAGAAGATGGTCTCGGATTCCCCTGGAACTGGAGTTCTCCTGGAATTGGAGTTTCAGACGGTTCTCGGCCACCATGTGGGTGCTGGGGATCGAACCTGGGTCCTCTGCAAGAGCAGTCGGTGCTCTTAACCGCTAGGCCATCTCTCCAGCCCCAGGAATGCTTTTATTTCTTTCTTTATTTCTCTTTTGACCCATTCATTATTCCATAGTGTGTTGTTCAGTCTCCATGTGTTCTTGTAGCTAGTAGGGCTCTTTCTGTTGTTCATATTAAGCTTTATTGCTGTAGTCTGATAAGATGCATGAAATTATTTCAATTTTTTTGTATTTGCTGAGGTTTTCTCTGTGTCCCAGTATATGGTCGATTTTGGACCATGTTCCATGGGGTGCTAAGTAGAAAGTATATTCTTTGGTGTTTGGGTGGAATATTTGGTAGATGTCTATTTGGTCCATCTGGTGTATCATATTCTTCAGATCAGATGTTTCTGTTTATTCTCTGTCCAGTTGACCTGTCCAATGGACTCAATGGGGTATTGAAGTTTCCCACTATTAGTGTGCTGAGATTGATCTGTGCCATAAAGTCCTTCAGGGTTGTGTTTATGAAGTTTAGTGCACCAGTGTTTGGTGGATATATATTTATGATTGTGAGAGCTTCATGGTTGATTGATCCTTTGATAAGGATATAGTGACCCTCTTTATCTCTTCTGATTAGTTTTACTTTGAAAATCTATTTTGTCTGATATCAAAATAGCAACTCCTGCTTGCTTTTTGGTACCATTTTCTTGAAATAATTTTTTCATCCTTTCAACCTTAAGATGGTGTCCATCCTTGAAGGTGAGGTGTGTTTCTTATAGACAGCAGAAAGATGGATTCAGTTTCTTAATCCATTCTCCCAGTCTGTGTCTTTTGATTCGGGAGTTTAGACCATTAATATTTAGGGTTAATATTGGGAGATGTATATTGCTTCCCTTCAGTTTATTTTCTGCTTGCATTTTTGGTCTGTTCATATTTCTGTGTTTCTACCTTCAATAATTACTCTCTCTTGCAGCTTGGGTATAGCTTCTCCTTTCTTCTGTCCTCTGAAATTTTCTGGAGGGTTGGGTTTCTAGACATGTATTCTTTCATCTTGTTTATGTCATGGAAGATTTTCCTTTCTCTGATTTATAATTGACATTTTTTGCTGGGTAGAGTAACCTGGGTTGGCATCTGTAGTCATTTAGTACTTTGCTCCAAGCTCTTCTGGCTTTCATCATTTGCATTGAAAAGTCAGCTCTAATTCTGATGGGTTATCCTTTATATGTAACTTGCTGTTTTTCTCTTGTGGCTTTTAGTATTCTGTCTTTACACCAACAACAAGCAACTGAAAAAGGAATACAAGGAGACCTTTCCACTCAAAATAGCCTCAAAAACAATAAAATATCTAGGAACAAACCTAACCAAAAACACTAAAGATCTCTACAACAAAAATTATAAACCCCCGAAGAAGGAAAATGAAGACATCAGAAGATGGAAAAACCTCCCATGCTCATGGATTGGGAAAATTAATATAGTAAAAATGTCCATTCTACTGAAACTCTTGTATAGATTTGATACAATCCCAATTAAAATCCCAAGAGTTTCTTCACAAGCTTGGAAAAAAAAGTCCTTAATTTCATTTGGAAAAACAAAAGCCCCTGAATAGCCAAAGCAGCCCTGAATGAAAAGAGCAATACGGGGGGGATCTCTATACCAGATTTCAACTCCAGATGGATCAAAGACCTCAACGTGAAACCCCAAACTCTGAAGGTGATAGAAGAAAAAGTTGGCAACAGACTACAAGACATAGGTGTAGGAAAAGACTTCCTAAATCAGAAGCAGCTGCGCAAAAATTAAGGTCAACAATTGACAAATGGGACCTCATTAAACTCAAAAGTTTCTGTACATCAAAAGAAACAATCAAGGAATTGAAGAGAAAACCTACAGAGTGGGAAGAAACTTTTACCACAGAGACATCAGACAAAGCATTGATTTCCAGAGTATATAAACTACTCAAACAACAAAGAAGAAAGAAAACAAATGAATCACTCAAAAGATGGAGCAAAGAGCTGAACAGACTTCACAAGTGAAGAATTAGAGATGGCTGAGAAACATCTTAAAAAGTGTTCAACATCACTAATAATTAAGGAAATGCAAATTAAAACCACTTTAAGATATCATCTCACCCTGATAAAGTTGGCTAGGATCAAGAAAACAAATGATACCAAATGCTGGAGAGAGTGTAGGGAAAGGGGAACACTCATCCACTGCTGGTGGGAATGCAAACTTGTACAAGCACTATGGAAAGCAGTATGGAGAACCCTTAAAAGACTCAAAATGAGCCTACTATATGACCCAGCCATACCCACTTCTGGGTATATATCCATCAGACTCTTCCTACAGCAGAGATACATGTACAGCCATGTTTATTGCAGCTCTCTTCACAATATCGAAGAGCTGGAACCAACCTAAGTGCCCCTAAACTGATGAGTAGATACAGAAAATGTGGTATATCTACACAATGGAATACTATGCAGCAGTAAAGAAAGATCACATCATGAAATTTGCAGGTAAATGGATGGAACTAGAAGATTTTATGCTAAGTGAAGTAACAGTCCCAGAAAAACAAAAGTCGAATGGTATCCCTCATCTGTGGATGCTAGTACAAAGATCCTAGGTGTAAGACAAAATGAGCAAAGTTAATATTATATTCCTCATGATCTAAAGACAACTGTGCTCTTGTATTGGAAATCCGTACACAGGTTCTAGAGCTGACCTAACACATATTTTCAGACCTTGGACTTTTAGTATATGATGGAGGATATGTGTGCATCTTTTAGACCAATATTGGATTAAAATGGAAAGATGTGAATCAATAAATATGCTATGGAAATAGCATACAGTTTTTTTCCCAAAGGATACAATGTTAATATAGGTGCAATGTAACAGGCTGGTGCAACTTAGCCTTTCTGGGTGCTTAACAACCATACCTGTAGTCCCTACCAATTTGGCCGAGGGACCTGGGGGACAACTTTGTTCCTTGCCCTCAGAGGTCAACCAAGTCTTAGGGGATTATGCATGGGGGCATCTCTTGAAAAGTCCTGCAGAGGTGGGTCACCAGTCTTCCTGGTCAGGGAGGTCTTGGAGAGCCACCAAGGGAAATTCAGCCAATGTCCAGTCTATAAAGAGGAAAGTCTGCTCATCCTACAGAAAAGGAAGCCTGGTCTAGCAAGACCTGATTTTGTCCTCCAAAATGGATGGACAGTTCCACGTGGATGGAACTGGTGGATGAGGAGCTGAAAGAAGCAAGGGGCTCCCACCCTCCCCCACCCAAAAAAACCCCTAGAGACCCCTGAGGACCAGATCCCCAACTGACCTCAACAAAACAAAACCTTGGTTAATCTAAGCTAACTGTGTGGGCTTAAGCATCCAGAAGGAAAGTACAACCAGAAATAAATAATCAAAAAGACCAGAGAAACTGTAATGCAGACACAAAACTTGAGATCTTAGTAAAAAGACAAAAAGAAAAACAGAGAGCACCATTGTTTGGCCTGTCTTCAATTCTTACATGCAGGTGCATATGCTCTGTGGATGCCACTGCTTTTGGCACTCCTCAAGGACATGAGATACAGCTTTTTTACTTTTTAACCTTCCAATGTGGACTGAGGACTGCTGAGATACCCAGCTTGTGAACTAAGCAGCTAATGGGAATTCAGCCTCGTCAGAATATGGACTGCCATTGTTGGATTACCTCAGCAGTATCATGGAGGTCAATGCAGGGGGATGAAGACAGGATGTGTGCTTACTGGACTTCATTTGGGGGACTACAGAAGGAAAAGACCCCAAAGTGGAGCGCAAGTGCAGGATTGATGGTTGTTTGGGCTTGCCAAGGAGGAGCCTTTGAGCATTTCCTTAAGGAAAATATGACATCTTTTAGGAAAAAAATGTCCTCCAATTCAAGTGATATGTGTATGTATGTATCAATATATTTATATGTATATATAAATCAATATATTTATATGTATATATATGTATATACACTGAAGCAACACAAGTAGGAGAGAACAATAACAACAAAAGAATTGGAAAAAAACTCTGGAAAGACAGAAAAAGATGCAGGACATGTATGGCAGAGTGCAGGGACTCAGGTGGGGCAGGGAGCATGGAAAAGGAAATGACTATATTCAATTGAGAAATGATGTAAGACTTGTGGTAAAGTTTAAGAACAATAAAAAAATAATTTTGGGGGAAAAAAAGTAAGAATTCCAATGGGCTTTTCCATTTATGGACATTGTTGCTGTTTTGTCATTGTTCAAACCTTGATATTATCTTTAATTTTTATTGTGTCATTATAAAATGTAGAATAATACCTTTTTTTACTAATATATGGTAATTTTTATTAAAAAAAAGAAGTGGAGAGAGTGGAAACTGTTTCTTGTTCCTGATTTTAATCAGAACCAGTTTTTCTTCACTTAGAATGATGTTTGCTGTGGGTTTGTTGTATATAGCGTTAATGATATTGAGATATTTCCCTCCAGACCAATGCCTTGTAAGACTTTTTTAAAATTTATTTTTGTATGTGTATGAATGCACTGTCTGCATGTAGGTTTGTGCATCCGTGTCATGCAATGCCGTGGAGGTGAGAAGAGGGTGTCGGATTCCCCTGGAACTGGAGTTAAAGACGGTTTTCAGCCGCCATGTGGGTGCTGGGGATCAAACCCGGGTCCTCTGCAAGAGCAGTCGGAGCTCTTAACCACTAGGTCATCTCTCCAGCCCCGCCTTGTAAGACTTTTAACATAAATGCATGTTGTATTTTGTTAAAGGCCTTTTCTGCATCTATTGACATGACCATGTGATTTTTGTTTTCAAGTCCATTTATATGTTTTATGACACTTATTGACTTGTGTGCATTGAGCCATCCTGCATCTCTGGAATAAAGCCTACCTGATCATGGTGGGAAAAAAAATCTAAACGGGCAAATCCCATTTATTTTAAAGGCCTGAGAATAGTGCTCTCTGGGTCATTGCTCCCTTGATGTACCCAAGACTCTACCCTCTGGGTCCAAGGCTCCACCCTCTGAGTTATCAGTCTTGTTCTTGAGAACTTGATTAGAGATTATAGCAGAGAAGCATAGCTAGTCCTACCCCCTTGACCAAACAATGCCCCTCCTCTGTCCATTAAGTTCATCTCCTCTGACCAAGCACACAGCTTGGGGAGGGACATCCATGTTGTGGTAAGAGAAGGGGACATCTGCCTAGCCAGTCAGATCAGCCAGATAAACCCTGGTGATCAATGGGGTGACAGATGTCTCACCAGATCATTCTCCATCCTCATTCCTTTAGCTAAAAGGCCCAAATATATTTGCAGCTGAGAAGTTATAGTGTATAAATTCCTGCAGAACTTGGTGGAGATTAACTTCCTTCTTCTCTTTCATCCTGACTCTGCCACTTATAACTTAGAATGGCACTGTTTCTGCTGATAAAACATATTAAAAAACCTTATATGTCATCTGTGTATGTCATGGGAATTTATGGCATTAAATAAGAGGTTTGTCTGCAGATATTTTTAGAATAATCACCTCTGTTCTAGGGCTAGAGATGTACATCAGTGGTAGAAGACTTATCTAGCATACTTGAGACCCTAGGTTCAATCCCCAACACCTCAAAATCTCCTCAGTTAAACATGCAAGTTCATTATTTATAAATACTCTTTCCTTGCAACTGTCAGACACAATTCAGGGAAAAATTTTTTTTTCCTAACATAGAATAAGGATCATTTTCCCTCCGGTTTTTCTTTTTTCTTTTCTTTGTGTGTGTGAGTGTGTGTGTGTGTGTTTCATCTTTTTAAGACAGGGTCTCCCTGTAGCCCCAGCTGTCCTGGAACTCACATTGTAGACCAGGCTGGCGTTGAACTCACAAAGATCTGCCTGCCTCTGCCTCCCAAGTGCTAGGATTAAAGGCGTGCGCCACCATGCCCGGCTACCTCCGGTTTTTCAAACCATGTTTTCCACTCCCCCCCCCCCAGCTGACTGGCAGAGGCCTTAACATCCATGCCTCTACCAAGGGTCGGTTAAAAGCAAGTTATGCCTGTTCTATCAAACATCTCCAAATACTTCCATTCTATCCCCATTACTCAGTTCCAAAATAACCTCCTCAGTTTAAAATTATTTGTTAATCATGATCCCTCTCTTATTCTCAACTGCTACTGCAACAATGGCCATTGGCTACATAAACAGTATATGCTTATTGTGTTATGGTCCTAGAAGTCGGAAATCTGAAATGAGCTTCGCTGGGCTGAAATCACTGTGTCTCCCAGGCTGTGCGAACTAGAAAAGCAAAATATTTTTGAAAAAAAAGTTTTGTTGGCTCACAATAGCACCTGATTTCAAGTCTTACAATACACTTTAATAATCAAGTTAATGTGGCATTGATGTCAGGACAGATGTGGAACTCACTGGAGTAGCACATACTTCAGAAGTACAACCTATACACATATGGTCAATTGGGTTGTTTTTTTTTCCCCTAAAATAAGATGATGTACTAATCTTTTAAACAGCTGATGGCTGTTTAACTTTGTGTGGCTTGAGGCAAGAACTTGTAAGACCTGTCCCGTAAGATCTCTTGTAGGCATTCAGTTGCCTCTCTCAGTTATCTGTAGCTCCGGAAGGTTAGAGTTGTTTTCTTGCTTTGCCTATCTCTGCAAAGTTCCAGGACCGGATGGCCCCTTCCCTTGAGGCATTGAGCAAAATGTCACACCTCTAGTTACCTGTTGCACAAACAGGAGATCTGCAGCCCCCCCCCATTAGAGCCAAGGTGGCTCGCCCCTCCCTTCTGCCTGCCCCCCACTTCCTTGCCCAGAGCACAGTAACTTTTGGTATATAAGCATACTGCTGGCATAAATAAAGGGAGACTCTATTCTCCTGGGTTTTCTCTGAGTCTGTGTCTGTATGTCTTTATCTTTCCTTGTCTTTCTGTTCCGTCAGGTACTCTCCCATGTTCCCCTCCCCCATCCTTGCCAGAGCTAAGTCAAGAGATTGTCTGCCTGAAGACAGGAGACAGCCTCAGAAAATGCGAGAAGGGAAGAACAGCATGTGGATGTCGGCCATGCTTGACTAAAGGACTATTCAGATGATTATTAAACTCCTACACCCAAATATAAAAATAATAAATGCTGCCAGGTGTGGTAGTGCATGGCTCTAGTCCCACCACTTGGGAGGCAGAGGCAGGCAGATCTCTGTGAGTTCAAGGCCAGCCTGGTCTACATAGTGAATTCCAGGCTATCTGGGAATACTGGGAGACCCCATCTCAAAAAGACAATGCACTCACACACATAAAAAATAAACAGAAATTTAAAAAGGAATCTGTACTTGTAGAAGAAAAGGAAAAATTGAACTACAATATTAACTATTCAGTCTCAGTAGTCTCACCTGTTCCTTTACTTCTTTACTCACGGTTTTTTCCACTGGGGCTATAGAGGACAGTGTGCCATTCTCAGAGCCACCTCCAAGTTGATGCTTATACTGCCGTCAGCATGCTATGCCAAAACTCTATTAAAAAAGTTCCCAATGGGTGCTGTCTCTGTACAACCAGGAACTATCATGCTCATGCGCTGCACCCAGTCTCTGCCTTCTTTACTGACAAGTGGGATCCGCTGGTCTTATGCAGTGTTACCCATTTGAGATTCCATCTTAGTGGACTAAAAGTCATGAACTCTCATGCTGTTTTGCTGATTAAAGTTCGTGGGCAGAACAAATGTGTCAACCCCCAAATAATTGGCTGTTCCTATTAGAAAAAATACTCAGCTCTTCCAGTAAAGAAAGAACCCAATGTATGTACTCAACTTATCACTAAATGGCTAGCTAGTCTCCTTGGAGAACAATGATCTATTGAGGATTCAGTTTTGGTTTCTCTGGTTGACAGTTGGGACATTCAGTGGCAATAGTAGCCATCTCAGTCTTGGGAACTATACACCCATCCATTGGACACAGAGCCTTCATCTCTTTTATCATTACAAAGCCATATATCCATATTCAAACACTGGTGTGGCTAATGGCTGAGGCTAACTGATGGCAAAGGCCAAGTCATTTTCTCTCCTCAGTTGCTGAGCGCCTCTTCCATAATCTATATTTTTTGATGAGGCTTTACCAGCCTTATAAGTATTAGCAATCTGTCCAGAGGCCATCTTCAACTTATTATTGGTGCTGCATGTATGTTTACAAATAGTCTAATCCTGAGCTACTTCTCCCACTTGGGGTGGGTGAAGAGCTACTCTGCCTGAATCTCAATTCTCCCTGCCTTTCAAGGACTCTCCTGAGTGAAGCTGCATGATGTTCCTGCTCCTTTTCCCGTTCACGCACATACCTGCTGCTGTATCTCTAAAGCCCCGTTAGCTGGCTGCAAAGGGTCTCACAGGCAGTCACAGGGATGAGCTGAGGGAGGGAAGGACACTGGAAAGAAGGCAGTGGGTGTCACGGGGTCCTGGGCCCCATGCATGGACCTTATGTTCACGGTTCTGCTTGTCCTCCTCCCCATATGTGCCCCTTTCTGCTTACAATGGATCACTACTGACATGCCCTGCTTTATAGTTCAGTGAAACAAAACCCAGTTCAAAATGCATAGTTGGAGTGACTTGTCCCATGGTCAGCTGCTCCATCTGGACCAAAACCCAATTGCGGGGGCTGGAGAGATGGCCTAGCGGTTAAGAGCGCCGACCGCTCTTACAGAGGACCCGGGTTCAATCCCCAGCACCCACATGGCGGCTGAGAACCGTCTGAAGCTCCAATTCCAGGAGAACTCCAGTTCCAGGGGAATCTGAGACCCTCTTCTGAACTCCGCGGCATTGCACGACACGGGTGCACAGACTTGCATGCAGACAGTACATTCATACACATACAAAAATAAATAAAATTAATAAAAAAA
>VZQC01003889.1:3002617-3024944 GCA_009823505.1 Rhizomys pruinosus
AAAAAAAAAAAAAAAAAAAAAAAAACCCAATTGCACAGCAGGAGATGTTTTTCCAAAGGCATGTCATTCTCTTTACAAGGGCATAGACTAGCTCCAGAACCCTAAGGGCCTGCATTTTTATTCCACCACAGTGGTTTACCATAAACTCCTCACAGCCCATTTTCACCACTCATATACCTCTAATATCACAGAGACCTGCCAGATCATTTGGCCTAAGCTGCTTGCATTGTAGTGGGACCTGCCGTGCACTGATAGCGGCCTTCTGTGTCACCCAATACGTGGTTGGGAACAGTTTTCTCAGATGTAGAGTAAGCCAGCTCTTGAATGTGCAGAGACTTCAAGCATCATGTTTCCTTCTCTATTAAGGAAAGTAAAGATGTAGGAATTTCATTTTTTATTTTGAAGGGATTTTTATATACCCCTGACTACCAAGTTTCCAAGATTTTTTTTCCAATGTGATACAGCCTTGAAATTTGGTAAAGTGAATCTTCCACCATCGGGCAGGTAGATGCCTTGCCAAGGTTCATAGTATGATCTCTATGTTGGCTTATCAGACTCCATTTGCCTAGTATCTGTCCTGTAGTGGGTCAGTATGTTATTCTGGAAGATAGCCACATGGTCCAGTCTTCTCAGACCATATTATGACAAACCCCACTATGAGTGAACACAATAGATTTTAAATAGCCATGGGCAAAATTGTAAATATATTCAAATTCCTTCTGTGTGAATGTTAGCTGATTCTGAATTATTTTTACAGCTGGAATAGAAGAAAGTAAGCTTAGCAACTCAATGACACATTCCATGTAGTGAGGCCATGTTAGTGTGGTAGCAATTTTACATTTGGCACAGCAACAACAAAGGGGGCCATTATCTGGTTAGATTTGCCTGAGTCTACTGGAATCCTCTAGGATCCATCTGGTTTCTTTGGTGGCCAGACTTGCAAATTAAGTGGATGAATGTTCTGTATGGGTTCATTTCCTATTGCTTCTATAACAAATTAGCATAAACTTGGTGGCTCAAATGACACAAACTTGTTATTTTATAGCTCTAGAAGTTGCCTTCTAAAATGAGCTTCACTGGCCTGAAGTCAAAGTCAGTGTTACTTTTGGAGATTCTAGGGCAGAAATCATCTCTTTGCCTTTCCCAGCTGCTAGCGACTGCCCATGTTCCTGTGTTTCATTGTCCTCTCCTGTCCTGAAAGCCAGCAGTTGCTGGCCAAGCTTCCTCACCTTAGGCCCATCTGGCACATGGATTCTTCTCCCTCTGTAAAGAAACTTTTGACCTGGGGGCTTAATCCAAGATAATCTCCTTTTGGTTTTGGTTTTGGTTTTGTTTTTATTTCTGAGACAAGGTCATATTTAGCCCAGGCTAGTCTCAAATCCCATATGTAGCTGAGGACAGCCTTGAACTCCCGATCCTCCTGTCTCCACCTTCCAAGCCTCGAGATTACAGGCATGCACCACCATACCCAGCCACTGATCTCCTTATTTTAAAGTTGGCTGACTAGCAACTTTTTATGGTCTCAATGTGTCTGCAAAAATTTTACAATAAACCTTAATTGCCAATGGGATAATATTAAGAGGAAGGCTGTGAGGCTAGGGAGCTAGCCAGTTGGTAAAGTGCCTGCTTAGCAAGCGTGAGAATCTCAGTTTGATCCCCAGAACCCATGTAAAAATAATTTTTTTGGTCTTTTCGAGACAGGGTCTCCCTATAGCCCCAGCTGTCCTGGAACTCACTCTGTAGATCAGGCTGGCCTTGCACTCACAAAGATCTGCCTGCCTCTAGTTCCCAAGTGCTAGGATTAAAGGGATGCACCACCACACCTGGCTAATAATAATTTTTTTAAAAGTTGCCCTAAGTAACGTATCTATGATGGAACTTCAAGACACCTAAAGCTTGTGGAATATAGTGGAATAGGAAGTAGAAAGAACACAAATGCATTGCTCAACTCACCAGGGAAGCTTCCTCATGCAACAGGAGGCGAAGCACACACAAGTCCACAACTGGCCAAAGCATATAGGACAAAAGACTGGAGAGTGCATGTCCCTGGATAGGACTCCTGTATTAAACCTTCCCCAGCCATGGCTCAGGCACCATTTCAGAGAGGGCAGAGAGATTGTAAGGGCCAGGTTCATGATTATAAGGAAACAGAGTCTTCCAGGCCCCTGGAAACTTGCTCATATGAACTTACAGCAATGGTGACAGCAAGCACAAGACACATGCAAACTCAGACAAAAAATCATCATAGAACTGGGGAGATGACCGGGAGGCCCCAAATTTACCAGAGGAACTATTGGCAGCTGGGAGGGAGAGTTGATCTTTTATAAGAGACTCTAGCTAGGCTGACTAGAATCCAGTGGATGAACTTGTATCAATGGACATCTGGGAACACTAACTTGACTTGATGGGCTTTACCATATATGACAGAACACATGAAACCCAGTGGGGGTGCTATGAGAGGGTGCAAAGGAGGAGGGGTATAAAGATGATTAAGATGTATTGTATGGCCAGGCATGGTGGCACACACCTTTAGTCTCTGCACTCAGGAGGCAGAGGCAGGTGGATCTCTGTGACCAAGGCCTGCCTGGTCTACACAGTGAGTCCCAGGACAGCTGGGGCTATAGGGAAACCCTATCTCAAAAAGACCAGAAAAAAGATGTATTGTATGAAATGCACAAAAATTTCATAAAAAATATACACTGAGAAAAAAACTGGGCATAGTGGTGCACTCTTGCAACCCCAGTGCTGGAGAGGCAGTCAGGCAGGTACCTGGAGTTCAGTAGCAAGCCTAGCTTGCTTGGCCAGTTCAGGCCAGTGGAAGATCCTGACTTAAGAGGAAAAAGGTAGGAGCACCTGAAGAAGAGTCCCTGAGATTATGCTATGGCTTGTATATACATACATGTCAGAAAGAAAGAAAGAAAGAAAGAAAGAAAGAAAGAAAGAAAGAAAGAAAGAAAGAAAGAAAGAAAGAAAGAAAGAAATGAAGGAAGGAAGGAAGGAAGGAAAGAAAGGAAGAAAGAAAGAAAGAAAGAAAAAGGAAAGAAAGAAAGAGAGAGAGAGAGAGAGAATGAGGAAGGGCCTTTACAGAGTGACTAAGCCATGAGGACAGAGCCCTCATGAATGAATTAGCAACCCTGTAAAGGCTGGCGAAGGGAGCAGCCTGGGTCCTTTTTTACCCTTTCATCTCTTATGCTATGTGAACCCATGTCATTCATCTTATATCTCTTTCTGCTATGTGAGAATCTAACAAGAAAGCACTACTTTGGGAGCGGACATACAGCCTTCACCAGATCCCAAATCTGTTACTATCTTGATATTGAACTTCCCAGCTCCTTCGACTGGGACAAATTCCTATTTTGTGGTATTTTGTTAGCACAGGAGGATGGAACAGAGTGGTAACCCCATCTTCAACTTTAAGGCTCTTTGACATGTGACAGAACATAGTTATACATTCTAGGACTCACATGTAAGAAGGGCTGTTACTGCGGGCTGTAACTCCCCTTTCTCCTGAGGAAATGGCTGAACCCCTTTGGAGAACTGGGAGAATTGCTACTGTGGAGTTGACCTGTGTAGCAGGGGCAGTCTCCCTGTGGATCTGCCCTCCTCTTCACTCAATGTGCTCCAGGCCTAAAAGTTGATTTGGTCTGGATTTGGACAAAGAATTATTGCCTTTTATTATAACAATTGCTCTAGTCATTCATCCTCAATTTACTGTGACTGCACAAACTTAATAGTTCCCATGTTGGCTCTCATCTGGTTTGCCTCTGGGTCACCTGTTCAATTAGCCATCTAGATAACCCTCTTTAGGTCAAATCCCCTTGGCTGTCATTCCAAACTTGTGGCTCATTACAATAATTGCATCCACCTGGCATCTAGAAGTTAAGCGCTGCCACCTGGGCTCTGTCGATCTGGGTTGCTGTCAACCTCATTCTGTGATAGTCTCCCTGCCATCAGTTCTGGCTTACAAAGCAGTGGCCCTCGTGGGAACTTTTTAACCTGCTCCTGCCCTCTCATTGTTGTGTTCTCTCAGGCCTTGGTAGGTGGGGGTGCTCTGGGTCCACTTGAGGAACAGAATTCTTCGGGGACCTTCTGGTACACTCCCCACAGGCTACACCCACTTTCCTCACATGTCCCTTTCTATACACAATCCACCCACTGACTTCTAGCAATTCAAAATGCGTTCACTCTGTTCTCAACTATATTTGAACTTCCAAGTATGTATTCATATGTGTAACTTGAATGACAAAATAATTTATAGAATAATAAAAGGGAAAAATAGTGAAGAATGTTTATTCAAACCAAGCAAAAACAATCTTTCTATTTAGTTCTAATCAGGATTAGGGAATGTGTTTAAGGATAAGCTGATGGGGCTAAGGAGATGGCTCAGTGGTTTAGAGCCCTAGCTGCTCTTGCATAGGACCCATATAGCAGCTACCAACCTTCTATAACTCCAATTCCGGGGACCTGATGCCCTCTTCTGGTCCAACGGGCATTGTACACAATGCTACACTTACATAATTGCAAGTAAAACACAGTAAACACATAAAAAAAATTAACAAGTAAAAAAAATTTAAAGAATTTTCCTGTAAGGGACTGGCCAGATGGCTCCGTGGGACAATACAGCTGATCCCCTGAGTTTGAGTCCTGGAACCCACCCGTTTTAGTTTGGTTTCTGTTGCTAAAACACTGACCAAAACCAACTTGGAGAGGAGAGAGGAAAGGGTTTATTTCAGTTCCTGGAGGCAGGAACTGAAGTAGAGACCATGGAGGAACACTGCTTACTATCTTGCTCAGCTACCTTTTTTTTTTTTTTTTTTTTTTTTAGCCCCCGCTGGCCTGGAACTCACTCTGTGTAACCAGGCTGGCCTGGAATTCACAGAGATTCCCCCTTCCCTTTGTCTCCTCAGTGCTAGTATAAAGGTGTGTGCCACCACTCCAGTCATTACCTTTTTTACACCCAGGCCACTTGCAAGAATGCACCACCCACAGTGGGCTGAGCTCTCTCACATAGATTTGCAATTTAATAAAAGTGTAGAGACATGCCCACAGGCCAATTGGATGGGAAATTTCTCAATTGAGATTCCTCTTCCTAGGTATTTCTAGTTTGACAAAAATAACCCAGCATACCCCATAGAGGGTGAAGGAGAGAACCAACTCACAAACTGCTCCAAGCTGCACAAATACACACGCACACACATACATACAACATGCATACACACACGATATGGATAAAAACAAGATAATATAAAAATTTAAAAATCCAGTGAGAGTTTCCAGCTTTGAAATAAATTTCTTTCTTTTTTTTTTTTTTTTTAATTTTTTTTTGTATTTTATATGAGTGACTGTCTGCATGTAGGTTTGGGCACCGGTTGTGCAATGCCGCGAGGCCAGAAGAGGGGTGTCAGATTTCCCTGGAACTGGAGTTTTCCCTGGAATTGGAGTTTCGACGACGTTTCTAAGCCGCCATGTGGGGGCTGGGGATCGAACCCGGTCTCTGCTAAGAGCGGTCGGCGTCTTAACCGCTAGGCCATCTCTCCACCCCGGAAATAAATTTCTTTTTTAAAAAGATCAAATGGTCATGATTCAGATAGGTTGTGCATCCACGGCATTGCAGAAAGACGATGGAATGATTTCTCTGAAGTTGTAAAGGAAAAGATTTGAACCTAAAATTTCATACAAAACTACACAGAGACAAAAGCATCGAAAAGTAAATACAAATAGGAATTTTTAATTTTTAATTTTTTTTTTTTTTTATTCTGTCTTTCTCAAAAATCTCTGAGACATTCTCATGAGTTATCAAAAAAAACATTGAGGAAAAACTCTAAAGCAACCCAGTAAACGTACTGATTAATAAAAGAAATTCAATATGAATAGGCCTTGAGAATCATGAAAATAAAATAAGCATAATTACAACAAACTCNGTGCTGAGTATTTATGCTTATTTTATTTTTCATGATCCTCAATGCCTACTTCATATTGAATTTCTTTATATTAAATCAGTACTTTACTGGGTGGCTTGAGTTTTTCCTCATGTTTTTTATTGATAACTCGTTGAGAAAGGTCCTCAGAAGATTTTTGAGAAGACAGAATAAGCAGTAATTTCTGATTCTAAGTGAATTAAAATCCTCATTTTATACTTTTGGATATTTTGTGTGCTTTTCTGTGTAGTTTTGTATGAAATTTTAGGTTCAAATCTTTTCCTTTACAACTTCAGAGAAATCATTCCATCGTCTTTCTGCAATGCAGATGGAATGCACAAGCCTATCTGAATCATGACCATTTGATCTTTTTATTAAAAAGAAATTTTATTTCAGGGGCTGGAAGAGATGGCCTAGGCGGTTAAGAGCGCCGACCGCTCTGGCAGAGGACCGGGTTCGATCCCCAGCAGCCCACATCGGCTGATAACAGTCGAAACTCCAATTCCGAAACTCCAGTTCCAGGGAAATCTGAACACCGCTCTTCTGACCCTCCGCGGCATTGCACAACAAGGTGCACAAACCTACCTGCAGACAGTAAACTCATACACAATAGAAAAGAAAAAATTAAAAAAAAAAAAAAGAAAGAAATTATTTCAAAAGCTGGAAGACTCTCACTGGATTTTTTAATTTTTATATTATCTTGTTTTTATCCATATCGTGTGTGTATGCATGTAGGTATGTGTGCTTGTGCGTGTGTATACATGTGCAGCTGGCAGCTTTGTAGAGTTGGTTCTCTCCTTCCACCTACTAGGGGGTATGGGCCTGGGTAATTTTTGTCAAACTAGAAATACCTAGGAAGAGGAATCTCAATTGAGAAATTGTCCCGGGGGGGGGGGGGGGGGGGCCTCAAATTGGCCTGTGGGCATGTCTCTGACACTTTTTATAAATTGCAAATCTATGTGAGAGAGCTCAGCCCACTGCAGGTGGTGCATTCTTTGCCAAGGGCCTGGGTTTGTATAAGAAAGGGTAAGCGGACTGGAGTGGTGGCACACACCATTTAATCCTAGCACTGAGGAGACAAAGGAAGGGGGAATCTCTGTGAATTCCAGCCAGCCTGGTTTACCAGAGTGAGTGGCCAGCCCAGCTGGGCCTACCCTTTCAAAGACAACACCACACCAATGGCCTGGAATTCACAGAGATTCCCCCTTCCTTTGTCTCCTCAGTGCTAGGATTAAAGGTGTGTGCCACCACTCCCAGTCAGTTACCTTTCTTATACAACCCAGGCCACTTGGCTAAGAATGGCACCACCCACAGTGGGCTGAGCTCTCTCACATAGATTTGCAATTTATAAAAAGTGTCAGAGACATGCCCACAGGCCAATTTGATGGGGGAAATTTCTCAATTGAGATTCCTCTTCCTAGGTATTTCTAGTTTGACAAAAATTACCCAGCATACCCCATAGAGGTGGAAGGAGAGAACCAACTCTACAAAGCTGCCAGCTGCACATGTATACACACGCACACACATACATACATACATGCATACACACACGATATGGATAAAAACAAGATAATATAAAAATTTAAAAATCCAGTGAGAGTTTCCAGCTTTTGAAATAAATTTCTTTCTTTTTTTTTTTTTAATTTATTTTTGTATGTGTATGAGTGTACTGTCTGCATGTAGGTTTGTGCACCCGTGTTGTGCAATGCCGCGGAGGTCAGAAGAGGGTGTCAGATTTCCCTGGAACTGGAGTTCTCCTGGAATTGGAGTTTCGACGGTTCTCAGCCGCCATGTGGGTGCTGGGGATCGAACCCGGGTCCTCTGCAAGAGCGGTCGGCGCTCTTAACCGCTAGGCCATCTCTCCAGCCCCTGAAATAAATTTCTTTTTAAAGATCAAATGGTCATGATTCAGATAGGCTTGTGCATTCCATCTGCATTGCAGAAAGACGATGGAATGATTTCTCTGAAGTTGTAAAGGAAAAGATTTGAACCTAAAATTTCATACAAAACTACACAGAAAAGCATATAATCATCAAAATGTAATACAAATGAGGATTTTTAATTCAACTTAGAATTCAGAAATTTACTGCTTATTCTGTCTTTCTCAAAAATCTCTGAGACATTCTCATGAGTTATCAAAAAACATTGAGGAAAAACTCTAAAGCAACCCAGTAAACTTACTGATTAATATAAAGAAATTTCAATATGAATAGGCCTTGAGAATCATGAAAATAAAATAAGCATAATATACAAACATCAAAATGTAATTAAAATTAAGGAAATGGGGGGCTGGAGAGATGGCCTAGCGGTTAAGAGCACCGACTGCTCTTGCAGAGGACCCAGGTTTGATCCCCAGCACATGGCGGCTGAAAACCATCTTTAACTCCAGTTCCAGGGGAATCCGACACCCTTTTCTGACCTCCGAGGCACTGCACTACACAGGTGCACAAACCTGCATGCAGACAGTACATTCATACACATAAATAAATAAAAAAATTAAGGAAATGATAAACATTTGAAATAATGGACTACCTAAATATCCTGAGTTAGTTATTATACTGTGTATAATCATGTCAGAACATCATACTGTGCTTCATAAAGAAGCCCACTTATTATCTCATGACTAAAAATAAATAACTGATATAAAACAATTTTTTCAACAAAACCAATGCTATTAGGAGAGTAGAGGCTCACTGACAGCAATGGGGTTTTGGAGGAAACCATGGGAACTTTGATTTCAGGGAAGGGCCTGGTCAGGGTTAAGACCCTTCCAACTTTTATGGCCAGATAGTGAGTTTTCTAACTGGCCAGCTTAGCTCATGTGCATGTTTCTTCAGTGGTAGGACATGTGGGTACAGTGAGGAAAACTGCACATGGGGTAAGGAAGGAACTTTGCTACAGAAGCCCCAAAATAGGTCCAGATCAGCAGCCCCAAGTATACAAGTATCCCATACTACTACAAACGAAACTAACTCACAAAATTAAAAATAAAAATAAAATCAGCAACTATCAGAAAAGGCAATAGAAAGAAACCAACAAGCAATGCAAATAGAAAGCACAATCTCTTCTCAGGCTTTTGTCGAAGAACAAAAACAAGTGTACTTTCGAAAGCATAAAAGAAGCTGGTCCCCGTGCCCCACGCCTTTAATCCCAGCACTCTGGAGGGCAGAGGCAGGCAGATCTCTGTGAGCTCAAGGCCAGCCCAGTCTGCATAGTGAGTTCCAGACCACCTGGGGCTACAAGGAGATGCTGTCTCAAAAGAAAAAAGAAAAGAAAGCATAAAAGAAGGTAAAAATAAAATCAATTATTAATTAAGGCCCTGGGTCTGATTCCCATCGGTGCAAAAAAAAAGGCACAATTAATATGAATCAGAAAGGGTTTCCTTTAAGAAATGAGTAGTTATATTCTGTTTATAAGAGATGTCTCTAGTATAAAATGAAACCAGAAAGTGAAAAATAAATAAATAGATAGATATGTCAAGAAAATTCTATGTGGAATTTGGGGTAGTAATAACATATGTAACATTTTATATACTAGATATAAAATGCTAGGCAGACAAAAATAATATTTTATGTTGATAAAAGTTTGCAAGATGTATCTATCTAGAGTTGTGGATCAAATAACATAAAAATATAAATACTCAGAAGATTAATTGACATAGACCACATCATTTTGGGTGACTTCATTATAATTCTTTCAAATGTGACTACACCAAATAAAGGGGGGGAGACACTATTTAATTATTTATTTACTTACTTATTTATAGAGATATGTGCACATAAAATGTGTGCTTATCCAAAAACTTTAGTGTGAGATTTGAAACAAACTTCATGTTTTTATTAAAAAATAAAGGCCTCAGAGCTGGAGAGATGACTGGGGGTTAAGACTGTTGCTGCTCCTGCAGACTTTGGACCCCAGCACCCATGTTGGGCTGCTCACAACTGCTGTTCCTCCAGCTCCAGGGGAAGCAATCCCTCTTTTGGCCCCTATGGGCCTCAGCATTAATAAAATTAATCTTTAAAAGTTAAGTAAATAAGCCAAGCTTAGTGGTGCATGCCTTTAATCTCAGCACTCAGGACGGAGGTCAGCCTGATCCACATAGCAAGTTCCAGGACAGATGGGGCTACACAGAGACCCTGTCTATAAATAAATAAATAAATAAATAAATACATACATAAATACATACATAAATACATAAATGACCTGATAGATGGCTTCAAGGTCAAGAGCACTGGCTGCTCTTGCAGAGGAGCCAGGTTCAGTTCCCAGCACCCACATGATGGATAACCACCATCTGTAACTCCAGTTCTAGGGGATTCAACACCCTCTTCTGACCTCTTTGGGTATTTCACAACATGGGTACACTTACGTATATGCAGTAATACATTCATACTCATGAAATAAAAATAATAAATAAAATATTTAAAGTAAATAAAATAAGTAAATAAATAAAAATGATTTCAACTAAAAAACCATTTATGAAGTGTATAAATGTATAATTGCTTTTTATTTTTATTTATTTATTTTTTGTCTTTTCAAGACAGAGTCTCCCTGTAGCCCCAGCTGACCTGGAACTCAATCTGTAGATCAGGCTGGACTTGAACTCACAAAGATCCACCTGTCTCTGCTTCCCGAGTGCTAGGATTAAAGGCATGTGCCACCACACCCGGCAATAATTGCTTTGTAAAACAAATATGTAAACCCTTAAAAGACTCAAAATGAGCTTGCCACCTGACCCAGTCATACCACTCCTGGGTATATACCCACAAGACTCATCTTACCACAGAGATACATGCACAGCCATATTTATTGCAGATCTTTTCACAATAGCAAAGAGCTGGAACCAACACAAGTGCCCCTCAACAGATGAGTGGAAAGAGAAAATGTGGTACATCTACACAATGGAGTTCTATGCAGTGGTAAAGAAAGATGACATCATTGAACTTTCCAGGTAAATGAATGGAACTAGAAGATATGATGTTAAGTGAAGTAACACGGTCCCAGGAAAACAAATGACAAATGGTATCCCTCATCCGTGGATGCTAGCACCAACTACCTAGTTGTAAGGCAAACTGAGCAATGTTAATGTTATATTCCTCGTGATCTGAAAACAACTGTGCTCTTATATTGCGAATCCCTTAACAGGTTCTAGAACTAAGCTACCATTTATTTTCAGAATTAGGAATTTTTGGTATATGGATGGAAGGTATGTGTGCATATTTTAGAGTAATATAAGATCAAAAGTATGAGGAAAAAACTAGTTTGTCATGACATTATGTTTAACCACAGTATTTATTTTATGGGAGTGCTTCATAGTATTTCTTATACAAGGCTGCTTGAGCTTTTGTCCAAGCCTTTTCTAAAATATTACATAGTAGTTAAAAGTATCAGGCTGGCATAACTTAGCCTTTCTGGATACTCAACGACCATACTTAATGCCCATACCAATTTGGCTGAGGGTCTTAAGGGATAACTTTGTTCCTTGCCCTCAGAGGTCAACTAAGTCCTAGGGGACTATGCATGGGGACATCTCCTGAAATGTCCTGCAAATGTGAGTCACCAGTCTTCTTCTGTAGGGAGATCTTGGAGATCCACTAATGGGACTTCAGCCAGGGTCCAGTCTATAAAGAGGGAAGTCTGCTTATGCTGCAAAAAGGGAACCCTGGTCTATCAAGACCTGACTTTGTCCTTGAGTGGATGGAACTGGTGATTGAAAAACCAAAAGGAGCCAGCCACCCCCCTCCAAAAAAAAAAAAAAAAAACAAACCTGAGTGACCCTTGAAGACCAGATCCTCAACTGACCTTGAGGACAATCAAAAACCCTTGGTTTTTCATCTGGGCTGTGTTGCCTTAAACAGCCAAAAGGATAGTATAACCAGAACAAAGTAAATAGTAAGGCCTGAGAATATTTTTTTTTTTTTTTTTTTTTAATAAATAAATAAAACAAAGCTGTTAAGGTCAAAAAAAAAAAAAAAAAAAAAAAGAGCACAGTTGTTTTGCCTGTCTTATTGGCAAGTGCAGCTACCCGGAGGCTGCCACTGCTTTTGCCATCCTTCAAAGACATGAGACACAGCTTTTCAACCTTCCAATGTGGACTGAAGACTCATGTCTCTCCAAGAATCCTCCAAACCTTCAGTGCCAGATGGGGACTGCTGAGACATCCAGCTTGTGGACTGAGCTACTACTGGGGTTTCAGCCTCTTCAGAGTATAGACTGCCATTGTTGGACTACCCAGGCTATATCACAGAGACCAGTACAGGAAGATAAAGACAGGATGTGGTGCTTACTGGACCTCATTTGGTGACCGTGGGAAGGGAAAACCCCAGTGTGGACCACAAGGACGGAACTGATGGTGGTTTGGGCTTGCCAAGGAGGAGACTTCAAACATGACATCTCTCAGCTTAATAAAGAAAAAATCATAAGCTGAAGATGCTCAAACCTATGATATATGTGGCATGCATATATGCATTTTTTTGAGTGATGTATATTAGAAGGAATAATAACAACAACAACAACAGAAAAGACTAGGTCAAAGAACTGACTGAAATGGTGAATTCTGCTCGAAAGAGTAAACTGCATGGAAAATTTTGAGAGAGACTGAGAAAAATATGAAAAACATGTTTGGTAGAATGCGTGAGCATTCTACCAAACATGTTTTAGGGTGGGTGGCAGGGAGCGGGGCACAGGTCTAGATTTGTTTTAAAATTTTGTATGAAATGCACAAATCTTCAATAAAAAATTGGCTTTGAAAAAAAAAATTTTAAAAACCAAATGTGTAAACACAAAAGGAAATCCTGAGGTTTAATTATTCTCTCTTGATCTTCCTACTGTTTTTAGCTAATACTATAAGAAGTATTAGAACAGGGCAGACAGATAAATGATAAGGAGGCAACCTTATGATAGATTATAGGCAGACAGACAGATAGATAGATAAATAGATAGATAGATGATAGACAGATGATAGATAGAGCTTTGAGATTCAATCCTAAAATAATTGTTTTATGCTTTTATATCTGCTCTATCCAAGAATACTGAGGAAAAAGTTTATGGCTAATACCAGTTAACATAAAACTTTATTATTGTATTGAGTAGAAGTGGTCTCTTTTAAAATTTAAGGGGCCTAGAGAGATGGGCCAGTGGTTAAGAGCACAGGCTGCTCTTGCAGAGGACTCAGATTTGATTCCCAGCACCCACATGGTAGCTAACAACCAAGTGTTTCTCCAGTTCCAGAGAATCTGATGCCCTCTTCTGACCTTCAAGGACATTGCACCACATGTGTACACTTACATACATACAAGGCAATACAACCATACACATAAAATAAAATGTTTTAGGCTGGGCGTGGTGGCGCATGCCTTTAATCCTAGCACTTGGGAAGCAGAGGCAGGCGGATCTTTGTGAGTTCAAGGCCAGCCTGGTCTACAGAGCGAGTCCAGGACAGCTGGGGCTACAGGGAGACCCTGTCTAGAAAAGACAAAAAATAAAATAAAATAAAATAAAATGCTTTAAATTGCACTTTAAAACTTTGATTCTGAGTGAAAAGAGCATTTTTTTTGGTCTTTTTGAGACGGGGTCTCCCTGTAGCCCCAGCTGTCCTGGAACTCACTCTGTAGACCAGGCTGGACTTGAACTCACAAAGATCCGCCTGCCTCTGCCTCCCAAGTGCTAGGATTAAAGGCGTGCGCCACCACGCCCGGCGAAAAGAACATTTTAAGTAAAGATGAACCACATCCAATTCTCTGATCCTTAAGGACTTAGAGTATGAATCACAAAAATTAACAAATAGTATCTATAATTTCAACTTCCATGATTGCAATTATACAGTCCTTCTCAGTAATACAGTACAAGATAGAGAGAAATTCATGTATTTTTAATCACAATATATTCTTGTAATTGTTTTGTTTTACTTTAGTGTTACTAATATCTTACTGTTCCTAATCCATGAATTAGGTTTTATCGGAGATAAGGTACACCCTGAAAGAACGCAGTATGTGGTCTGTACCCAGCCAGGCTGCTGCTGGTGTTTTCATGGATCCACGGGGCCCTTGGGAATGCCCTCTACGGATGAGGAGCACTGCTGCATAGAAGTAACGCAGAAGGAAACTCGATCATGGAAGCAGTCCCACTCACCAACAAAACTTTCACTACCATTAACATTCACATTCTTCTCTTGAACTCAGAGCATCAGTGTGGTTTGTACATAGTACACTGTGCTGTGAAGAGAGAACATGCTTAGATCTGTTATGAAGAAATGATGTCATTCATTGAACTTAAGATATAGCTCACAGTGGTAATGCACAATCTTCAGCTTTTTTTTTTTTTTTTTTTTTTTTTGGTCTTTTATGAGACAGGGTCTCCTGTAGCTCTGGCTGTCCTGAGCTCACTCTGTAGACCAGGCTTGCCTGAACTCACAGTAATCCATCGCCCCCCTCAAGTGCTAAGGATGTAAAGCAAGGCACCCCATGGCCCTGGCTGATCTTACTCTTAAGAGTGAAACAAAAAGGGTTGTTGGCATAGTTCACTGGCATGAGCACTTGTCTAACATGTAATCAGGACATAGGGTTCAATCTCCAAACTGCAAAAGATGAAATAATGAAATAACCGAAAGTTTTATTGAAGCCATGATCTGATAGAGTTTATCCTCAGAAAGAATCTGTACAAACATAAGGCCAAGTTCTACTCTTACTTTACAGCCGGGGGTTTTGATACAGTGGGCTATTTGTGGCTAGTCCTAATGAGGCTTATTGGTGGACAAGTGAAAATGAGACTTCTCCAGGAGCACTGGAAGTGCACTGAAAGCAAAGGAGACAGTGAGGAGGGAGGTGGGTAACATCTGTTGAAGGAGAGTCTGTAATGATGGAGGTATGCTTGGTGAATCTAGTGATGACCATTGCCTGCATGCAAAAAGGGACACTCAAGGGACCTGTACAGGGATCAAGGATTCATTAATATAGCTACATAGAGCTTAGAAAACTTGATAAGAAAAAACTTGAACCTATGAATTGGAGACGAACATTTTTAAATCTGTAACTTTTTCAACCAGAACGTTACAACCTAGCCAACCAGCTAGTGGCAACAGAGAGATTCTAATTCGATCGTTTGGGAGAGGAGATGGAAAGAAAAAAAAGCAGAGAACAGGAATGGATACAAAATCAACCATAAGCGTCATCTGGTTAGTACCCATTTTGCTATTGCCAGTTCCGAAAGTAGACTCAAACCAAAAAAACATAAAAAGCACAGTCTATACATTGGACAGTGTCTAATTACTGCAGAGAATGGAATGAAATATAGAAGAATCAAGCTTCTGCTCATCCTCCACTTCTCCCAGGGTGTTATTAATTACAGACTGCCCATGGTTGGTGCAGATAACACGCTTTGACAACCCCATTGGGCTTACATCTTTATTATTTATGTATTTAGTTTGTATATTTATTTATTTATTTATTTAATTTTCTGTATGTGTATCAATGTACTGTCTGCATGCAGGGTCGTGGCACCCGTGTCGTGCATGCGCGGAGGTCAGAAGAGGGTCTCGGATTCCCTGGGAGCTGAGTTCTCTGGAATTGGGGTTTCAGACGGCTCTCGGGCCGCCCATGTGGGTGCGGGATCAGACCCGGGTCGTCGTTGCTAAGAGCGGTCGCGGCGTCTTAAACCGCTAGGAGGCCTTCTCGTCCAGCCCCATCTTTAATAACAGATCAATACCGGAGATCTCCCCAGACCTCTGAGCAAGCGCCCAGGGTGCCTGGGCCGGCTAAAGAGCCCGGCACAACCCCCCCCCCCCAAACTGGGATTACAAAGGCATTGAAGGGGCAAGCAACAGCAAGCCTTCCAACACAGTGAAGAGGCATTAAGGACTCCCATTGGAATAACAGGCAAGGAGAAGTCATATGCCAGGGAACACAAGAGAAGAGACAAACAGAGGAAAGGGCAGGATAATCCCTCACCAAGCTCTCCAACCCTATGGAAGACATCCCTACTGGGATCCCTCTGGGGATGGCCCGCCCCGATATCAGAATCACACAACTGGGGAACATATTAAGAACTCACAAGATTCTAAGAGGAGCAAATCAAAGAAACTGAGAGAATGAAGAACTCAGACAGGACTAGAGAGAGAGCAATGACACTCAGGAAGAACTGGAAACACTGAAAAGATCCAGCCTGAAAAAAGATAAGGAAAACTCAACCAGTGAAGCAAAGAGCTACAGGAGAGATGAGATGCTCCAAAAAGAAGTAGAAATAACCTAAAGAAAATCAGAAGAGGAAATGCAAAAAGGAAAATAAACACTCATCCAATCAAGAGGAAAGTAATGGAAAAGCCTCAAAAGCAGTAATGGAGGAAGCAGAAAAAGAATATCAGACCTGTGAAGATAACACGAACAACAAAAACCTCAAGGCAAAGATTATGAAAATTTTTAAAAATACACAAAAGTGAGAACAACCCGCACTGTGGGCCACTATAGAAACAGATCGAACCCTCCGCATCATAGGCATGCGGATAGAAGGAAGAATTCCAGGAGAATGATACTGAATCAGATCTTCAACAGCATAATAGTGAAAAACTTCCCCAACTAAAAAAAGCCCAAACCATACAAATACAATGAAGCACATAGGAACATCCAAAAGACACGATCAAGAAAAGAAACTGCTTGATGCCACATCATAGTAATGCTAACACCCAAAACAAGCACAAATCCTTAAAGCCACAAGAGAAAAAACAACAGTGACCTCATAAGGGGAAACCTAATCAGAATTACACATGACTTCTCAGTGCACAAGAAAAGCAAGAAGAAAACCGTGGAGCAAAACTATTCCAGTGATTAAGGGGACATATAGATGCCACAACCCAGGTTACTATACCTGCAAAATGTTGATTATAATTGAAGAGAGAGAAAAACTTTCCATGACGTAACAAGTTGAAAGAATACTGTCTGGAACAACCAACCCTCAGAGAGAATACTTGAAGCAATCAAAAAAACAGAAGAAAGGAGAACCATCCCCAGGCACCTAGAAAGAGAAATCAATTAAAAGGCATAAACACTGCAGAAGTAGAAAACCTAAAACCAAAACTGCAAACAGATAACAAGGCAACAGGAAAGCAACACAAACCTACCAGTCATAATAACTAAGTTTAATGGACTAAACTCAAACTCCCCAAGTCAAAAAGACCAAGACTTGGGAGATTGGATTAGGAAAACAGAATCCATCAATACAATGTCTAGAAGAAACACTTTTTACCTTCAAGGTTAGGCACCACCTTAAAGTGAAAGGATGGGAAAAAAATATTCCACGTAAATGGAACCCAAAAAGAAAGCAGGTGTTGCTATTTTAATATCAACAAAAGAGGGACTTCAAAGTGAAAGGAAATCAGAAGAGGGACAAAGAAGGGCCATTACTTATTGAATCAAAGGAACAATACAACCAAGAAGATGTTCACAATTATGAAATATAGATGCCCAAAAATCTGGTGCACCAAACTTTATAAACACAATTCTCCAGGATACCACAGTCACACACTAACCCCAGTACAACTCATGGAAGGGGACTTCAATACACCCATGAGTCCTTTGGATACGCGTCAACAGGACAAGAATAAGCAGAGAGACATCTGAACTGAACGATATGATTCACCAAATGATGGACCTCATGGACCTCTACGACATATTCCACCAATACCAGAACATACAACTTGTCTATCCAGCATCCTATGGAACATTTCCAAAATGCGCCACTATACTGGGACACAGAAGAAACCTCCACCAATACAAAAGATTGAAATAATTTCATGCATTCTGTCAGACACAGTGCAATAAAGCTCAACATCAACACCTGGCATAGCCCTACTGCCTACAAAAACACACGGAGGACTAAACAACCAACACTCTTGAATAATGAATGGGTCAAAGGAGAGATAAAGAAAGAAATAAAAGCATCCTGGAACTGATGACAATGACAATACAAACAACAAAGAAACTATGGTATAAACTCTTAAAATGCAGTCCTAAGGGTAAGTTTATAGCCTGGGTGCCTACATTAGAAAAAACAGAAAAGAGCACAAATGAATGGATCTAACACTACAGCTAAAAGCCCTTGAGAGGCAACAACAGTGAACCCTAAATACAACAGACAGGAAGAAATTAAAAAAATCAGAGCAATAAATCAATGAAATAGAAACAAAGAAAAACAATAAAACAGAACAATGATCCAAAAGTGTGTTCTTGAAAGATATAAACAAGAGCGACAGACCTCTAGCCCAGTTAACCAAGCAGAAGAAGGACAAATCCAAATCATACAATCCATGATAGGAAAGATGGAAATATCACAACGTTAGGAGGAAAGATCCAGAAAATCATTTGGGAATAACTTAAAAAACCTATGGCTTACCAGGTTTTGAAAAACCTAGACGAAAATGGATTGAATATACTGAAATCCTGGGAATCACCAAAGCTCAACTGAAGAAGAGATCATAGCTTAAACAACCCATAATACATGAAGAACTTGAAGAAGTAAAGAAACCTCCAAACTAAATAAAGCCCAGGCCAGATGGTTTCATGGCAGAATTCTATAAAAAAATTTCAAAAAAGACCTACACCATTATTACTGAAACTGTTTGGAGAAGGACAAAAGCAGAGGGAATTTTCTCCAATTCCTTCTATGAAGCCAGCATCACTCTATGAAAAAAACCAGGTTAAAAATAAGATAAAAAGGAGAAATATAAACCCATCTCCCTAATGAACAAAGATGCCAAAATTCTAAACAAGGTACTGGACATCGCATACAGACCCCACATCAAACATCATCTCAGCATGACCATGGATTCATACCAGAGATTGCAGGGATGGAGGCAACATACGAAAATCAATAAACATCATCAAACACATAAATGGAATGAAAGACAAAAACCACACCATCAGCTCAATTGATGCTGAAAAAGCCTTTTGACAAAATCCAACAATCCCTTCTGCTTAAAGTCCTAGAAGGGAAATGGATTGGGAGGGATCATTCCTCAAATGTAATCAAAGCCATCAACAGGAAACACACAGCCAGATATCATCCTCATAGTGAAAGACGAAACTTTCCCTTTAAAGCAGGAACTCAGCAAGGCTGCCCTGTCCCCACTCCTCTTAATTTAGTGCTTGAACCAATTGCTAGAGCAATAAAGCCAGAAAAGGAAATTAAAGAGTACTAATATTGGAAAGAGGAAGTCAAGGCTATCCCTATGTGCTGATTGATATTGAGTGTTTTATCTGAAGGATCCTAAAAACTCACCAGAAAAACTCCTGAAATGATTAAGAGCTTCAGTAAAAGGGCATGATAAAAAAATTAACCGTAAAAAAATCAATGGCCGTTCTTTACACCAAAAACAAGCAACTGGAGATAGAATTCAAAGACCTTCCCACTCACAATAGCCTCAAAAAAATAAAATAGCCTAGGAACAACCTAACCAAGACACTAAAGAGCTCTATAACAAAAATTTTAAACCTTTAAAATTTAAAGAAGAAATTGAAGAAGACATCAGAAAGATGGAAAAACCTCCAGGCCATGGATTGGGAAAATTAAACATTGTCCATTTTAAACAAAAACTCTTGTATAGATTAACGCAATACCAATGAAAAGCACCCAAGATTCTCTTCACAGGCTTGGGAAAAAAGTCCCTTAAATTCATTTGGAAAAACAAAGACCCCGAAGAGTCAAAACAAATCCCTGAGTGAAAAGAGCAACCGGGGGGGGATCTCGTATACCAGACTTCAAACTAATACTACAGGGCGATAGTCATAAACAGCCTGGGTACTGGCAACAAAAAAAAAGAAAACAAAACCAACCTTGATCAATGGAACAAAACCAAAGATCCCAATCGGAGCACATAAAAATTTCAGCCCATCTTCATATTTGAAAGGGGGGCCAAGAAGCCACAATGGAGAAAAGACCAGCATCTTCCAGCAAGTGGTGTGGGCGAATGGTGGATCACCACTTGCAGAAGATGAAATTAAACCCCCACCTCCCGCCCTGTACAAAAGTCAACTTTAGGTGGATCAAAGACCTCAAGTGACCCCAAACTCTGAAAAGCATAGAGAAAGTTGGCAGCAGACTACAAGACAAATAGGTGGAGAAAAACTTCTAAATCAGACAGCCACAGCTGCACAAGAATTAAGGGGGACAATTGACAAATGGGACCTCGATAACTCAAAAGCTCTGTACATCAAAAGAAACAATCAAGGAAGTGGAGAGAAATCCACAGAGTGGGAGGAAACCTTCACAAGAGATACATCTGACAAAAGCTTGATTTCCAAAATATATACTACTCAAAAAAACAAAAAGAAAGAAAACAAAATTGAACCCACTCAATAGATTGGGCAAAGAGCTGAAAGCAGAGACTTTTCACAATGAGGAATTAGAGATGGCTGAGAAACAACCTTAAGAAGTGTTCAACAGACTAATCAGTAAGGAAATGCAAATCAAAACACTTTTTAAGGATATCATCTTACTCACCAAAAAAAAATTGTTTAAGACTGGTTAGGTTCAAGAAAAGAAATTATATCAAGTGCTGGAGAGTTGTGGGAAAGGGGAACACTCACCCTCTGCTGGTTGGGAATGTAAACTCGTAAGCCACTATGGAAAGCAGTGTGGAGACCCTTGGAAGACTTGGAATGACTGCACCACAAACCCACCATAACCACTCCTAGGCATGTACCCTCAAGACTCACCCACTGCAGAGAATACATGCACGGCCATTTTTTATTCAGCTCTCTTCACAATAGCAAGGATCTGTAACCAACCCAAATGCCACTCAAATGTTGGTGGATGACAAAATGTGGTAACATCTACACAATGGAGTTCCGATGGCAGCGTAAAGAAAGATGACATCATGACGTTGCAGGAAATGGCTGGAGCTAGAGGACGTCAAGCTGAGTGAAAAGTAACAAGTCCCAGAAAAACAAACGACGAATGGTATCCCTCATCTATGGATGTTAGTGCCAAATTACTTGTTTGGTAAGTGTTTCTTGTGCACGGCCCCCTGAGCTTTTGTCCCAAGCAGTTGGGAGTGATGCATTTGGAAACAACAACATAACAACATAAAGGACTGCATCAAGGAACCAACTGAAACAGTGNTTTTTTTTTTTTTTTGGTCTTTTTGAGACAGGGTCTCCCTGTAGCTCTGGCTGTCCTGGAGCTCACTCTGTAGACCAGGCTGGCCTTGAACTCACAGAGATCCATCTGCCTCCCAAGTGCTAGGATTAAAAGCAAGCACCACCATGCCTGGCTGATCTTTACTCTTAAGAGTGAAACAAAAAGGGTTGTTGGCATAGTTCACTGGCATAGCACTTGTCTAACATGTATCAGGACATGGGTTCAATCTCCAAACTGCAAAGATGAAATAATGAAATAACCGAAAGTTTTATTGAAGCCATGATCTGATAGAGTTTATCCTCAGAAAGAATCTGTACAAACATAAGGCCAAGTTCTACTCTTACTTTACAGCCGGGGGTTTTGATACAGTGGGCTATTTGTGGCTAGTCCTAATGAGGCTTATTGGTGGACAAGTGAAAATGAGACTTCTCCAGGAGCACTGGAAGTGCACTGAAAGCAAAGGAGACAGTGAGGAGGGAGGTGGGTAACATCTGTTGAAGGAGAGTCTGTAATGATGGAGGTATGCTTGGTGAATCTAGTGATGACCATTGCCTGCATGCAAAAAGGGACACTCAAGGGACCTGTACAGGGATCAAGGATTCATTAATATAGCTACATAGAGCTTAGAAAACTTGATAAGAAAAACTTGAACCTATGAATTGGAGAAGAACATTTTAAATTCTGTAACTTTTTAACCAGAACTTTAAACCTAGCCAACCAGCTATGTTGCAACAGAGAGATTTAATTCGATAGTTTTTGGAATGGAGATTGAAAGAAAAAAAGCAGAGAACAGGAAATGATACAAAATCAACTCATAAGCTCATCTGGTTATTACCATTTTGCTATCTGCCATTTTCCTTAAATAGACTCAAACCAAAAAACATAAAAAGCAAAGTCTATACATTGGACAGTGTCTAATTACTGAGAGAATGGAATGAAATATAGAAGAATCAAGCTTCTGCTTCATCCTCACTTCTCCCAGTGTTTTAATACAGACATGCCCATGGTTGTGCAGATAACACTTCTTTTACACCCATTGGGCTTACATCTTTATTTATTTATTTATTTATTTATTTATTTATTTATTTATTTATTTTATTTCTGTATGTGTATCAATGTACTGTCTGCATGCAGGTCTGTGCACCCGTGTCGTGCAATGCCGCGGAGGTCAGAAGAGGGTCTCGGATTCCCCTGGAGCTGGAGTTCTCCTGGAATTGGAGTTTCAGACGGCTCTCGGCCGCCATGTGGGTGCTGGGGATCGAACCCGGGTCCTCTGTAAGAGC
>VZQC01003889.1:3030650-3121413 GCA_009823505.1 Rhizomys pruinosus
ATAGTTTCTTTTTTTTTTTTTTTTGGTCTTTTCGAGACAGGGTCTCCCTGTAGCCCCTGAACTCTCTCTGTGGACCAGGCTGGCCTTGAACTCACAAAGATCCGCCTGCCTCTGCCTCCCGAGTGCTAGGATTAAAGGCGTGCGCCACCACGCCCAGCAAAGAGCATTTTCAAATAGCTCTTGCTCTCATTTAAGGAAAGATAACTTTTCAAAATTTTTTTTATTTTGGAAAGATGACTTTTTTTTAAATTAATTTTTATTTATTTCTGTATGTGTATGAATGTAGGTCTGTGCACCCGTGTCGTGCAATGCCGCGGAGGTCAGAAGAGGGTCTCGGATTCCCCTGGAACTGGAGTTCTCCTGGAATTGGAGTTTCAGACGGTTCTCGGCCACCATGTGGGTGCTGGGGATCGAACCCGGGTCCTCCGTAAGAGCGGTCAGCGCTCTTAACCGCTAGGCCATCTCTCCAGCCCCTGGAAAGATGACTTTTTAGAATTCTAAAGGACTGGGGCTGGAGAGATAGCCTAGCGGTCAAGTGCACTGACTGCTCTTGCAGAGGACCCGGGTTCGATCCCCAGCACCCACATGGCGGCTGAGAACCGTCTGTAACTCCAATTCCAGGAGAACTCCAGTTCCAGGGGAATCCGAGACCCTCTTCTGACCTCCGCGGCATTGCACGACACGGGTGCACAGACTTGCATGCAGACAGTACATTCATACACATACAAAAAATAAATAAAAAAAATTTTAAAAAGAAGAATTCTAAAGGACTATGGTGTGCATCAATTTCAGACTTCTCAGATTTCTTTGATCACTTGTAAAACATTGATGGAATGTGTACAGCATTGTACACACAAATTACAATAAAGGAAAAAATATCTCAGAGTAATTACTGCTACATGCAGAACAAAGAAGAACTCTAACATAGAATGTAAAAAATACCAAATTAAGTCATTTTATTTGCTAAAAACCCCAAATGAAGAAATTAACAAACCTATGTTTTGATATTATCAGGCATTCACCAGTGGTCCTTTGATAGATTCCACACTTGCATAGATCTGTGTGGCTGGCGTTATGTATCGAAGGCATGTATGTATCACTTATAAGCAGTACATTCTCTCATATCAAAAGGGATGTTTTTGAAATGTTGTTGGTAGTTTTCTTAAGAACAAACTAAAGAAAGCAAGTTTGCTAATCCTGATTATTTTTCAGGTGCAGCTTGTCTAAATCTTGCAGATAGAAACTTACAAAATGTCTTCTTGGCTTTATTCTGTATGCAGCTACACTGAAAGGAAATATGCAGTTCTGTGAGTCATCTTAGACCTAAGCTGCTTTAACAATACCAATATAAGCAATGAGAATCAAGAAAATCGATTCAGATCAGTTTTCTTTCCTCCCCTGTGCTGAGAAACCTTAGAAATGTGGTCCTTTCAAACAAGTAAACCTTTATTTTTGATGTGATCAACATATGAGAGGCATCGAGTTCTGCCTCTGTGGGGTTTCATCCTATGGATGGGTGGGTATGTGGCTGTTGACGTCACACAACATACCGTTTGACAGTTAAAGTTCTTTAAGTAGAAGAGATATATTTTAATGTTAAAAGTAGAATTTTTGATTTTATTTTATTTATTTTAATTGAGTTTTGTGTATTTCATATAATAGTTTTGTGTATTTCATATAATTTTATATTTCATATAAAATTAATCAAATCTAGACCCCATCACCCATCTCTACCCCACAGTACCCCCAACTGGATTTCATGTTAAGTCCCAAGCAGGCAAGCACTAGTTACCTAGATGTCCCTCAGTGCAAGTTCATCCACTGGAGTCTAATCCGCCTATCTAAGCGTCACTCCCTTAACAAAGATCCAGTCTCACCCCCATAGTAATCAGTTCTTTGGCTAAGGTTAAGGCCACTGCCCATTTCCACAGTTCTATGCTGGCTTTTGCAGAACATCCTGTATTATAATTGACTTCATTTCCATGTCTCTCGTGGGGAGTCTGCAGCTCAGCTGTCATTGATAGCCCTCTGACAGCAGCATTTTCTGGCTTCTTTTAAGATTTTTCTCTTTTACCATTGGTTTCTAGTAGATTAGCTATAATAAACTTTTAAAAATCTACAGAACTTGGACAGACCCCAGAGTTTGATGTGTCACCTCAGAGAAAAAAAATGGACCCTCCTATCTCTCATTCTCTCACCCTCCCCTCCAAAGCCCATGGACTCTTGGGGGAAGGGGATGGCACATCCGATTATAAGGGCCAAAGAAGGAGGGTGAATTGTGAGATCACAGTGAAAGCAGACTGGACTTTTACTTGATCAGCATGCTTGTGTAAGCAAACCTCTTCAACTGGACTTGGGGACACTGGGTTGTACAAGAATTGGACTCAGATGTTTGTTAATTGGGTTTACATGGATACTCATGTTTATTGCCTATGTTCACTAACTGGTCAAATAAAAAAATAAGAAATCCAAAAAATAATAAAAATAAAAAATAAAAATAAAGGAATAAAAATCTCCTGAATTTCACTGAGTTTCTTGAGTCTATAAGACATTTAACAGATTTTGAAAATCCCTGAGTCACTTTGTCCCTGAGGAGTCCTCTGTGCAGAGGACTTTTCTTCCCATATGTAATATATGTTTTGCTTTGTCCATTCATAACATTTCACTTGTATTATTATTTATGTCAAAATCTGGATATGGTATCATTGGGTGTTATCTCCTCCTCCATCCTTTTGGGAGCTCTGTTTTCTTTAATTTTATTTTATTAGGCATATGGGTTTCTAGGTTATGTCAAATTTGGGAACTACTTAGACATTTTTCTTGGATTTTATTTTATTTTTCTATTTCTGGAACTATATAATTACATATATATTAAACTTTATGACTTTGTTTCACAATAAAGATCTGTTCTTTTTTTTTTTTAATTTTTGTATTTATACTGTCTGCATGCACGTTTGTGCACCCGTGTGGTACAATGCAGAGCGGTCAGAAGAGGGTGTTGGATTCCCCTGGAACTGGAGTTCTCCTGGAATTGGAGTTTCAGACGGTTCTCAGCCGCCATGTGGGTGCTGGGGATCGAACCCGGGTCTTCTGTAAGAGCGGTCGGCGCTCTTAACCGCTAGGCCATCTCTCCAGCCCAAGATCTGTTCTTTTTGTCATCTTTTTTATTCTCTGTGCCTTGAGTGGCTCCTGTTAGTAAAGGTTCATTTTCCTCGAATGTTTTTCCAAGTTCCTAAGATGCTATTAATCCCACCCAGTATATCATCACCCAGTTTATTTTTTATTTCATTTTAATTTTTCTTTTGTTTCTTTCTTTCTTCTTTTTTCATCTTTGTTTTGAGACTGGGTTTCCCTGTAACCACTCTTGTCTGGTATTTCATTTTCCAGCTCCAGATTTCATCTTGATATTTTAAAATATATATATTCTTTTTTAAATTTTTTTTAAATTTTATTTATTTATGTATGTGTATGAATGTACTGTCTGCATGCAGGTTTGTGCACCTGTGTCATGCAATGCCGCGAAGGTCAGAAGAGGGTGTTGGATTCCCCTGGAACTGGAGTTCTCCTGGAATTGGAGTTTGGGTTGGTTCTCGGCCACCATGTGGGTGCTGGGGATCGAACCCGGGTCCTCTGTAAGAGCGGTTGGTGCTCTTAACCGCTAGGCCATCTCTCCAGCCCCCAAAATATATATATTCTAACTCCTTCCTCATCATGTCCATGTTGTCCTTCACATCTTTAAGTATATTGATGATGCCTTGTGTTATGGCTTCTATCTATAAATTCCATTATCGTTATCATTTCCTATTTTATTTTATTGACTATTTTTTCTTCATATTATGGGCCAACATTTTATTTCATGCTTTGTGTGATTACTTTTTTTTTTACACAGTTTCTCCCTGAAGCCTCAGCTGGCCTGGAACTCCCTGTGTAGACAAGCTGGCCTAGAACTCCCTGTGTAGACAAGCTGGCCTGGAACTCCCTGTGTAGACAAGCTGGCCTGGAACTCCCTGTGTAGACAAGCTGGCCTTGATCTCAGAAATCTGCCTGCATTCACTTCCCGAGTTCTGGGATTAAAGGCACATGCCACCGTGTTCAGTTTATGAGATTACTTTTGATTGGATTTGGGCACTGAATACTATATGCCCAAATTTATAGAGGGTTTTTTTTTTCCTCAGTTTAGTGTTGAAATTTGTTCTACCATTTTACTAAGCATCAAGATTAGTACAAGTTGTTACTGTACATCAACTGGATCTTTAGGCTAGATATAGGGCAGCCTTCATATCAAGGCTAATTTAGCCAACTACTAATGTATGACCCTCTGGAGTCTTTTATAAATGCCCCAGGGATTCTACTAAATAACACTCTTTCTCTCCCTCCCTCTCTCCCTCCCTCCCTCCCTCCCTCCCTCTGTCCCTTCTCCCTCCTCCCTCCTTCCTTCTCCCTCCATCTCATTTTTATTTTTGTTTGTGAGACAAAGTATCACTATGCATGATGGTTAATTTTGGTTGTCAGCTTAATTGGATTAGGAACACCTAGGCAACCAGTAAGGAAGAACACTTTGGAATCTTTACAGATAAAACCAAGAGAGGTTTAACTGAGGGGGGAGGCCCACCCTGAATGTGGGCAGCCCCATCCCATGGTCTAGGGTCTCAGATTGAATAAAATGGAGTTAAGTGGGGAAGAAAATGAACTGATCACTAGTATCCCCTGTTCTGCTTCCTGGTTGGCAGTACAGGCCGGGCCACTCCCACTGCGGTGCCTTCCCTGCCCTGCAGACTGCATTCCTCGGAACTGTGAGTCAGTTATCCTTTCCCCCTTAAAGTTGTTTTTGCTCAGGAATTTTGTTACAGCAATGAGATAAATAATAATATGCTGTGTAGCCCAGGCTGTCCTCAACCTTGTGATCCTCCTGCCTCCTGAGTTCCAGGATTATAAACATACACTATTACAACCAGCTTACCAAGGCCTCTCCATTTTGGAAAATGTGAATTCTAGTGCCTCTCAACCCAATGTTAATTCTGGCAGTTAGGTGGTTTATTTGTGACATCTTTCTAATTCTTTTTTTGCCTTCAATGAAGCGTGGTCCCATTGATGTATAATTAGCATTCATTCACTAACTCATCGGGACCCTATTCATATTTGTAGTGATTTTTCTTTGCTACACAGCTCTCTTTACTATTTTACTCTTTACAAGTCCCAGATACCTCAGCTCCCTCCAACCCCTGGGTTAAGGGGAACCAGGAGCTCCCTGGCATTCTCACAGTCTACAAGGTCTGGAAAGGGCTTCCGAGTAGAAACTCAATATAATTTGGGGGTTCAGTTTGTTCATTATCTTTTCTTGGGTTTACATTGTTGCACTGCTTGTTGTATACTATCTAACAACTCTTTCCTGTATTTGTTGAGTGTTTTAACTACGTAGGGTGGGAGATAAATTATGGCTATCCGTTATTCCACCAAGTTCAAGAATGGAAACTCACATGCTAGTTCATAAAGGAAAGCTTCCAGAATTAAAATTTAATATAAATATCTTCTCTTGGAAAGATTCAAAGTTTTGTTGCTAGTCCTTTGAGTTTCAAGTCTTTAATGTTTATTTTGTGGTTTACATTTCATGCTGTTTGCTAAGTTACTTCAGCAACTCATCTAGATTTTACACTCATTTAAAATCCACTGTTGCCTTTTTCTGCTTTGAAATGCCCCTGCTTATCTCACTTCTATTCATCTCAAAATCCTCTGGGTGGAATTAGACGATTTTTAATACTATAGCGTTGAATCACAGTGATAGTTTCATGATCTTCTCTTAGGAAATTGCCCACAGGGGATGTTGGCTTTTGTTAATCTTAGAGTATCAACGTAGAGTCGTAAGAGACCATTCAGACAATCTATCACAATCCTCTAATTTTACTCAGAAGGATATTGTGTTCTAGGAAAATTCAGTAATTCACCCCAAATTATCCAGCATCTGCTCGGCAGGATTAAGAACCCCATTTCTTCACCTTAGTTTGTTTTTGTTCAGTTGCTGGCTGTTCATTGCACACAGCCTTCCTCATCAGAAATGGAATTTATTTAATCAGCTTTTCAATTCACTTTATTTAATTAGTAAGATTAATGATAATAACTGCAAGCCAGCTAACATGGCATGCACCTGTACTCTCTATACTGAAAATCTAATACAAGAGGATTGTGACTTCTAAACCAGCTTGAGCTACCCTGTCTCAAAAGTCATTTGCTTTCCTTAATTTTTTCCATTTTTTTTTAAAGTTTCATTGTTGCTAGTTTTTGTATACGTGTTTAGTAAATCAGATAGGGCCTGATACTAGCTAAAGCATAGAACTCCTGCTGCTGGGTAGAAAATTAAGATAGGGAGTAAAAAAAAGGTGATTTGGAGAGTTCTGCCAGATGGTTTAGGCAACAAGGAAGGCATACAAGAAATTGAGGAGTGGAGAATGGTTATTCATACTTCTAATCCCAGTACTCGGGAGGCTGAGGGAGGAGGATTCCCACGAGTTTGAGGGCAACCTGGATTATCTAGGGAGACCCTGTCTCCGAAAGACAAAAAGAAATAGACAAGAATTAGAAGGAAGCTGGGGAGACCAGACAGCACATGGAAAATATGCAGAGCACAATATGGAAATCTATTATTCATGTGAGACCAAAAGTCTTCACTATCGTTCTATGGCATATAAAAGGTGTGTGACCCTGAGCCAAAAACAAAACAAAACAAAACAAAAAACAAAAACAAACCCACTTTTTTGTTTGTTTGCTTGCTTGCTTTTGTTTTGTTTCCCAAGGCTCAGGGAATGAGGAAGAGGAGGCAGAAAGGTCAGCACTGGTGGTTGAGCAGGAGAGTTATGAAATGCTGCCCCATGCATCTTGACATGATGTGGCTGTTGCAACTCAGATTATCTGCAGAAAATCAAGCCAGTTAAAACTTCCAACATGGAAGGGGAGGGGCTCCACTCTAGCTGAGGATCTTTTGGCAGTTGATGGCTGCTGAGGGAGGAAGAGACACTCTCCTTAGGGGAAGGGCCACTGGCAGATGGTCCATGCCCCAATGGTTGGCCCAGCACCCATGCATAGATAGGAAGCGCTAATTGGACTAGCGGATTATTGAAAAAAAGAGGAGTTGGGCTGGGCATGGTGGTGCATGCCTTTAATCCCAGCACTCAGGAGGCAGAGGCAGGTAGATCTCTGTGAGTTTAAAGCCAGCCTGGTCTACATAGCGAGTTTCAGACCAGCTGGGACTAAAGGGAGACCCTGTCTCAGAAAGACAAAAAAAAGAAAAAGAAAAAGAAAAAGAAAAGAAAAAAGAAGAGTGAAGCTGAAAGGGAGATATGCTGAGTCTGTACCAAGGGGAGTTGGAAGGAGAGAGTGGTGGTGGGTGTGATTAAGATCCATAGTCTACGTCTCCAAAAGTTCCAAAGAATGTAAATAGATAATAAATACATAAATAAATCCACGTGATGAGGCTGGTGGCATAGCTCAGAGGTAGAGATCTTGCTTAGCTGGGTTTGATTCTCAACACTGAGAGAAAAGGGGAAGGAGGGAAGGAAGGAGGGAAAAGGGACTTTTAGACTATGACCAGACATGCGAAACATGGTACTTGCAGAAGAGAACGTAGCAACGTGGTTTAGTGTTTTAGCATCCTGCAGAGTGACTTACTAAGACAGTGAGGTCTTAATTGCCTGTCACTCATGGCATTCACATCTAACAATACTTTTGTGGAAGGTTCCCTCTGAATTGGGGCTTTGCCTCTGTCCTGAGCCTTCCCACCAGCTACAGCTCACTCAGTTCCTTTTGGGGAGTGTTAACATAGGTATATATATTTTTATGTGTTTTCCAAAAATATTTAAAAAATTTTTATTCTACATGTATGAGTATTTTTCCTGCATTGTACATGTGCACCGCTTGCATGCCTGGTACTCTTAGGGGCCAGGAAAGGGCATCGGCTCCCCTGAAACTAGAATTACAGGTGGTTGTGAGCCACCATGCGGTGTTAGCAACCAAATGTGGATTCTGATAACCACTAAGCCCTCCCTCTAGCCCCCTTTTATGTCATTGCTGGGTTTCCCCCCACTTAATTCTCAGTATAGATAGCTAAAGTTATTTTCAAGTCACAACAAGGAAAAAATTCCACAAAAATTGAAAATCACCAATTTCTGATTTTTTTTTTTTATCTTTTTGAGACAGGGTCACCCTGTAGCCCCAGCTGGCCTGGAACTTGCTCTATAGACCAGGCTGGCCTTGAACTCACAAAGATCCACCTGCCTCTGGAGTGCTAGGATTAAAGGGTGTGTGCCACCACTTGGTTTTTAAACATCAACAACCAGCGGGAGTTATTAAAAGTGTTTCCACACAGGAATTCTTGATCATCTTGGATGTAATGTCCCTGTTAACAAGACATAAAAGTAGTGCTCACTAGTTTACAAGGTCATATGGAAAAGAATAAATACTTTATTAAGCTTCTCAGAATTACTTATTGACTCGTTTTCCTCCTCTCCTTATAATTACATGGCATTGCTCATAAAATAAATCAAGTGTTACACATCCATTTATAGCACTGTGCCCCAGCTTCGCTTTGCTCACCATGAAAGCAAAGATACAGTTCTTTATTTTGTTTGGTTACTATCTAACTAGATTTTATGAGTTAGGGTGGGGAAGAACATTTTTAGAATAGCATAGTCTCAAATAACATGGAGCACTGTTGTAAGCCAGTCACTGTGCTACACCCTTCTTTTTTATCTTACAAAATTGTCACGAAAACCCTATGAGCTAGGTACTATCTGTATCCCTCTTTCTTTAATGAGGATATTGAGAATTTGGGGGTGTGAATAGTCTACCCAATACTGCAGAGCTGATAATCGGTGGAGGCTTGGCTTCAGCACTGGCAATCTGAGATTTAAACCACTCCCCTCTCACAACTATGCTTTCAGGAGGATCTCCTAGTGATCTTCTACTCTAAACAAACTTATGTCAGGCTCTGTAGGTGGTAGGAAGTCTCTAAACAGTTTTTTTTTTTTAAACGAAGGTAGGTTTTATCAAGACACAACAGGAAACAGGTAATGTAGTCCAAATCAACAGCAGACAGTGTTGTGGTCAGTTTCCTGCATATTTGTTACTATTCATACTGTGTGTGAGTGTGCATGTGTGTGTGGGGTATGTGTGAGTGTGTGCATGTGTGGGCCGGAGATTTATCTTGGATGCTCTCCACCTTATTTTTTGAGACAGTGTCTTTCACTGAACCTGGAATTCACTGACTTGGCTAGGATGGCTAGCCGTTGAGCTCTAGGGATCTGCCTGTCTCTGCCTCCTAGTGCTGGTGTTTCAGACTTATACTGACTCACCTCATGCTTGCATGGAAGCACCACCTAATGAACCATCTTTCCAGCCTCTTATGCATTGTTCTTATGTGAAAGAAGGTATATTTGTATGTAAAGAGCAGCAAGTATGTTATTTAAAAGAAATCATGGAGGATGGGGAGATGGCTCAGAGGCTAAAAGCATTTGCTGTACATGCTTAAGAACCAGGGTTTGAATCCTCAGCACCCATGGAAAGAGCTGGACATGGCTGTGTGGTCATGTAGCTTCAGCTGTGTGGAATGGAAACAGAAGATTCCAGAAACACAGGGGCCAGACAGCCTTGCTGAACTGGGAACTTCCCAGTTCAATGAGAGACCATGCCTCAAAGGAATAAGATGAAGAGCAATGGAGGAAGATATCCAATTTCCCCCTCACATGCAAATACAATGAAACAAACACAGATACACATATAATACACACTGGACACACAATAAATAAGTAAATAAAATCATAAGGCTTTCTCTATTTTTTAAAAGCAAGTTTGTTGGAAATTTTAAATTTTCTTTTACATGCAAATTACTTAGGACATTTGATAATTACAATATATTATGTTGTCCAACACTTAAAAAAAAAACTAACTTATAGAGTTATTACGTATAACACAACCAAGAATAATATTTTGATGTTGAGAGTCATAGGTTCTAATCCCCATTCTACCAAGAAATGTATGAGGGACACTGAGCAAGCCACTTACTTGTAATATGAGGACAGAAATAACAAAGTGGCTCGATGTATTGATTAGATAGGATAATCAATGCACAGGGGCTCAAACCCGCAGTTCCCAGTAGTCAGGGTAAACGTATGGCATGTGCTTTGTTTCCTCTGATGGTAAAATATACTTCATGGTCTTTCCTGTGATTTGTTGCTTCTTTTGGAGCACTGGTAAGGCACCCATGAGATAGAGACTATTCAGTAAATACTGCAAAGAAAAAACAGGAAATTTGCTTCTGAGTTGACATTAACAAGATAAATAACTGTCCATGAATCCGAAGCAAAGACAGTATAAAAACTGGGGAAAAATTGATTGTCTTATTATTTGGGTTTAGATGTCAAAGAAACTCTTACTAGATTTTGAATCTGCCACTTAAACATTTGTAACACTTAACTAAGGTGCTCAAGCTGTTTCCTCAAGTTCTAATTCTAAGAAATAATACTTACTTTTCAGAGGCTGGGATCAAGAATACAAATTTAGTGGGCTTAAAGTAATGCCTGAAATATTGTTGGAACTAAAAGAATGTAGGCAGAAACTCTACACCATATGAAACTTGTGACTTTGCAAATGCCTAGTGAGAACAAGTTATAATAATCTTGTTAATAGTTACTGAAATGAAATTCTCACAATAGAATAATCTTGATGAACACTCATGAAGATGTTTTGTAAGTTAAACTTAAATGCTATTGCTAGGGCTGATGGCTCTCACCCTATAATCCCAGCACTCCAGAGGAGGAAGCAGGAGGACTAGGGGTTCAAGATTATCCTTAGGTATATAGAGAATTTAAGGTCAGCCTGCACTACATGAGACCTTGTCTCAAACAAAACAGAACAAAACAAAAAGCTAAAAACAGCTAATATGGTATGGAAATTTCACTAATGAAGAGAATGCAATCTACCTAATCCCTGTTCTCTTAACTACAAACCTAAAAAAGCACCTATTACTGACAGAATTAACCACCCCAAAGAAATCTTAGTTATATCTGCTCCTCCCCTAACCTGAATGGTAGTGGCTCTGCCTTATTTATTTTGGAACTCATCTTTGCTATGACTTTCTATTTAGTCTTTGTTCTTTCTTTAGCAAAGTAAGATGGTCTCCCTCCAAGTTTAATATAACCAAATGGACTTGTGGCTATCAGGTAAGCACATTAAAAATATACCCAAGTCCTTCTGGGAATATTCTGGTCATTAAGGAACCATGGTGTAGCTCACAGTGCCCAGAAATAGCACTTTGTATCTTATTACCTGATGGGATTAAAACAGAACTATAGATCAGAACATTGTTTTGAGGAGGAATTGGAAGGTTTCTACAGTTTTAAATGACCTAAAACTCCCTCCAACAAAACTGAAAAGGATCAAAGTTTTGGCACAGTGATTTTGAATATCGAATGAATTGCCCCAGTTGGGTCAGCTTGATTATTCTTCTTTAGCTTGATTGTTTCCCTCTATCACCTTGTGCCATTAATGGAGAAATTAATCTTTGAAGTTCTAATGGCTCAGCATTTTTGATTATTCATCTCAGCTGAGGAATTTTTTTTTAAGAAAAGCTCAGTGTTCTCAGTTATGATAAGCCTACGGGCAGACACTGATACCCAGCCTGAACAGCCGCCCCAAGAAGCATCTTGTCCATGGAAAATTTTTCTGAGGATTTAAAAAATCCTTCATACTACTTACTTCCTTTCTTAAAATCCAAACTCATAATCAGCTTAAAGCATAAAAATTGTTTAATAGGCATTTTAAACAATTTTTTTCCTAAAGAGACTTTTCAGAAGGGAAAGGAGGTTAGAAGGAAGGATAAAAACGTTAAAGAACAATACTACAGTCATCTCTCTCTATTCCTGGGAGATTGATTCCAGCAGCCCCATGAGTTCCAAGCCCAGAGTGGTGCAGCATTTGATTATAGCCTACACATAGCCTCTCTCTGACTTTTAAAGCATTTTTTTATTTTTAATTGACTTTTTATGGGATACAGCGTGACATTCCAGTATATGTATAGATGTAATAATTATATCAGGGTAATTAGCATATTTACTACCTCAGATAGTTATCATTTCTTTGTGTTGGATATATTGCAAATCCTCTTTACTGTTTTGAAAAGTTTGGTTCATTGTTGCCAATTAATTCTACTCTGATATAGAACATTGGCAGCTAGTCCTCCTCTCTAGTTTTATCCCTCTGCACTTTTGGTCATTTATAGTACATAATATGTTGTAAATGTAGTGCAGATAGTGATTATATTGTAGCACTTATGGAATAACAATATAAAAAGGTTGTCATGCTCAGTAAAGACACGATATTCAGCCACAGTTGGTTGAATTCATGTATGTGAAACCCATACAGAGTTCCTACTGACTGTACAATTTTCATAGGATTAAACTAACCCACCAGCACTGTGGTCCCAATACACCATACTGATGCTCTGGCCCTCAGCTGTTACCTCATTAGACCTTAGGGATACATTAAGCTCTTCTAGCTTGAAAGCAAAATAAATGAAAAACTTGTTCCTATCCATCTCCTTCCCAGGGCCAATGTGACTCTTCTTTGTTTTATTGAATAATTCCTTCTGCTAATTATCATTCTACTTCAATGAGAAGGCGAGGTCCTGTGATCCCATTAGCCCTTATTAGCATCCTTTACCAAATAGGCTGTCAATGTGTAAGAGAAATTTTGGTAAAGACATTACTTATGCAACTCTGGGGACATCAATAACAGCCTGTTGACTTTGGCAAGGCTGGAGTGTTGTGTCTTTCTCTTTCACCACACTGTCTTTGCAGTCTTCCTTTTAAGGAGGTGGACAGCTGTAGAGTGTTATGCATCTACATACCGCTTCTTCTACTGAACAGGCTTAACCTGTTCTCGGAAGCTAACTATGGCAACAGCTGAGTCGGTGGTCTGGGCCAATGATCAGCACCTGATACATGATCAGCACCTGATACGTTCGCGGAAGAAGAAGATGATCACATATAAATCCCCATTTTTTCCCTGATTAAATGAGTTTGCAGGAGCTCGCAACTTCCTTTTTTTTGTTTTGTTTTGTTTTACAGGTTTTTTTGGTATTTTTGAGACAGGGTCTCCCTTTTAGTACCAGGTGTCCTGGAGCTCGCTCTGTAGGCCAGGCCGGCCTGGTGGATAGGTGAGCGTGCGGCCCGTTCCCTTTGCTTTCAATTTGTTTATCATCCTCTTTGCTCATTGCTAGGGAGGTACATACCACCGCACTGTGCTGGGCCAAATAGCACTGGCGGCTCCACCTCTTGGTTCATCCCAGTGAGTCCACATAAGAGCGGATCCACTCAGGACTCGGAACTGGACCTCTGCATATAAAGAGACGCCTAAGCACAAGACACTTTCAGATCCGACACACTCTTTGTCCTAGTTCGGTCCAAGCACTTGACTGCCCACCCTCTCCCCTGCGTCATGGGCAACCTCTTCGCCATAACTGTAAGCCTTTTTAAAGGCTCCTCAGCAGAGGATGATCTATGCTGTTACAAAAACACCGAAGAAAAACTGGCCCTCCCCCGTATACCTGATTTCAAATGGAATGAAGAGAATTCCCCTCCTCCGGACTCACAAAAACTACGTTCAGCTGTTCCTGCTAAGTCAATACGCCCTCAGAGGGCGGCCCAGGACGCGCTCTCCCATCCCCCCCCCCCCCTTTCCCTCAGCTCCCCTGACCCCATTCCTCTCAGGATCTGTTCCCTCATCCACCCTCACACTCGCACACATTCCCTGTTAATGTGGGTGCCGACGCTGCCTCTTGGCCTGGATCCCCACCCCCTTTCTGACCCATCCCTTATTCGGAAAGCAGCACAAGAAGCTGGGCCCATTCCCCTTATCTCGAACAGGTTCTCACCCAATGGGCAATTAACCTTCAAACGCATTAAGATTGGTACATCCTGCTTAAGGCGGTCCTTGACCCTGCAACATTCCTTCAGTGGAAGGCGGTCTATGACGACGTGGCAGAAGGTCAGGCCTGCACTAACATACATTATAACATCCCCACAACCTTGGACATGCTTACTGGTTGTGGTACCTTTACTGACCCTGTGAGCCAATCCCTTATTAGTATCCCTCAGTACTTTGACCGAATTAAAGACATGGCCCTACAAAGCCTTAAGTCCTGCACTCCACAAAAGCCTGTTACTTCTGCAATTTGGTTCAACATGCAAGTGAACATTTTCTGATTTTCTCATCAGGGTCACCTGGCTGTTGATCACTGCTCGCCCGTGGACCTGCTAGAGATGCCCTGATCAAAGAGTTTGCCTGAGAAGGCATGATTTCTCACACCCGCAATGCTGTTGTGTCGGTATGTAATGAAGACCTTCATAAATGGGTCATTGCCACCCATGACCTCAACCCTGCCTCAGCTCCTTCTGAGGCGCTCATTGCCTCGTTACAAGCTTTTTCCCATAACAAGCATGAACCTTCCAAGCTCCCTGTCTGTTGCGGATGTGGTAGGAAGGGTCACTTTATGCTATCTTGCCTAAATCCCTTCAACAAACCCAAGACTCCTTGCCCCAAATGCGGAAAAGCCTTCAATTAGGCCAAAGATTACAAGTTGGCTCCCGTTACATCCAACAAACAGCCCTACCATATGTCAAAATTTTGTGGCTTTCAAACCTCCCACGTTTTACCCTTGTCCTGTAAATACATTATATGGACACCATCCTCCTGGCTCCATCCCAGGGTCTTTCTCTTCTTTAGTAATTTCTGTGGTAATTAGCAGAGAGACCACCCCAGCAGCATCCAGTAAGGCAGTTCTTACAACCTTTGTTGGATCAATGATTCCCTCTTCTACCATGTTTACAAAATCTCCAAGCACAGCATCATACCCAACTTCTGAGGAACTTTGCAGAATTTCCTCAACTATCAAAGAGCCTTCAACACTTGCAGGAATTTTCAGTGCTCTTTTAATAATTTCTGTGCCAATTTTCTTTTTTTTATTAATTTTTTTATTTCTGTATGTGTATCAATGTATTGTCTGCATGCAAGTCTGTGCACCCGTGTCGTGCAATGCCACGGAGGTCAGAAGAGGGTCTCAGATTCCCCTGGAACTGGAGTTCTCCTGGAATTGGAGTTTCAGACGGTTCTTGGCCGCCATGTGGGTGCTGGGGATCGAACCCGGGTCCTCTGCAAGAGCCGTCGGTGCTCTTAACCGCTAGGCCATCTCTCCAGCCCTCAGTACCAATTTTCTGATCTTCATTGGCAGGCTTTATTGAGTCCAAGCCTGGGCTGCAATGAAGCAGAGCACAACCCCCTCCTAGAACAATGCCTTCTTCAACAGCTTCTCTAGTAGCATTGAGGGCATGTGTCATTCTGTCTTTCTTCTCATTCACTTCAACATCACTTGTCCCTCCAGCCTTCAACACAGCTCCTCCATCTGATAGCTTTGCCAGCCATTCAGTTTTTCCTTTTCATATTCTCTACTCATGATGACTAGTTGCTCAGTGATTTCTTGAACATGCTTTTCAATTTGAGCTTTGTCACCTTTTCCTTTCAAAAGCATGGCATTACCTTTGTTGACAATGACCTCTCCAACTTTTCCTAAGTCATGGACTTGAACATCTTCAAGGTTTAGATCCAATCCCTCTTCTCCAAATACCACTCCACCAGTAGCAATAGCTGTGTCTGTTAGCTGGTTTTCCTATTGTCCCCAACCTTGGAGCCTTGACTGCTGCCACCTGAAGACCAACTTTTAGCCTATTCAAAACCATTGTACTTAGAGCTTCTCCATCAACATCTTCATCCATTATGACCAAGAGCTTCCAGTGAGCATTGGCAATTTCAAGAGCAGGAACAATAGACTGGACACTAGAAATTTTCTTTTATTAAATTTTACTTTATTATGTGTATGAGTGTACTGTCTGCATGTAGTTTGGTGCACCCATTTCCTGCAGTGCCACAGAGGTCAGAAGAGGGTGTTGGATTCTCCTGGAACTGGAGTTAAAGATGGTTCTTAGTCACCATGTGGGAGCTGGGAATTGAACCTGGGTCCTCTGCAAGAGCAGTCAGTGCTCTTAACCACTGAGCCATCTCTCCAGCCTGAAATTTTCTTTTCACTCAACAGACCATAGGCATCTTGGAATTCACATTTTTGACCTTTTGGTGTGTTATAAAATATGGAGAAATATATCCTCGATCATTTCATGCCTTCAATAATTTCTAATTCACACCCTTTCTTCCAACCTTTTTCATTGCATCAGAAATGATGTTTCCAATTTCTTTGTCTCTGTTTGCAGAAATTGTAGCAACCTGAACAATTTCTTCAAGAGTTCTCACAGGTTTAGACTGCTTTTTAAGTTCAGCAATTACAGCATCAACAGCTAGCATCACACCTCTCCTGATTTCCACTGGGTTAGCACCTTTGCTAATCTTCTCAAAACCTTCCTTGGCAATAGAGTGAGCCAGAATAGTAGCAGTGCGACTCTTACTCACACAAGGCCGAGGCTTTGCTTATATTTTTCCAGAATCCTCCAGGAAGCTGCTGTGGGTACCCCTGAAAAACATTCCACCCTCTTTGGACATGGACACTGTACGAAACACTTGTACACTAGTACACTTGCAGGGGACACTTGTATGAAACACTTGTATGAAGCCGCAGCAACAAAGCACCTCTCGCTCGTTTTTCTCAAAGCTGTTTATTATTCAGGCACATCTTTTCTCTCCCTCCAAGCTTCTCCCTCTAAGCCTTCTCCTTCCTCAGGCAAGCAAGCTTCTCTCTCCGACTAGAAAGGAGAGAGAGTCCATCTATATAGAAAGTCCCTCTATTTATCCACCTTCCCAGCCCAGGTTGCGTGGCTGGTCTATTGGTATCATCTGGCCTGATCTTGTATACAGGGTGCACCTGCACAGCTCAAACGGTGAGCATGGCTTTACTTTGAGGTAGGAGGGAATCAGGTGTTAATCATAAGACTCAGGTGTTAGTCATAAAACTTTGCTAAAATCTCGGGTGCCTTCTTAGGACTGTCGCCACACCTGCTCCCCACAGGACACTTGATCCCCATAGCAGCCCTGGTTTGCTACAGGAGAAGGGAATCCTCCGGGAAGTCTCTATGATGCCCTTGAAAAAACATTCAAGTGGCTGGAGAGATGGCCTAGCAGTTAAGAGTGTCGAATGCTCTTGCAGAGGACCCGGGTTCGATCCCCAGCACCCACATGGTGGCTGAGAACTGTCTTTAACTCCAGTTTCAGGGGAATCCGACGCCCTCTTCTGACCTCTGCGGCATTGCACGACACGGGTGCACAAACCTGCATGCAGACAGTACATCCATACATATACGACAATAAACAAAAGAAAAAACATTCGAGAAAAAGAGAATCCAACCTTTTCATGCTTTGTCCTTATGGTGACTGTCTTTCTGTGTGTCTAAGATTCATGTAGTCTTGTTCTTCATACATCTAAGTTTTTGTATGTAAGGTGTGTCTAGTGTCCTCTCGGTCTAAGTCTTTGTGTGTTTGTCAGTCATTGTAACTGTCTCATGTTGGTTCTGTCAAACAAAGTGGCCACTTCAAGTTTCCATCCCTTATGTGCACAAAATTATTCATTTTGGCATGCCAGACTACATATGCATGTGCAAACTTTAAAATATGGATATTTAAAAATGTATTTATAGGCCAAAAACTTGAATACTATAGGTATCTTTTTTATTATTTTTTATGTGTGTGAATGTACCGTCTGCATAGGCCTGTGCACCCATGTCGTGCAATGCCTTGGAGGTCAGAAGAGGGCATCAGATTCCCCTGGAACTGGAGTTAAAGACGGTTCTCAGCTGCCATGTGGGTGCTGGGGATCGAACCCGGGTCCTTAACCGTTAGGCCTTAACCGTGCTTGAAGAACAAGACTACATGAATCTTAGACACCAGCACCTGTAGGTATCTTTTTATCAAATGTTTACTAGTTTTGCATGGTCAACTAAATTCCTAGGCAGTTGAATATATGACCAGTCTATTTAGATGATTTTTTTTTTTTTTTTTTTGGTCTTTTTGAGACAGGGTCTTCCTGTAGTCCCAGCTGTCCTGGAACTCTCTCTGTGTTTTTTATTATCTAGGTCTGGTCCAAGATGTGGGCTATCCTTGACCCCTCGCCCCTTGTCACTTGGGGCCTTCTTGGCCTCTTCTACCCCTTCAGCAGATCCTGCAGTGAGCACCACCACCACCAGCCTCTGTCGCCTTCTCCTCAGGTACCTGCTCCATTTTTACCTGTGGCTAGTAATAAGTTATTGAGACCGTGGCCCTCTGCCATTTATGACTTGTGGGGATAAACCCCCATGCCTCTACCCCAACCCAGACAAACTCCTAGCTTCTTCCCTAGGTGGCTGGTTAGCCAATGATGGGTAAGAACCTGCTAATCAGAACAACCTAAGACAGGCACAGTCAAATGTCGGAATGCTAGATGTGGGTTCAACATCTTGAGCTATGCACTCAGGCTCCCACTCTGTCCCTCTTTTTAAAAGCAAAGGGGTGGAAATATGTAGAGTGTTACACATGTACATACCGCTTCATCTACCGAACAGGTTTAACCTGTTCTCAGAAGTTAACTATGGCAACAGCTGAGTAGGTGGTCTGGGCCAGTGATCAGCACCTGATACGTTCACGGAAGAAGCAGAAGATGGTCACAAATAAATCCCCATTTTTCCCTGATTAAATGAGTTTGCAGGAGCTCGCAATTTCCCTGCTTTTAACCTGACTCCCCGTGTCTGTGTGTTGACTTCACCATCTACTCACCCCCTTTTCTCAGCTGCGACCCGAACTTCTTTGGCTGGACTGGAGGACTTTACTACAGATAACGGCCATATGAAGATTGAACTTCCCTTATGCTGTTTATTAACTCAAGACTTATCTTGATACTAAGCAATATCATGCTGAAATGAGATCCTTCCCAAACAACCAAGAGGTTAGCCTTTCAACACCTTTATTTTCATCGTGATTATAGATTGAAGGTATCTTATTACTTCTTTAGAATATATTTAGAAAAAGGATCTGTTAAACCAATATGTGAATTTCTCATTGAAAACCTCCATTTTTGCAACCTGGTCCACTTTCTCACAGGCCACAATAATGCGAACATATTAATCTTTTAGTTTTAATTCATTTGAGTAATGAGCACAATGGCAAGGAATTCAGTCTCAGAGATCTGTGTCTTAATTCCAGGTCCAGGAAGACCTGAGGTGCTGGGGGTTTTCTTCCCCCTATGGTACAGCTTTGCCTTCACATTAATGGTCTTTCGGATGCCACTTCTCCCTCATTCCCACAAGAAATGCCAGCGATCCACACCCGCATCTCTAACCCTCCTCTCTAGAGCATCCCTGTCCCATTACTTTCTATTTCATCACCCTAGTTCTTTCCTGCATAGCATTCATCACAACATATATGCATTGTAAGTTGTTTATTGGATGTCTTAACCTATTAGAGTATAAGCTCCTGAGAGCAAGTAAATTGTCACCTTCTCCATTTCTTTATCTCCAGGGCCATTTTATTGAGGATTAAATGAGTTCATATTTGCATGCTATTGAATTGAATGAGTAAGGAAAAAGCTAAAATGTCCTGCCTGTTCTCTGCTCAGTTTCTTTGATCTCTATCCCTACCCTAATGTCTGTCTTTTTTTTCCCAGAACTTTCTTCATCTAAAATACAACAAACCTGCTTCCTTCTGACAAGAGTTTATTTATTTGTTGTTTCAGGGTTTGGTTTTTATGACTTCTACTTTAGTTTAATTTTTTCATTTGTGAGTGTGTGTGCATGCTTGTGTGGGTGTGTGTCAGTAGAACCAGAGGCTGACATTCAGTGTCTTCCTCAGTTACTCTCACTGAACCTGGTTGCTGGCTGACCACTGAGAACAAAGCATCCTCCTGTCTCTGTCTCCCAGGTGCTGGACTATGAAGCTATGTATGAGGTACTGAGTGGAGCTTTTTTCTTTTCTTTTCCCCTCCTTTTAAATGTCAGTTCTTGGGGGTCGCACTCAGGTGTTCATGCTTGTATGGCAGGCACGGACAGAGCCATCTCCAGAGCCCTGTGGAATATATGGGCTATTTTCCTTTGGTTATTACCAGTTAACACATGTTTATTTTGAGAAAAGTTGGGGGGAAACCTAAGTTACATAAAGCCAAAATTAGTGCCTGGGGATATAGCTCAGTGGCAGAGTGCTTGCCTACTATGTGTGAGACCCTGGGTGTACACACACACACACACACACGCGCGCGCGCACACACACACACACCTGATGGGGCTAGACTATATATAGCACAGTGGTAGAGCACTTTCACTGCCTCAGGTGTAGAGGTCCTAAGTTCGGCTACTATTACTGACAAAAAGCATGTAAAAGGAAAGAAAAAATTACCAGGCATGATCAACCATTCCAGTTTCCCCAGCATGTAAAAAGATCCAGGACATGGGATTTGGAGGCTAAAACCAGAGAAATTCAGGAAAAGCCAGGAATACTTGTTTCTTCTGCACCTCACCTCATACAAAATAGTTATCATTAATAATTTAGTCCATTTTCTTCTAGTATTTTGTATATATCATGCATAGTTGAGATTTTATCACATAAGCACTTTTAATTTTTCTTAATTTTCTTTATTTGAACAGTAAATATGCATAGGCAATAAACACAAGGAGTGGGCATATAAACCCAATTAGTTAATATCTGAGCCCAGTTTTATACACTCTAGGATCCCCAAGTCTAGATGAAGAGGCTTGCTTACACAAACATGTTGATCAAATAATAAAAACAAAACCCAGTCCATTTTTGCTATGATCTCACATTTCATCCCTCCTCTTTGGTCCTTACAATCTGACATGCCAACCGCTTTCTTTTTTTTTTTTTTTTTTTTTTTTTTTTTTGGTCTTTTTCGAGACGGGTCTCCTGGAACTCACTCTGTAGACCAGGTTGGCCTTGAACTTACAAAGATCTGCCTGCCTCTGCCTCCCAAGTGCTAGGATTAAAGGCGTGTGCCACCACACCCGGCGCCAACCGCTTCTATAAGAGTCCCTGGGCTTTGGAGGGGAGGGTGAGAGAGAGTGAGAGGTGGGAGATCCAGTTTTTTTCTCTGAGGTGACATGTCAAACTCTTGGGACTGTCCAGGTTCTGTTTGCCACAGACTAGTGGGTTGTTTAGCAGTCTCCTTTTAGCTCTAGTAATAAAGCACAAATAGTAGCAAATATTAAAGATAATAACAAGTTAGTCTATGGGCACACACATGCATTTGGATAATATCTGGATGGGGCATTATAACTCATTGACAAAGGGATGCCAGTAGCTTTCTAATGTGGTCAATAGTCTCCTGACATTAGGAGCCACATCTATATGATTATTTTACAGGAGTTCCATACTTGGGTATTATAGCTTAGTAGTACTTTTTTTTTGAGCTTTGCAGGTAAATGGATGGAACTCGAAGTCATTATGCTAAGTGAAGTAACACAGTCCCAGAAAAACAAATAGCAAATTATTTTCCTCATTTGTGGATGTTAATACCAAATCCCCACTTGAAAGGAAAGCTGAACAACATATTTCTTTTTATCTGAAAGCAACTATGTTATCATGTAAATCTCTTCACGGGCTCTAGAATTGACCTACACTTATTTTCAGACTCTGTTATTACTGTATGTGGGTGGAAGGTACATATTCATATTTGAGAGTAATATAAAATTAAAGGGGGAAAATGTGAATTCTTAAATATATTTTGGAATTAACATACAGTTTATTCTCAGAGGTCATAATCTTGATGCATATGTGACAATTATATAGGCATATGTTGGAGCAATACAAAGGGGAAGGGTAAAACAACAACATAAAGACTGGGTTAAAGAACTGAATCATAAAGTTGAACTCTGCCCCAAGCAACAAGCTTCTGCAGGGAAAAACTTTGGAAAGACTGAAAGATGCAAGACATGTTTGGCAGAAGGCATGAACAGGGGTGGGATGAGGGGAATGTGTCTAAATTGGACTGAAAGATAATGAATGAAATACACAATTCATCAATAAAAGTATTAAAAATCATACATCGAATTGCTTTAAAATCTTCACAATAGCAAAAAGCTGGAACCACCCCAAGTGGATAGAGAAAATGTGGTACATCTACACAATGGAGTTCTATGCAGTGGTTAAGAAAGATGACACCATGAACTTTGCAGGTAAATGGATGGAGCTAGAAGATATCATGCTAAGTGAAGTAACACAGTCCCAGAAAAACAAACGACAAATGGTTTCCCTCATCTGTGGATGCTAGCACCAGTTACCTAGTTGTATGGCAAACCGAGCAACATTAATGAGATCTGAAAATAACTGTGCTCTTTATTGCGAATCCCTTAAAAATAAAAAGTTTAAAAAAGGGACATTGTCCCCTTTTTATTGTATTTCTTTGATGACAGATAAGTTGACTATTCCATATCTTTGTTAGAGCTCCAAATGCCCTCCCTGTGTATTGATGTTCTTTACCCATTTTCCAACTGGGGTCTTAAGGATTTTTCTTATCCGTTTGTATCAGCTTTTTAGACAGAAAAGATATTAGCCTCTTGGGGTGAGCTGGCTTTTGATGTACAAAAGTTCTGCATTGCTGTGTAAGTAGATGATTAGGAAACACTTTATAATTTTCATATTTGCTCTAATGCCAAGGGCACACACTCTGCTCCAGAGATCAGTCACATATATTCTTTCCCTATTTGTTAAAAGTTTATGTGTAGTTCTTTAGAATAAATTTTCATAGTGCAAGATGGAAATCTAAATTGATTTTTTTCTGTCTTACCACATCTCTCCAGATAATTTAGTGGACAATCTTACCCTCTCTGATTGATTTATCATGTCTTCCAATATCATCCATTAAAATTTTATAGATGCCGGGTTCTCTTCCTGTTACATGAGCTTGTCTTTTTGCTATACTTTATACTTGTTAAATGACTGTAGTTTTATTATCTGTTTTAATCTTTGCTATGTGGCGTCTGAATCAATAAACTTTCTAGCCTTCTGTACTTTTTACAGAATACAGTTGTGGCACTTTAGATTGAGACTATTCAGGGTCACTTTATCTTTCTCCTACTGTCCCAGGATTGAAACTGTGTTCTTGCTGAGGCTAGTAATGATGATTATAATAGAGACTCTCATAAAGGCACTCTGTAAAAGGGAAAAGGCTAATCTGTAAAGCAGAGCCTCTTGAAACACAATACAAATGTGACTAGAATGACTTCTTGCATTTGCCTGTGAGCCACCAGCTTTATCTTATTTAGGTGGTGGTGAGCAACCTGAGAGTCCATGGTGGGGGATTTAGCAGTAGCATCCCAGGACGTAGGAGTGATATGTTCCTTATGGACCATGAAGCAATAGTCCATGGTGAAGTGTATGGCCAGAAGCTCTGCCTGTTCTCAGAAGGAGGTATTCAGTACGTATGGATAGAAAAAGGATGGAAAGAGACTCATTGACTCATTGTTTGGTGACCTCTGTTACCTCTAAGGCCATCTTCTCAATAATCCTGGCCAAAGTGAGTTCTAGAAGAGGGAGGAAGGGAGTGGAAATGACAGAGGGAGCAGTAAGCAGTGGGGTGCCAGCCAACAACTGGAAGATTACTACCCAGCCTCTCCCAGGATAAATACTACTAAAGAAGAAGAAGAAGAAGTTCAAGAACTTGAAGGGACGTCAGAGTTCCTTTCTAACAACAATACAATCTATAGCTAACTGCAATTGTGCAAATGCGTTTGATTTGCCATGATTTAATTTATGGTTAAATTAAGGTTAATTAATGCTTTGTGCTGCAATGGGGATCTGCTACAATTGGAATTTTCTTTGTTTCTTTTTTTTAATATTTTTAAATTTTTATTTATTTTGTATGTGTACGAATGTACTGTCTGCATGTAGGTTTGTGCACCCGTGTCGTGCAATGCTGTGGAGGTCAGAAGAGGGCATCGGATTCCCCTGGAACTGGAGTTAAAGACAGCTCTCAGCGGCCATGTGGGTGCTGGGGATCGAACCCGGGTCCTCTGCAAGAGCAGTCAGCGCTCTTAACTGCTAGGCCATCTCTCCAGCCCCAGGAATTTTCTTTGTTTCTATGGCAAAGGAGAATAAATTATTTTTCTTATTTCTTTTTCATTCCTATTGTTTCTGTGTCTTTGAAATGAGTTTATAAGTATGTAGCTTCAGTTCACTGAGATAGATAGTAAAAAAGCAAATGATTTTTAATAGACAATAAACTCAACATGAATGGGAATAAGTATGCAGTTGAGGCCTGTGTAAGTGAAACAGCATCCAGCTAAAGATTCTGTGTATATTAGGGTTCTCCAGAGAGACATAAAACAGTAGAACATCATAGACATATTTTAGAGGAAATTTAACATGAATATTGGAAGCCAAGAGGTTCTACCATCAGCTGTCTACAAAGCAGAGAGCCAGGGAAGTTGATGGTGTAATTCAGTCTAAGCCTGAAGCTCCAAGGACCAGGCAAACAGGCAGGCAACTCCCTGAGTCCCAAAGCCTAAGAACCATGCGCTCCAATATCTGAGGCCCAGAGAAGATGACACATATGCCGACTCAAAAGACAGACAGAATTCACCGCCCCACCTCTGTGCTCTGTGCAGGCCCCCAGTGGACTGGATGGTGCTTACCACATTGGGGAAAGTTTCTTTCTTTACTGAGTTTACTGATTCAACCTCTTCCTCTTCTAGGACACCCAGAAATTATGTTTTATAAGCTATCTGGACATCCTTAAGCCCAGTGGAAGTCAACATATATAATTAACCACCACACTATGGTTTTCCTTTTTTTTTTTTTTTTTTTTTTTGTTTTGGTCTTTTTGAGACAGGGTCTCCCTGTATCCCCAGCTGTCCTGGAACTCACATTGTAGACCAGGCTGGCCTTGAACTCACAAATATCTGCCTGCCTCTGCCTCCCAAGTGCTAGGATTAAAGGCGTGCGCCACCACGCCCGGCTGGTTTTTCCTTTTAATTAGCTATTTCTTCCCAGTTACAATTTGAAAGACAAATGTGAAGATAATCCTTACAAGAGGAGAAATGCTTGCCTGCTTTGATTAGGGCTCTTCTAGCACCCCCATGGTGGCTGCTCAGAGTTGGCAGGCTGACATGGGGTTGAGCTCTAAAGCCACTTCCCAAGAACACTCCATGTAGTCCAGCAGCTAAGCTCTAGACAGATAAAGAATCTGAAGTCTGGGGCTGGAGAGATAGCCTAGTGGTTAAGAGCACTGACTGCTCTTGCAGAGGACCCGGGTTCGATCCCCAGCACTCACAATGGTGGCTGAGAACTGTCTGTAACTCCAATTCCAGGAGAACTCCAGTTCCAGGGGAATCCGAGACCCTCTTCTGACCTCCGCGGCACTGCACGACATGGGTGCACAAACCTACATGCAGACAGTACACTCATACACATACAGAAATAAATAAAATTAAAAAAAGAATCTGAAGTCTTTGGAGTGGATCGTGAAAAGGAATAAGACTAAAGCCAGCTGGGAGGGAGCACATGCTTATAACATTAGAAAGCTAGTTCAGGGAGAGAGAGATGTCTCAAATTGGAAAAGTGTTGCCATGCACACATGAGGACCCGTGTTCAATCCTCCAGAACCCACGGAAAAAGCTGAGAGCAGTGGTGAATGCTTGTAATCCCAGTAATAAGGAGTCAGAGACAGGCAGATCCCTGGGCTCTCTGGTCAGTCAACTTAGCCTAATTAGGTGAGCCCCAATTCAGTGAGACCCTGCCTCAAAAACCAAGTTGTATGGCGCCCAAAAGAGAATAATGATACCTGAAACTGTCCTCTGGCCTCCATGTGCACACACATTCCCATACACATAAACATGTACAAACAGATACAGACACAGACACAGATACAGACACAGACATAGACACACATGCAAGAAAACTGGCTCAACTCTTGGACATAATAAGGTATCATATAGCACTGAACTAGATAATGAAATTCAGGACTAAGGATAATTCATCTAAAGAAAATTTTAATAATTCTTTATAATTCATATAAAGAAAAATGATGATCACAAGTACTGCTTGGAAAAGGGAAGGCAAAGTAGCCCGGGCCTCGATAAAGGCAATATTTTTGGAAATTTATGTCATGAAATTCCAGAAAACACAAATTAGCATAGTAATTCAATATATGGGTCTTGCGGTCACATACACCCAGAGCTGACTTTGCCACCTTAGAGCTCTGGGACAATGGGTCGCTTCATCTATGAAGTGGCAATGATGGTATTGCTTATCTCACAAGCTTCTTACAGAAATTGATTGGCATGGACATGTGAAATGCTTAGCAAGAAGCTGGTCCATTGTAAGTGCTCAGTAAACTCAGTTATCTTCATTGCTGGTGTTATTCATCAACATCGGTCAAGAATCGGAAAATGATAGGAAGCCTTTGCTTCTAATTTGGATCACACTTAAATACTTGCAGAAAACAAAATGAGCTCCACTTCTATTTTTAAAGATATTTAAGAAAAAAAGAGAATATGATTTCCTATAAGAATTATGTTTCACTCATAGATGTTCTCTAGTTTTTCTAAAACCTCTGATATTCAACACAAATCTGTTTCTTCTTGGCTTTCCTTTAAGATGGAAAGCAGTTTAATGCCTTCTTTAGCGAGCTGGACACTGTTCTCGAGAACATTACGACTTGATTCTTCTCTCCCCTTCCCATGCTCATGCACCCCAACCAAAATGCAGGGCTAATCACACTATCACTGTCACTCTCTGTTTGGATTACAATTTACTGGAAGAAAAAAAAATCACTAATCCTAAATACTAGCAAGTGACTCCCAGATGTTTTATATATATTGAGGAACTGCTACATCCCAAGAAAAATGGGAAGGTTAAGCAGCTGAATCACGACAATGGATCACACAGGGGCAAAAGCAGACACTCTGAAGGAAGCCGAGCTAATGATAGAGTGCCTGGATCCGAGAGGAAGAAAGGTTCTGATGAAGAGCTCGATTTGTTTGAGAGGTCAGTGTCTAGCCTGTCAGGTGCTATGACAAGATACCTGAGCATAGGTAATTAATTTTTTTTAAAGCAGGCAACCTATTCCTCAGCTTGAGAGGCTAAGAAGTCCAAGATCTAGGTGGCTGAAGGTGGTGTCTAGTAAGAACTTGCACTCCTGCATCCATGATGGGGCTTTCTCGCCTTGAACTCATGTGGAGAAAAGTTCAAACAGACTTTTTCAAGCCCTAATTCACTGTAAAATCTGAAGGAACATAAGCATCCAAACCATAGCAGCCAATATGATAGAACAATCTCATACACTAATCTTCCCTCCTGTTACTAAGATGATAGGAACAAAATATAGACCAAAAAAGTTAGAATAAAAAGTTACAAAGAGGAAGGGGTCCCGCTTGTGAACAATGGGTTCAACCAAATTTTTTATTTTTAATTTTTTTGGTCCTTTTGAGACAGGGTCTCCCTGTAGCCCCAGCTGTCCTGGAACTCGCTCTGTAGACCAGGCTGGCCTTGAACTCACAAAGATCCGCCTGCTTCTGCCTCCTGAGTGCTAGGATTAAAGGCGTGCGCCACCACGCCCAGCGGGTTCAACCAAATTTTAAGAAGAGCAAGGCTGGAAGTTCTTGTGCAGGGTGCTCAGGTGCTCAGGTTTGAGCCTTGCTTGCTAAGGTAGGAGCCCGGTGTCGCTCCAGACAGGGGGGCCTGGAGTGGATTGACTTTTGGGTTGCTGGATGGTTGATTCGCTGGTTTGAGGCAGAGGTGCTTGGGTCTAAACCTTAAACCCTTGTAGGGTGTGGCTGTCCGGGTGGGATCGCCCTTCCCCCTCGCAGCCAGCAGAGACTTTGGTGCCATAGTGAGCGAGTTCTCGTGCGGGGTGCTCAGGTGCTCAGGTTCGAGCCTTGCTTGCTAAGGGAGGAGCCTGGCGCCGCTCCAGACAGGTACCAGGGCGTGGACTAAGTCAGGCATTCCCCCCACCCCCAACTGGAATCGAAGAGAAAGTATCCAAGTTGATTTTTTTGGGAGAACCTTCAGAACAGGAAGGGAATAGCAACTTAGACTTCCAATATCCAATATATAAATAAAATTGAAAGCCTGAAACCTAGACAAGTTACTCCATAAACAAGGGGGGTGGGGGCATGTGAAGGAAGCAAGCAAAGCAAGCCTTCAACGCAGTGAAAAGTTATTTGTGATTTGAATCACAAAAGGGAAACCCACATGCCAGGGACATGACGAAGGGACAACATGGGAAAGGCACCAAGCTCTACCAACACTATAGGATATAGCTACAATGGGATCCCCCTGGAGGTGACCCAAGAAACATATCTTAGAGGAATAATTGCAGACCTATGCAGAGAAATTAAAGAAAATAAAGAAGAATTCAGAGAACTAAAGAGAGAGAATGAAAAATTAAAAAAGGACCTAGAGGGATACAATGGCAAACTTCGGAAAGAACTAAAGGAAGAGATTGATAAACTCCAGAAAGAACTGGAGGGAGAAAAAAAAACAAAACTCTGAAAGGAAGTAGAAACATTGAAAAAGGAAGCCAACCAACAAAGTAAGGAGCACCAAGAAGAGATAGAGAAGCTCAAAAAGGAAGTGGAAATACTAAAGAAATCACAGGATGAAATGAAAAAGGAAATAGAACACTCATCCGATCAAGAAGAAAGGAAAGGAAAAAGCCTCAGAAATAGAATGGAGGAAGCAGAACAAAGAATATCAGATCTGGAAGACAACACAGAGCAACTAAAAAGCTCAAAGAATATGAAAAATTGGGCTAGAGAGATGGCCTAGCAGTTAAGAGTGCTGACTGCTCTTGTAGAGGACCTGGGTTCAATCCCCAGCACCCACATGGCAGCTGAGAACCATCTTTGACTCCAGTTCCAGGGGAATCCTACACCCTCTTCTGACCTCCGAGGCATTGCACAACATGGGTGCACAAACCTACAAGCAGACAGTACATTCATACACACACAAAAAAATATAAAAAAAGAAATGTTAAAAAAGAATATGAAAAATTTAAAAGTACACAAAAGTGGAACAACCAGGAAATATGGGACACTATGAAAAGATCAAACCTCCAAATCATAGGAATAGAGGAAGGAGAAGAATCTCAAGAGAATAGTATTGATCAGATCTTCAACAGAATAATAAATGAAAATTTCCCCANATACATGCACAGCTATATTTATTGCAGCTCTGTTCACAATAGCAAAAAGCTGGAACCAACCCAAATGCCCCTCAACTGACGAGTGGATAGAGAAAATGTGGTACATGTATACAATAGAGTTCTATGCAGCAGTAAAGAAAGACAACATCATGAACTTTGCAGGTAAATGGATGGAGCTAGAAGATATTATATTAAGTGAAGTAACACAGTCCCAGAAAAACAAACGATGAATGGTGTCCCTCATCTGTGGATGCTAGCATCAATAACCCTGTTATAAATATTTCTTGTGGAGAGGGATGCATATTAATAGAACAACAACAGGGCTGGAGAGATGGCCTAACAGTTAAGAGCACTGACTGCTCTTGCAGAGGACCTGGGTTTGATCCCCAGCACCCACATGGCAGCTAAGAATCGTCTGTAACTCCAATAGGAGAACTCCAGTTCCAGGGGAATCAGACACCCTCTTCTGACCTCCGAGGCATTGCACAACACGGGTGCACAAACCTATGAGCAGACAGTACACTCATACACATACAAAAATAAATAAAATAAAAATAAAAAACAACAACAACAGAAAGACTGCATCAGAAAACAAACTGAAGTAGTGAATTGGGAGGGGTGGGAAGGCAGGCAGAGGGACACGGGTCTATATTCTATTAATGTATATTTAATTTAAAATTACATGGTATTTTACTTAAAATCTATATGACAATAACTTTGGGATTAACATATACAAATATTGTCTATAATTTTTGTCTTATACAGTATCATCTTGTAATATTCTCTTTTACCTGTAGGATAATTTAACTTAAGGAATTAAGTTTGCTTCCCAAATTAACAACATACAGTCACGCAAAACAGCTTGGATAAATTTAATGAAATTTATACCTTGATTCCTGCCTATAGGTAGGTGTACTACAACTGCCTTTTTGAGACTCATGGGTCAAAAAATAAAAACCTAAAATAAAAAAGGGGGGATACAGTTATATATTAAACCTTTTTGTCAAAAACTTTCAATTTAATCTTAAAACTAACTATGGGAAAAAGATTTGTGTGTTCCCACAGGTCAAAACATCACCAACTTAACGGCTGAAAAAGAAAAGATACAGCCTTGCATTGTGTAGGTTGTACCAAGAAATACCAGCAGAGAAGTTGGCCCATCTTAACACTAAAAATGAAAAGCCTCAGACTGCTACAGGTATCAAACATCTCTGTGGATCATATTTGTAACAACTGTTTGTAGTGAGTCCTAATGAACCTTACCTTCTAGGTGCTGCACAGTTTTAATATGAGAGACTTCCTTACCTCTTTTTCATAGAACAAAGAAAAACATGGTAGTAATGAAGTCATTCTCTAACTGTAAATGAGAGCTGACTGTCATAGAGGTATAATCTCTTATAAAACTGGTAAAACTGCTTTCTTTGACTAATAGACATAGGAACTGTGAAAAGGATTATTCTCTATTCAGAACCAAATATAATACTAAAGTCTCTTTAAGCTGTGCATATAAGCAAAATATATTAATACAGGAGAGCTCTGATATCAGCAATGGATTATTCTACCAAGGAGATGTTGGCCAGGAGATCGAAGCCCCCCTCCCCAATAGCTAAAGGCTTCTTGCCTGTAAACTGGGATACCTGCAAAAAGAAAGGCGGCAAGACCCTGCTGTCAAAGACCTGATGTAAGCATGGGAAGGTTGTATTGAGACCACACTTGCAAATGTACAATTGGTCTCTGGAATATCAGAGAGTGTTACCAAAGGCCACTGAACCAATAAAGCAAATGTTGAGTCAAGCAAGACTCCTTCATCAACATCAGCTACACCTCACCTGCCTGAAAATACTGTGCAGCTGTGGCAGCCATATGTCTGTATATCCCAAATCTATTTGGCTATTAGCTCTCTCCTTGGAGGAATAACTCATGGATGTTGCCACAAGCTTACATCCTCTAGTGATTAGGAGATGTTATGAGCCACAGTAAGACCTTGTCATCTTTCACAGAAAAAAAAAAACATAATTCATGGATTAGCATACTATCCAAACATCTGTGTCTATACCAAAGTAACCTACCATAATAATTAGTACTCTTTAAATACCTATATATCTAATCACTTGTGCTTCATTAGTAGGATTGAAAGGTTATTCCTGGACAAACTATCAGCCCATGAAAGGAAACAGCCAGAACTGATCAGAGTCCAAAACAACATCTCCAGACAAAGTAGACTATTCTGCTTCTCGTCCACCTGTGCCCCTTTTCTAAGCTTAGGGAACAATCTGTGGAAGAGGGTGCATGGTAGAACGTAAGGGCTGCGGATGGGGTGAATGGTAAAACTACAGCAATATAGACTGGACACTTATTTGATTGACTTGATTGTACATACAAGCCCCTCCAGGTGGATGGTGGGAGCCTTGGGCTATGTGGGTTTGGGCACAATTGCTTGCAAATTGATTTTACATGAAGGATGCTTGTGCTCATGAAAAAAAAAAAAAAGGAGCTAGATACTGAAAAGTCTTTACAACAGGTTTTCATGCCAGGCCTGAAGAAGGCCAAGAGCTTGGAGGAAGATAGTTATTAAAATCCACTCTGTAAGTTTTGCAGTTTAAAAGGGTATAATTAAAAATAACATATATTTATATAGAGAGGTATTTCAGTAGAGATTTACCCAGAAATATAAAATAAACCATATAAGTTAATGGACTTGATTTCTCTGAAGTCATAGTCNTCTGATATCAGCAATGGATTATTCTACCAAGGAGATGTTGGCCAGGAGATCGAAGCCCCCCTCCCCAATAGCTAAAGGCTTCTTGCCTGTAAACTGGGATACCTGCAAAAAGAAAGGCGGCAAGACCCTGCTGTCAAAGACCTGATGTAAGCATGGGAAGGTTGTATTGAGACCACACTTGCAAATGTACAATTGGTCTCTGGAATATCAGAGAGTGTTACCAAAGGCCACTGAACCAATAAAGCAAATGTTGAGTCAAGCAAGACTCCTTCATCAACATCAGCTACACCTCACCTGCCTGAAAATACTGTGCAGCTGTGGCAGCCATATGTCTGTATATCCCAAATCTATTTGGCTATTAGCTCTCTCCTTGGAGGAATAACTCATGGATGTTGCCACAAGCTTACATCCTCTAGTGATTAGGAGATGTTATGAGCCACAGTAAGACCTTGTCATCTTTCACAGAAAAAAAAAAACATAATTCATGGATTAGCATACTATCCAAACATCTGTGTCTATACCAAAGTAACCTACCATAATAATTAGTACTCTTTAAATACCTATATATCTAATCACTTGTGCTTCATTAGTAGGATTGAAAGGTTATTCCTGGACAAACTATCAGCCCATGAAAGGAAACAGCCAGAACTGATCAGAGTCCAAAACAACATCTCCAGACAAAGTAGACTATTCTGCTTCTCGTCCACCTGTGCCCCTTTTCTAAGCTTAGGGAACAATCTGTGGAAGAGGGTGCATGGTAGAACGTAAGGGCTGCGGATGGGGTGAATGGTAAAACTACAGCAATATAGACTGGACACTTATTTGATTGACTTGATTGTACATACAAGCCCCTCCAGGTGGATGGTGGGAGCCTTGGGCTATGTGGGTTTGGGCACAATTGCTTGCAAATTGATTTTACATGAAGGATGCTTGTGCTCATGAAAAAAAAAAAAAAGGAGCTAGATACTGAAAAGTCTTTACAACAGGTTTTCATGCCAGGCCTGAAGAAGGCCAAGAGCTTGGAGGAAGATAGTTATTAAAATCCACTCTGTAAGTTTTGCAGTTTAAAAGGGTATAATTAAAAATAACATATATTTATATAGAGAGGTATTTCAGTAGAGATTTACCCAGAAATATAAAATAAACCATATAAGTTAATGGACTTGATTTCTCTGAAGTCATAGTCTAGTCATATAGCTTTAAAGAGCAAGGTGTATATTGGGTAAAATTTATTTGGCAGGTATTCAACCCTGCCCAAGCTTTGTCCACATATCATAGGATATTTTAAGGCTTAGCAAAATGTTTAGATTAGTTAAATTTGGTTGTAGGTTTTGGTGAAATTGGTAATACATTTGAACTAATTGAGAATATAAAATGTTAATTGTTTTATTTATAATTTGTATTGAACTTCCAACATTAACTGTGGGGTTAAGGTACACAAATGGTCTCTATATTTTTCTGAGTTATACAATATCACTTTGTAACACTTTCTTTTAGTTGTAGGACAATCTAAAGGAATTAAGTTTAAGTTTACTTGCCAAATAAGTAGCATATGGTCAATGATAAAATGTTTGGGTAACTTTAATGAAAACTTACACTTTGGCTCCTGTTTATGGGTATGTGTAATACAACTTAGGCATCTATAGGTCAAAACATAAAAATTTAAAAAACAAAAAGAGGGAGGTGGGACGTGGTGTAGTATCCCTTCTGGGATACAAATAGAAAATTCAGTGTTCCAAACCTATTGATAAATTTTCAATTTTGAGATCTTGAAACTAACAATGGGAGATTTGTATGTTCCCACAGGTAAAAGCACCAATCTAAATGCCTGAAAATGTACAACTTTTGGCTGCGCAGGGTGGACTGGGAAATACCAGCAGAGAGGCTGACCCATCTGAACATTAAAGAAAGTGGAACCTCCGACTGCCTGAGTCACAGACACTGAGCGTCTCTCTGAATTCTATTTGGGTTAACTGTTTATAATGGGCCCTAATGAAGTTTATCTTCCAGAGGCTGAGAAACCTTCCTACCTCTCCCCTTTATAGGTAAAAGAAAAACATGATGGTAATGAAGTCATTCCCTAACTGTAAATTAGAGCCAACTGATATAGTGGTAATTTCTTATAAAACAGGTATAACTACTTTTTTTAATTGACTGATAGACATAGGAACTGTGAATGGATAATTCTCTATTTAGAGCCAAATTCAATAGTAAAGTCTTTATAAGCTATGTAATTAAGCAAAATATATTAGTACAGGAAAGCTCTGATATCACAATGAATTATTCTGCCTTGGAGATGTTAGCTAGGGGATCCAAGCCCCCAAAATTATAAAGGCCTTTTGCCTATAAGTGGGATATATGCAAGGAGAAAGGCAGTATGTCCCTGTTGTCGAAGACCTGGTGTGAGCATGAAAAAATGTTTTGAGACATCACTTGCTAATGTACAATTGGCCTCTGAAATGCCAGAGAGCGTTACCAAAGGCCACTAAAGCAATACAGCAAAATATTGGTCTCCTTGAGACAAGCAAGACTCCTCCGTCAGTATCAGCTACACCTCAACTGCCTGGAGATACTGTGCAACAGTGGCAGCCATGTGTCTATATATATCCCAAATCTAATTGGCTATTAGCTCTCTCCTTGGAGGAATAATTCACAGCAGATGCCACAAGCTTATGTCCTCTAGTGGTTAGGAAATGTTAAAAGCCAAAATAAGAACTTGTCACCCTTTATAGAGAAACCACAGTTTGTGGATTAGCATACCATCCAAGCATCTGTGTCTATGCTCACAGCTTAGCTTGTCATAATAATTAGTACTGCTTAAATGCCTGTACATCTAATTGCTTGTGCTTTGTTAGTAGGATTAAAAAGGTATCCCTGGATAAGCTGTCAACCCACGAAGGGGAACAACCTGAACAGAATAGAGTCCAAAATGACATCTCCAGAGAAAATAGACTGTTTTGCTTCTCACCCACTTGTGCCCCTTTCCCAAAACCTAGGGAACAACTTGCAGAAGAGGAGGTGTGATAGAATGTAAGGGCTGCAGAGAGATTGGGGTGAATCATGAGACAACAGCAACATAGACTGGACTCCTATTTGATCAACATGCTTGTGCATACAAGCTTCTCCAACTGGACTATGGGAACCTTGGGTTGTTCAAAATTTGGACATATACCTGCAAATTTGTTTTACATGAATGTTACTTCTAGGACCCAGTTTCTTTTACTGATTTAAAAACAAAAAAAAAAAAAATTAAAAAGTTGTGCCTGAAATGAATCCTGTTTTTTTTATAAGTAGCCCCCTGGTTCCTGTGTCCTGTTGAATAACGGGCACTTGATCCTTGGTGTAGCTTCTGTTCAACTTTGTATCACGGGAATGGATTGGCCTGATTTCTTGGCCCTCATCTGGAATTTGCCATTTTATAGGGTCCCCAGCAAGTGGACTGAAGGCTTTGTCTTAAGATGACAAGGGTCAGCTCAGGGGTTGTGGGGGAGGGCGCTTTCATCTTCCCTGTTGTCATTTGAGGTTTTGATCTCTGGGTAAAGAGGCCGTTTATCTTTGTAAACACAAAACATTTTTGGTTTCTCCGGTTTTATGTTAATGGAGAAAGAATGGAAGCGAATAAAGTTTTACTGATTTTTTGAGACACTAAAAAAAAAAATGTTCATTGCTTATGCTTAATAATTTGGCTCACTTCAAAAACAATGCACCAATTACCTAATTGTGTGGCAAACTGAGTAACGTCAATGTTACCTGAAAACAACTGTGCTATTATATTGTAGGATCCCTTAAAAAAATAAACAAATAAAAGAAAAAAAAAGAAGAAGAGTAAGTCTGGCAGAGAAATGTCCATTGGTGAAGAAAGAAGGTGCCTCAGGCTGGAGAAGAGGGAATATGTCTGTGCCTGCAAGAACTGGGCACCGACAGGGATCCAGCTGAGGAGAAGCAGTCTGAACATGAGAGGCAGAGAACAGCTAGAACAAGCAGGACACCAAGCTGTGACACTGAAGCAAGAGGACTGGTGTGTGTTCAGGAAAAGTTCATCTGTGCATGTGTGTGAGTGTGTGTGTGTGTGTGTGTGTGTGTGTGTGTGTGTGGTGTATGTATGTTTGTGTGTGCAGGTGCGCACACATGTCTTTGCGTGTGTAGAAGCCTGAGGTGGATGTCCATTGTCTTCCTTTCTCACTGTCCACCTTCCATTTGAGACAGGGTCTCTTCCTGACCCTGAAGCTCACCATTTTGGCTACACTGGCTGGCCGGGGAGGAATCAGGGCCTACTTGTTTCCATTTTCCTAGTGCTGGGGATATAGGCTCAATGCTTTCATGCAGGTTCTGGGGAACAGGACTCAGGTCTACATGCTTGCACAGCAAGCTGTTTCCTTGCTGAGCAATCACCCTGGGCCTGTCTTTTTTTTTTTTTTTTTTTTTTTTTTTGAGAAAATATGCTACATATTTGTGGGGTATGACATGATAAATACATACATTACATAATTATCAAACCAGGATAATTAACATGTCTATCGGTGCATACATTCGTCATTTCTTTGTAATGAAATCAGAAAAAAAAAAACCTCTTTTAGCTTTTTTCTTCAATATGTTTTTTTCTGGCTATTCTGAAGTAGATGTTATTACTAACTATAGTCACCACACTGTGAAATAGAACATCAGAACTTATTCCTAGCATTTAATTACAAACTATTACACAATCTGTATCCCCCTCTCCCTCCTTCTACTTCATGGTCCCTGGTAGCCATTATAGCACACTCTAATTCTATAAAGTTATTTTTTTTTAGATTCCACATGAATGATAGTATTGTCCATCTGTAACTGCTTAATTTATATAACATAATGTGCTTTAGCTCAACTCATCTTGTAAAGTCCAGGATTCATCTTTTCATAGCCATATTTTCTTTATCCATTCATCCACTGATGAATTCTTAGGTTGATTCTAAATCTTGGCAATTGTAAAAAGTGGTACAATACACATGGGAGTGTGTATATCTCTTCTGTATAGTAGTTTCACTTCCTTTGGATACAGCTCAGGACTCGTGAGTTATACCCTAAATCCCAATAATTCTCTTCTTAATATTTTGAAGAACCTCCAGACTATTTTCCAGTATGGCTGTACTAATTAACTTATGGTTCGTACAACATCACAAGGGTTTTCTATACATCTAATCCTTTATTAGATGTTGCTATGATTCCAATGTGAAGTGTTCCCCATAGGCTCATAAGTCTAAACAGTTGGTCTCCAGCCAATGGTGCTGTTTTAGGATGTTGTAGAACCTTTCAGACATGGGGCCCAGCTGGCAGAACAAGCTGTAGGGCTGTAGAAGCCTTATTTAGAAGCCTCTCTGCTTACCTCTACCTCAGTGTAACCAACCAGGTCATCTCCTAACATCGCAGCCAATATGCCTTTCCCCCATGATGGACTGTCTACCTTAAAACATCCTTTCTCCTGTCACTTGTCTGCAACAGGTATTCTGCCACAGCATGAGGAAAGTAACAAATACAGAAAACTGGTACTGAGAAATGCACAACAGATGCGATAAATCTGGTCCTGTGATTTGCAGGCCTTTAAAACTGGATCGCAAAGAGAATGTGGAACAGTTTGGAGCTATAGGCTAGCCAGCCCTAGTATTCTGCAATAGGAGATTAATGAGCCATTCTGTAGAGGAGTGCAGAAGATCATAATGTAAGGGACTGCATGCCTAATAAGAACAGGGTCACTGAGAAGTAAGAAAGGTGACACACTTCTGCTTCCTCTTGGTCTGGTAGGAAGGGCCTATTTATTTAACTCCAAAAGGCCCCTCCAAGTGACCAGCTTCGAGTCATGTGGTCCTGGATATCTGAGTTTGGAGATGTGTCCTATCAACCTACTCTTCTTTGTTTAAGTTAACCAATCCAAAACTGGGTGGAGGGACCTCTAAAATCCTTAAAACACAGATTCTCAGTTTCTGGGTCCCCTCTCTACGTGTAGAGAGCTTCATCTTTCTGAGAGAGAGAGAGAGAGAGAGAGAGAGAGAGAGAGAGAGAGAGACTGATTCTTTATGTGTATGAATGTGATTGTCTTTCAGAAATGTCTGTTTGATTGCCACTTTCCACTGGTTTGTTCCTGTTTTTTAGTTCTTTAATTGGCTAAGAAATCAAACCCAACCAAACCCTTAGACTGACAGCTATTCCAAAAGCAACAATATTGTCACTAGAAATGTGGGCAGAACAGTCTATATTGAAGAGGTTCCAGAAGGAAACATGGAGACTATCAGGAACTGTGCCAGAAGCCATTCGTGTTGCATTTTAGCAAAGTATATGGCTGCATTCTGCTCATGTCTGGAAAATTTGTGCAAAGTTTAATTAAAAATTATTTATTTAGAGTAGGAAATTTCAGGACAGCATGTTATTTAGGCCATAGCATAGCTACAGCTCACTTCTCTTAGCTAGATTTATAGTAGAGAGGGCAGGAATGGACAGGAGTATGGACAGAGCAGCTGCCGAGAAAGCAGCCACAAAATGTGGTGATTGATAGAGAGCAGCACAATTACAAGAAAACCTCATACTCTGTACTGGGCCAACCCTGGAGTCCTTAACCATCAAAGACTCCAGGGTATATGACTGAAAATTATTTTGAAAACATTGGTTTGAAAGGAAAGCACCTGAAAGGTGGTGATTTCATTGTGCCCTGCCTGAAATAGCAGCCTCCAGACGTGTTTTCCAGGTTTATCAAGGAAAACACAGAGAGGCATCTACTGTTATGGTCTGAGGAGTCCAGGCTACATGTTGGTTTGTCAGCAGAACATGACATCCACGTGGAGGTGTTCTGCAGGCTTGCAGAATGCAAGCGTTATGAGGTCATGGAAGCTTCCAACAGAAAAAAAAAAAAAAAAAAAAAAAAAAAAGGCCCGGTTATATTATGTAAATCGGTAGCAGGGTCAGATTCCCTGCCTGGGGCCCTGAGAGGCCACGGCATAGAGCTGCGAAGGTAAAGCTTGAGTTTTAGTGAAAACCTCAGGGTAATGGATATGTCAGGAAAACAGGATGTCTGCAAAGAAAGCTGTAAGCACTAAGTAGAGTCAGTCCAAGACAGAAACTCTTTGTGCTGTTGGCAACATGGCTGTAAGGGGGAGACTACTCAAGCCCATTGGAAATCAGGGGATACCACCATAACCTCTAGATGCTAGACATGGAGTGGCAGGGTTTGGTGCTAACCTTGTTGGAGTTCATCTTTCTTTGGCCTGAATTTTCCTTTTGGAATAGATATGTTTACTCTGTATCATCCCATATTATTACTATACTATATACTATATTATTACTCTATTATATATAGAAATATGTAGCTTTAAAAATCTTTTTTCAGGGTATCATAGCTAAGGTTGCCTTAAGTCTTGACTGTAAGACTATGGAGACCTTTGAAGTTTTACTAAATGCATTTTGTATTATGTGATGGCCAAAAGTGTACAGCAGCCAGTGGACATGATGGTTTGAATGTAGAGTATTCTCTGACAGGAACCTGCATTTAAACGGTTGGTTACCAGTTGGTGATGCTGGTTTTGGAAGTTGCAGGACCCTCTGAACGCGGGACCTTTCTGGAAGACATAGGGCTCTAGGGGCAAGGATTGAGGCTCATAGGCTGGTTCCACTTCTGGCCCAAGCTCTAAAGTTCCTGATCGTTGTGACGTAACCAGTTCCCTGAGACTCCTGGCTCCCCAGCTGCAAGCCTCTCCTGCCTTCGCGCCTTCCTCACCATGATGGATTATATTTCTTACACCAGGAGCCAGAATACTTCCTCCCTTCATTAAGCTACTTCTGTCATTTATTCCGTCACAGCGAGGCGAAAACTAATGAATATAGATGCAAACTCTGCAAATATTTTCTCCTACTCTGTAGATTGTGTTTTCACTTATTTTCTTTAATGTGCAAAAGCTTTTCAGTCTGATGCAACTCATTTCTCTACTTCTGCCTTATTTTTTGTGCTTCTGAGTTTAGTTTTAAGACTCCTTTCCCAAATCTAGATGTGTGTGTGTGTGTGTGTGTGTGTTTGTGTGTGTGTGTATGCTATTTGGAGGGAGGAAGGAGGTCAGCAAAAAGGGGGGGAGGATATAAATAAGCACTGAAAATGCCATAAAGGAATCCATCACTTTATATGTTAACTTCAAAAATTAATTAAAATAGAATAAAATTCTATCATATTCTGTGGAAAACTAACCTCCCTGTTCAGGGACCTTAAGCGGTTTCCCTCTGTTTTCTTCTGTAAGTTTGTTAGTTTAGGGTCTTACATTCAAATACTTGGTTGATTTTAAGTGGAGTTTGTTTATAGCTAGGAGTAGGAGATCTGAGTAAATTCTTCTACATGTGACTGTCCAATTTTCTCAGAACATTATTGAAGATGCTGTCCTTTCCCAATGTATGTTAAAATAAGTTTGCTATAAATGTTTGGATTTACTTTCTAGCTCTCTATTGCATTCTGTTTGTCTATATGTTTTATGATAATATCATACTGTTTTGGTTTACTATAGTTTTATAGTATATTTTGAAGTCAGGTCATATAATACCTCCAGTTTTGTTCTTTTTTGCTCAAAATTGCTTTGACAATATAAGATCTTTGAGGAGTCCTTAAGAATATTTTCTTAACAGAGTGAATGTCAGTGTTAATTGTCAACTCTACAGAATAATGAATCGCCTGGGAGATGGGCCTCTGAGCATGTCTGTGGGATTATCCTGGTGATGTTAATTGGTGTGGAAAGACCCGTTTTAGCTGTGGTCAGGACTCAGGCTGCTGTTGTGAAAGCTGGCTAAGCACTAGCATGAATGCATTTGTTGCTCTCCTCTGACTGCAGTCTCCTGATGCCTTGACTTCTGTCATGATGAACTGTAATCCTAGAATCCCTTAAATTGCTTTTGTCTGAATAGTTTATCAAAGAAATTAAGACACATGGCAAAGGCCGTATGTGGCAAACCCACAGCTAGTACCATACTGATGGAGAAAAGAGAATGAATGATTTTCCCGTAAGATTTGGAACTAGTAAAAAATGACCACTTCTATCATTTCTACTTATCATACTACTATAAGTTCTCGCCAGAACAACTAAATAAGAGAAAGAGATAAAAGGCATCCAAATTGGAAAGCAAAGTCAAACTGCTGTGTTTAAAGAGGAGCTGCTCATAAAAAGAGAAAACGGACAGGTGTGGTGGCACATGCCTTTAATCCCAGCACTCAAGAGGCAGAGGCAGGTGGATCTCTGTGAGTTCAAGGCCAGCCTGGTCTACATAGTGAGTTCCAGGACAGCTGGAGCTACAGGGAGACCCTGTCTCAAAAAGACCAAAAACAAACAAAAAAAAAACCAAACAAACATGAAAAACGGATATGCACTGCACGAACACACCCCACACGATTGTTAGAATACACGGTTCATTAAGTTTAGAGGATATATAGTCAATATGCAAAAAGTACTAGTATGTTTCCTTGCTAATAGTGAATTATCCCCAAAAGAAATCAAGAAAATAATTCAATTTACAACTCTTACAAAAATACACAAAAGAGGCCAGAGAGATGGCTCAGTGGTTAAGAGCACTGGCTTCTCTTGCAGAGGACCTCAGTTCAACTCCCAGAAACCATCCATAGCTTCAGTTCCAGAAGAACTCAACATCCTATTCTGACCTCCATGGGCATTGTATAACATGGGTATGGTTACATACTATAAGGTAGGGGGTCCTCCAAAAGGTAGGGCTTTTGATGTTGAAGGTTTTCTCATGCCCCAAATTTCCCACCTCTCTAAGAAAAGACTCAGAGATCCAGCAACTCCTCCAGTGCAGAATTCTGGGAAGCCTCTGGTGCCATGTTGGGGGAGGAGCTAGGAACAGATAAAAGCCAAGCACATCGGTGAGGAGCTGTCTCACTGTTATGTCAATTTGGGCAGAGATCACTTAGTTCATGCTGGGATTATGGATTAAACATGGGGGAAAGGGAGCCACAGCTGGGCATGCAAGTGATATATATTTTTTCCCATTCACTTTGTAGGCAAGTCTGAATAAGCTTGTTAGACTTCCCTGGACATGGTTTGGAGAGTCTTTCTTACAGGTCTTGGGAACCCAGGGGTGGTAGATGCAAAACAGCTTGTGTGTAGGCATCTCCGGGGTGGAATCTCTGCTACGCATACATTCAGGAAATACACTCATACACATTTAAAAGATAAAAAAAAAAAAATTAAAAATAAATCTTTTTTTAAAAAAGAAGAAAATCAGACTGGCAATTAAAAAAATAAACATGTTAAGCATGTGACCCTGCAATTCTATTCCCGGGTATATATCCAAGAGAAGTGAAAACATTGTGTCAGTCAGCATTCTCTACAGCAACAGAACTAATAGAATATTTATATACTATAAAGAGGGATTTATTTGAAGGGTTTACACAGTATGGGCTAAGTGGTCGAACCGTGGCTATCTACATGCTGGAGAGGATGAGAACCTGGTAGCTGTTCAGCCCACAAAGCTGCATGCTTCAGCATACCCAATCTGAGGCTGAAAGAAGGCCTGGAAGGTTTCTGGAGAGTTGCTGTATTCAGTCCAAGTTAGAGACTCAAGAAGCTGGAGTTTGGTGTCACCAGAGGACAGCAGCAGACACACACACACACACACACACACACACACTTGGCAAGAAGTGAAGGCAGGCAGCACTGCTCTTTCCCGCTGCCTCTTTGTATGTGGGCCGCCCTTTGGAAGGGTCTGTCAGCCCTGACATGGGGTCTGACCACCCTCCCCCCCCTTGTTGTTAATCCTTTCTGGAAACAGTCTCACAGACATCCACGGAAGTAGGTCAAGTGTGTCTCCTAATAGAGTCCAGTTTTTCAGGTTTTCTACTTTTAGGGCATGTTTGAAGTTTAGATAATAAATTTGATTAGGGTAGGGGTGGGGATGTAACTGAGTGGTAGAGCATTTGCCCTGCATGCCCAAGGGGGAAAAGATATTTTTACTAGGCTTAAAAAAAAAATCTTTGGAATAATCAAGTTTTATCAACTATCAAGTTTAGAGTAGCTTTCATGTAAATTCCATTGTATGTTATGTAAATTTTCAAAATAATCAAGGATGGCAAAAATCACAGAAAGCAAGGAAAGCCAGAAAGCCCTGGCTTTCCTTAAAATAGAGAGGCTGATTCTTTTTAAAAAAAATTTATTTATTTATATTTTTTTATCAAATCTAGACCCGTGTCCCCCCCATCCCTCCACCCCACCAGAGCTCATGCATTCTGCCAAACATGCTTTTCATCTCTTTCTCAGTCTTTCTCAATATTCTCCATGTGGAAGTTGACTGTTTTGAGCAGAAGTTTACTGTTTCAGTCAGTTCTTTGATGCAGTCCTTTCTGTTGTTGTTGTTGTTGCTTCCAATATGCATCTGCTTTATGAGAGGCTGGTTCTTAAAAAGCTGTTTGGATCCTGGAATGTAAAACATCTCAAGTTGGCACACTGAACACATTCTCCTCCCAAGCTCCTCACATTCCCTCCTCTATCTCTATGCTAAGGTGGCTGGAAGACTTGTCAGTTCTTGGACCTTTCCCAGTTAGATTTGGGGTCGTACTTATGAAACTTGTGATCTTATGATACTTAGTCAACATCCAGTTCTCAGAGCTTACTCCTTATCACTGTAACATTAGGATAATGAAACATAGGCTGGCAAAAAGTGTCATTTATTCTAATCATATGAAATATCTTACAATAAAGAATTACAGTTTTAGAAAACCCTTTGAGAATAAGTTTATGGACAAAGTAGTTATATATCGGAATAAACATCCATCTATATAGAATGGTTTAACTATTTAGAAAACAGATTTGGGCTGGAGAGATAGCCTAGCGGTTAAGAGCACCGACTGCTCTTGCAGAGGACCCGGGTTCGATCCCCAGCACCCACATGGCGGCTAAGAACTGTCTATAACTCCAATTCCAGGAGAACTCCAGTTCCAGGGGAATCTGAGATCCTCTTCTGACCTCTGAGGCATTGCACAACATGGGTGCACAAACCTACATGCAGACAGTACATTCATACACATACAAAAATAAATTTTAAAAAAATTTAAAATAAAAGAAAATAGATTTAAAGGCTGTACAGATTAAAGGGGCTAATTACTATGTCCCTTGGATTTCCTTCTGTAGTTTATTCAAAGAGATTAGGCAAATTAGTTGAAGTCATAGGAAATGTCTGGTCCAAATTTAAAAACAACCTTTTCTTCTCCAAGTTCCACATTTTTCTCAATGTCACCCATTTACCTTACACTATTTCAGCCTCATCCTTGGGACTCTTTGAATTCACCCAATGGAACAACCCCCCCCCAAAAAAAAAGTGAAGAAAAAATAAAAATAAATACTGTCCTTCATTGGCAAAAGGAGAAAGTATATTTCTTCACATAACTGAAAAAAGGAGTCTAAGAAGAGGAGAAGCAGCCTAATGGCTTTAATAAATAAGTGATCCATCCATGTAACTGGACTGCTGGCCGTGAAGTGATAGGGACTTTTTTATGAGTGATTTATTTTGGTCTTTTTTTTAAAGCATCCTTTATTTATAGACTGTTTGATCAACAGCCAAATTATAAGCTCAGCAAATTTTGTAGTTGGCAATTTTAACATTCCAAAAATGTGCTTGCATGTCCATCACCATCTTTAAAAATGAAAACAACCCCTCTTCAGGACACTGGTCACAAGACAGATGATCCAGAAGCATCCTAAGACCTCCAAATATATCCAAACCAATTCAAGCAGATCCTGAAAAAAGCAAAGCCTGTTCTTCACAGCGACTACCCATGCACTCTTCCAGCTGTCCTTGCTTTACCTATGTTCTATTTTTAAAATTTGTTAAATTCTGTGTTAGTTGTTTTTTATCAATCAAAATTAGTCAACCAGCTTGCTCGCAACCTTTCACACAGACTACTTCTTTCCTTAGCCACTGCCGGCGTACACAAATGATACTGCAAGTCTGTTGAAGGTGGGGAAAGAAGAGGAAGACAGAAGAGGAGGAGAAGGATGAGGAGGGAACAACTGGTGACTCTAACAAGCTGACAGCCATGAACTTTGTCTAACAAGAGTCGAGGTCTCAGAGAAGTCAGTGCTCAGAAGGAACCTAAGTAGGGAAAGGGAGAAGAAGTCCCGCAAAGTTGGTGAATGAGTAGGAAAGCGAGTATGAAAAGGCCAAGGGAGGAAGCGGTGAAGACCTTGGCTAGACCACCCTCATCCCGACCTCGGGCTACTGGAGTCCATAGACAAGAATAAAGGATGGCCTCCTTTATGATGGATTGTGTCATTTCAGTCTATCCCGTGGTCACAATGATTGGTTCAAGCCAATCAATACCAACAATCCTATGATCTGGACTCACGAGCTTTTAAGGAAAAAGGACATCCCTTTGGTTGGACTTGTGAGGGAAACTGGAGCTACCCATAGAACATTCTGTGGAGCCTAAGAATGGAGCCAACGGATTAGAGAGTAGAGGAAGACCAAGGGCCTGAGCTCTGGAAGCATTGCTTGGTTCTCATATCCTACTCCAATCGAAATCTCTGGGGTTTTCCATTCATGACCAAGGAATTTCCCATCTCTGATTAAAAAAAAAGAAAGAATTTAGATTGTGTCTTCCATCATTGACAACAGAAAGAGTCCAAGCTGATTCATATCTCATTTATATGAATGCCTTTGTTAGCTATAAAATATCATACTTCTTCTACTGAGAGATAACTTGCAGACTCTGTTGAACTAGACCTTGTTGATATATATCTAGGGCAAATGGAAGCAATAATGTACTTTGTAAAATATGAAACTCTGCAACACCACTTTGCTGCATGAGAACATTATTGCAATCAGAAGTCCTTCATGTGCGCATCATTGACCACCAGTGGGACCACAGTGCTTGGTCAGCAGTGCCAGACTGTCACATACAGAGAGTTGTTTATTTATGTAAGCAATCCAAACTTTGTAATGAAACTGAGTCATAGATGATGTTTTACTTCATATGCAATGTGAATAGCTAGTAAATAGGGACTGATAATAAAATGTTATTTTTTTTTAATCTGAAAGAAAAATAACAGAAAACTATATAGGTCATGAAAATGCAGTCTTCGATTGGTTTATTGGTTTGTGTTTTAAATCTTTTCCCCCCATGCTGAGAATTGTAATCCAGGGCTTCATACATGGTAGGCCCGTCCTCTATCACTGAGCTGGATCACTAAGCCCCTGGATTCAGTCTTGATCACTTTGGAGACACCACTGACAGAAGGGAAAGGAAGAGAACGTGTATTTCTCAGTGTCTGTTAATTTTTTTGATAGGAAGTTTTCTGTAGAACCAACACAATTTAAACTGAAATGGGCTCAGAGAATCAGGGGATTCGTTGATTCCCATAACTAGAAAGATTAATGTCCTGTTTTGCTTTCTATTGCTGGGATAAAACACTCTAGTCAAAACCAACTTGGGAAGGAAAGGGTTTATCATATCTTATACTTCCAAGTGACAATCCATCTCTGAGGGGGGTCAGGCAGGAATTTAGGGCAGAAACCAGGAGGCAGGAGCTAAAGCATGAACCATGAAGGTATTGGTGAAAAAGCATAACTCTCAACTCGCAGGGTATAAGAAATAGTTTATTCTGAAGCCACATATGAGTGACGGCCCTGGGGACACAGATTCAGGTTATCCTAAATTCCATGTTCCAATATGGAAGCTGTTTCATGAAATTTTTATAGTAACCTAGCAAAGAAAAATCATAAATCAAGACACTTTTCCAACACATTGATGGAAACATTAAGTAGGCAGTTACAGAAAAAGAGAAATCTCTGCTATAGGCCTCAAATGCTGTCTAATGGCACTCAGCCTTTTGGTTGGTAGGACTGAGGGCTTTGTTAAATGAATACATTCCAAAGGGTTTTATCTGTTAGTCACAGGATGTTATGTCAGAAACAAAGGTGGGCAAAGAATGGCTATTTAGGGGGCTAAAGATGGGCCGAGATAAATGGTAATTAGGCTTTGGATCTACCACATTTCAAACTCTCCACAATCACTGAAGTTCTAATCAGTCAAATACCCCTTGGAGAAAGTTCAGTTTCAAGATGCAATTTTTCTGGTTACTTTCATTCATAAGGGAAAGCTGCTTACTGGCTTACTCCACTGGCCTGTGCTCAGCCACCTGCCCAGGAGTGCCACCACTCACAGTTGGCTGGGCACTCCCACATCATTCAACAGTCAATAAAATGACTCAGAATCATGCCCAGAGGTTGATTCAATAGAGGACATTCCATAATTGAGGGTCTGTCTTCTGAGATGTGTCAGGTTAATATGCAGTCAATAATGACAACCAGACAGCAAACTTTAGGGTGGGTTAAGCCAAAGGTTTACAACATCACCAGGACCATTGTTGTTCACTTGGGTTTTTCACTCCACAATTTCTTTGACTGTGCTCTCTTTAAGTTGGCTAGCTTTCTTTATAATAGCAAAGTGAAAGGACAAAATGCATTCTCATTTACACTGGGAACAAGATAGGCTTCTCTTCCTTTCAACTATAAAATCAAATTAAGTTTCACACTTACTGTGGCCACGGAGATCACATACAGTTTTAGACCTGATTCAATAGCATACTGAGGGCTGGACTAATGAGAATCTACCTCTAGAGCTGGCAGAAAAAAAATTGATCCCTTCAGCCGCAGAGCTTCTATACAAAGCCATAGGGTGAAATGGATGTTGAGGAAGCAACCATGATCTATTTTATTACCATGTGCCAGGCTGGAGATGAACAAGCAGGGCTACCTGTGCAGCTTGCCTTGGGACCAAACTATGAGAATTTTCACTGGAAATGTACTTTTTCTTCTAAGTACATTTGGAGGAAGTTATGCAGAGCTGCCCCATGTGAGAGCCATAATCCTGAAGCCTGGCATGATTCCACAGTAATTTTCCCACAGGAATAAATGGAAACCAGGGAGAGATGAATTCTCATATTGCATGCATCTATTACCATTATCACCTAATTTTATTTTAATGTTTGCTTTATAGTTTCTTAAGATTATTTCTAGTATTTCATAGTTCACTTTCTCCAAAAAGACTAGCAGTGTCTTCTTAAGGTATTTGGCCTTATTTTAGTATGTCAAATTACTATTTCAAAGACACTGATTTTTAGGCCTATTTTCTTAGCACTATCATTTGGATTGCCTTCAGTTGAATGCTTGAACAAGATTACTATTGGTACTAAGGCTATTTAAAGTCATAACAGTGAATATTAAAAGCAAAATAGTCATATTTACAAAGTATTTGTAGAAGACATTTTTGGTGACCCGGTCACATTCTCCTAAACCTATTTCTAATTTCCAGTGATAATCACAATATAACACAAAAGAAAAATACACAAATGCATGTTTGGTCTTTATTGATGGCCCCTAGCACCAATTCCTAAAACCCTTACAGTTTCCTGAGAGATATGGGTACCCGTGCTTATTTTGTTGTTGTGCTGTATGGTCTTTAACCCTGGCTCCTGACACCCCCCCCCCAAAAAAAAGAATTCTTTGTCCCTGGATGATCACAAAGATTTTTCTCCAGTGAGGTGATTCTTTCTGGCCTCTTAGATGGGGCCTGGTCACCAGAAAGACCATGGTTAGAAACTTGGCACTTTCATCCTCCCCGCTCATCCTTTGGAAAGGGGAATCACCTATGTGATCTGCTTCCATAAAACCCTAACCTCCAGGGTCTGGAGAGCTTCAGGGTAAGTGTCCATACAGAGCAGCTGGGAGGGCAGCACACCAGAGAGGGGACAGCAACTCCACGACACTCTCTGTACCTAAGTGAAGACAGCTCTTCTGCCTGGCAGTTCCTCAACTATATTCTTCACAGTAAACTATCTAGCAAGTGAACTGCTTTTCTGAGTCCTGAGAGCCAGTCAAACAAATGCAGACCCAAGGAGAAGAGACGTAGAGTCTGATTTACAAGCCCAAAGCACAAATGACTACTGCTGGGTGTGGTGGCACATGCCTTTAATCCTAGCACTTGGGAGGCAGAGGCAGGCAGATCTCTGTGAGTTCAAGGCCAGCCTGGTCTACAGAGTGAGTTCCAGGACAGCCAGAGCTACAGGGAGACCCTGTCTCAAAAAGACCAAAAAAATAAATAAAAATAAAATAAAATAAAATGACTACCAGGACTTGTGACTGCCACTGGAAACAGAGTCTTGTGAGACTGACTCCTTATTGGTAGAGACCTGGTGTTAATACTAGGTAACTTCAGAACAGAACTGAGGTACAGGATACCTGGTTGGTGTCTGCAGAGAATCAAATGGTTACTTGGAGTAGGAAAACTTCAGATGTGTGAAAAGAGAAATGTTTGGAGTATGACAGCTGAGAGAAAAGGAATGCAGTTTTGTCTATAGACAGTCTCACGTCATTCAGCACCCCAGTTTTTCCATTACTGTCTCGGTCTTCCTTGAGATCTGAAGTGACAGGTACAAAGAAGACAAGGAAAATGCTGTAGTCACTTAATTATTTGTTGGATGAGTGAATATCAGAACCTAATTTCATAAACTGCCATGTCAGAATGCAAACTATAGGGCTCTTGCTACACTCTAAGGGGTGGACATGCTGGGAACCTGGGGGTGGGGGTGTGTTGGGGGGGGGCACTGACTTAGGACCTAACTAGGTGAGCTTTCTACAGTGATGGAAAGGTTCTAGATGAATACTATCCAATACAACACCCACTGCCCACGTGTAGCTATTGAGCATTTGGAATGTAGCTGGCATAAGCAACTGGATTGAAATTTATTTTAGTTGATTTGCATTTAAATATAAAGAAGCAGATTTGTCCAGTAACTACCATAAAGGACAACATAGGATAAGAAATGGCAATTTCTTCCACAAAAGTCCTCTTAGTCCTTGCCATACACAGGGGAAGAAGTATTTATTTATTAACAGATTGAAGCGCAAAATTATTAACCTGTCTAGGAAGCCCAGGTGACCTACAACATCTCTATGTCTGACACTAAACCAGGATTTTATTTTATTTGACTCAGAGCGAAGACTGAGAAAAATTGGCAGGTGAAATCAAAAAGTTGTTCTTGGTGTGGTTTCTTTCCTTGGTGTGTTTTTCATGAGCTCTGAGCACGTATTTTCACTGCTGCCTTTTTCTGGCTTGGCTTACAGGAGGGAGCAGGGAGGCTGTGATTGGAAATACATGTGACAGTTTCCATCCAGCCTTCATTTACATTTAAATAAGGCCAAAAAAAATGTGCTGCTTGAAAACACCATTTATGTCTATGAAAACATCTTTAAATCCTTTATTATTTGAAAAAGTCCTTTTATGAAGAAGAAAAAGGAGTATGTGTTTTGTGTGGTTGTCTACTTTCAGGTTTCCAAGACTGGACCTTTAATTTCAGAGAGGTTTCTAAGCTTGGTATGCCCTACTTCCCATCACTAAAATGAAACCTGCTTTATTTTCAAACACCTTGTTCCATGTGGCTTAGCAGACAGGTCATCCTGGGGCCGGTGGCAGGTGCTGGGCTCCTCTTTCAGCCCTCTCACCGACTCAGACATTGACCTCTGGAAGGTTGGAGATTAGGACTGTGGCCACCTGAGTCTGAAATGGGAATGAAGAATATGTTGCCTGCTTTGGTCCCCTAGGAATGAAGAATATGTTGCCTGCTTTGGTCCCCTAGGAATGAAGAATATGTTGCCTGCTTCGGTCCCCTTCTTGAGACTTTCACAGCAATTCTAACTGCTTTCATGGAACAAGTTGGAGTTCAGCCACAAACCACCTTGACCAGTTCCCAAGGCTTCCCGAGACCACTTTCTGAGATGACTACCCAAGAGATTCACCCTTCCTTTATTTCTTCTCCCTCTCCCCACACTACACTTCTATAATGCTTGCTTATCAGACATAGACTTAACTATCAATACCACACACGACTATAGTATTTAAGATCTTGGAAGGAATAAGTGCAGCAGATAAGTCTCCAGCATAGTATAGTTATCCTGTTCAAAGCAGCCAAGCACTTTGGTAATAGACTTCCTTTGAGCCCTGGAGATATGATCGTCACAGAACTGTAAATACCCTAAAGGCACAATGACACCTTATCTGTCAGACCCAAGTCAGCTTGCTGCATTCCCTCATCCCTAGAGTAAGATTCAGCTTGCATTTGCTTATCAAGGGCTTGCCTCTGGATACAGTCTACTGTCAGTTCCAAGGTTTCAGGTTTGTTGCCAGAGCTCTTTGGAGTCCTGGGGAATGAGCAACAAGCCAGTGTGGCTGACAGCAGCAGTGAGATTGTCAACCTTGTGTAATCTGAGAGTCACACAGAGGCCAAGGAAAATGGTACCTATAGCCAATTTCCAAGGGCACATATTTGTAAATTAAATTTTACAACTACAGCTTTTATGTTGTGTGAAATGAATTGCTACTGAAAGGTTTTGAGCAGAAGAATAACAGATTTAAGTTTTAAAGTCCCTCTGGAGGCTGGGGAGATGGCTCAGTTGATAAGATGCTTATGACACAAGCTGGAGGACCAGAGTTTGAGTCCCATCATCTATATACAAGAGCCAGGCACAGCAGCATAAGCCTTTTTTTTTTTTTTTTTTTTTTTTTTTTTTCGAGACAGGGTCTCCCTGTAACCCCAGCTATCCTGGAACTCACTCTGTAGACCAGGCTGGCCTTGAACTCAGAAAGACCCACCTGCCTCTACCTCCGAAATGCTAGGATTAAAGGCGTGCGCCACCACGCCCGGCTCAGCATATGCCTTTAATCACAGTTCTGGGGAGCTGGATATCTGGGGCTCAAAGTCCAGCCCGCAAAGCCAAATCATCAAGCCCCAGGCCAATGAGAAACCCTGTCTCAAAAATATAGATGCTCCCGGGGCAGGAAACTCAACGGCATTCTCTATTCTTCACACTCACACACACAACAAAGAAACAAAGTCCTGGTTTCCAGGTTTGGATTTCTGAGCATCACACCTATTTCCCATCGCCGTGCTCCTGACAGTGAACTCCTTCCTCTACCTGTGGCCGACTTATTTCCTCACCGGTCACAGCAGGCTCAGTGTCTGCTCCCTGCCTTCACCAGTTGGCTTCAGCTGCTGAACTCTCCTCGGCTCCTCGGCTCCTCGGCTCCAGTCGTCAGAGCCACGCACGACTGATTCCTTATTAACATTCACGACATATTAATACCTTATCATTTTATTCAATATTGAGCCCATTATTTATTTGGCTTGACAAGGAATCATCCTTTCTTGGAGCCAATGTGACCCAAATATGTGAGTGCTCTTTCACACTGGTGTGTGACCTCTGTTGCTCTTATCACCCCTTCTGACCTTCACACTCTCTTCTCAGAAGGATGTTCCCACAGTTTTCTTTATGGGATTCAATGTCTTTTGGTTATCAGTTAGAAAAAGTAGCTGAGCCGGGGTGTGGGTGGGTGGGGGGGTGCATGCCTTTAATCCTAGCACTTGGGAGGCAGAGGCAGGTGGATCTTTGTGAGTTCAAGACCAGCCTGGTCTACAGAGTGAGTTCCAGGATAGCTGGGGCTACAGGGAGACCCTGTCTTGAAAAGAAAAAAAAAAAAAAAAAAAAAAAAAGAATAGCTGACTAATTTTAATTTTGCTAGTTTCTTTTTTTTTTTTTTTTTTGTTCTTTTTTTTTTTTTTTTGGTCTTTTCGAGACAGGGTCTCCTTGTAGTCCCAGCTGTCCTGGAACTCGCTCTGTAGACCAGGCTGGCCTTGAACTCACAAAGATCCACCTGCCTCTGCCTCCCAAGTGCTAGGATTAAAGGCGTGCGCCACCACGCCCAGCTGCTAGTTAATTCTTAATACAATTATAGAAAATCTGGAAAAAAACCCAAGTAGGTTTAAATTAAAAAATTATTTGTAAGCACCTATAGTCTATCAACAAATACATTTTCCAAAATGCATATATATAGTTTTACAAAATTTCAAACACATATATTTGTATTCTTTTTTACTTCATATTATAAATACGTATTTTCCACATCTAATTAAATAAAAATGGCAGCAAAGGATTCTACTGTGTGGTTGTATCATTATTTAATCAAACTCCTTTGTAAGTATATAGGCTAATTCCAGGGTTTTGGTATTGTAACCATGTTTATAACAAGTGGTGCACACACAGATAACTGAATATATCTCTGACAATTTAATTCTATTAAATTCCTGGAAGTGGACTTACTTATGGGATGGAAGGATAAAAATGCACTTAAGGTGGGCTGAGAGTCTCTGGAAATTTTAAATCCCAGTAAGAGTTAAGGCACAAGAGGATTGTCCAGAGCTTCAGGATCCCCTGACCAAGGACAAGACATCAAGTTACAGTAGGTTCTAGAAATCCCTTAGTAAGGCCTTTAATTGTTGAAACTAATTTCTAAAGACGTACAGCTGCCAGAGCACATTAATCAGGGCTGATGAGGTAGCTTCAGCTATCGGGACCAGCAGATGGGGAAGGACACCTGGCCTCACACAACTACTGGTTTCAGTTTCTCTTTTAAAATGAGCAATAGGTGTTACAAAAATGTAATCATCTTCAATTCTGCTCAGTCCATGCAGTGAGGCAGCAATTGACCTTTGCTCTGATTCCTAATTAAAATTTAAGGTTATACTAACTGAAGAGCAGCTATTCAGTGGACATGAAGAATCTGTAAAGCATTAGTGCTATATAGATCCCAGAAGGGGGGCAGCAGCACAATGCTCAGGCACTTGCACCATCAGCAAAACTAGAGCAGGATTTTATGCAGACACATTACAGAAGAGCCAGAGAATTTTTTCTTGGAATTTTATATGACAATCACCCTCTGAATGATTACTCTCCTACCACTGCATATTGATCCTCAAAATACACCTGTGATATTAAGTCAAATACCTGTTCTTCTTCAAATATGGCAAAGCAGACAGACTATTTCATTTGCCCCAATTCATCTATTTGAGTTAGATTCATTTCTTTCAACTTTTATTCGAATGCTTTGTGCTTTATTGATTTGCAAAGGGGATAAAGTCAGGATCTCTGACCCCCAAGGGAAGGCAAAGTCTATTCATGGAAGCAAAAAAAAAAAAAAAATGCTAATGTGTCCAAGCACACTTAGAGACCAATAAAAGCAGCAATACATTGGAAAGAAAATGAGCTACACAAAGCCTTGATGTTTTGTCTTATAGAAAAACTACAAATGATCCAATAATCTGTTATCTTGACAAATGATCTGAATGTGGATCTAATGCACAGATTCGTTCTCACTATTGAACTCTAGTGATAACACACATTCACACACAAATCAAAGCCTGTAAAGATGAGTAACTACTCTTTAGATCCTTTTTCAATGTAATAATTACTCTTCATAAAAGCTCACAGTAAACATCAATTTCCACGTAATTAAAATCAGTGCCTTTGTTTGCATAATAGGAGAATGCCACATCATACATGATACTGGTCCAAGAAAGATTTAAATGAGCACATCTGTTTACAAATATAAATGCCTTAGGGAAACAACCTAGACTAAAGAGTTTGGGGACTATTTAGACAGCTTTCCTCTCTTTTTTTCTTCCTCCCACTGCTGGTGTGGACATCCCACTTGCTATTTACTGGTTCCACTTGGACCTGTAAAGAAACAGAAATTCAAAAAGGCAGAAATCCAACATGAAGTCTGTAACTCCATAATAGTTCTGATGAAAAGTTTATTAGCAGACAATGCTGAAGACCATATATGATGGTGCAATGCTTGGAAATGATAATGGTCATGATACTTTCTTTTTACCTGAAGAATAGCTATTGCTGACATTAAATATGCATTAGCTTGAGTCTTCCAAATGTTTTAAATGTCTAATCACTACTTAACCAATAAACTGCTTGTCTTATATTTAAAAGTCCAGACAGTCCGGGGCCCATGAAGGAATGTCACTGTAGCCAAACCTGTTCATGCAGTAATGTACATCTGGCCGCTAGGTAACAGCTGAAGCAAATCTCCTGATGAGAAATAAATGTGGAAGCAAAGCAGTGAGCATTTCCAGGCTAGAGGCCCTGACCCTTTTAAGGCACTCAGTCATTCTGATTGGATTCTATTTATCAGGAAGTGAGTGTTAAAGAATGAATCATGTTAGTTCAATAGATGCTGGCAGGATCAATAGACACTTCTGCATCATACTCTCACTTGATGCCTGCTGTCAGAGAGGCTGGCGTTTAAAGTAGAACCACAGCCAGCAGTACTCCCGCCATTGAGAAGCAGTCTGTTCTGGCCGCATCATCTGTTTTACGTTGTAGATCAATTTTTATTCATCTTTCTTTCTGATGCTTTTGCTGGTTGAAGAAACAAGGCTCAGCAATTCTGGATCACATAGCCATTTGAAACAGCTGTCACTAGGCTGGTATGAGAATTTCACATGGAAGTGGACACTTGACTCCTCCAAGGAAATGGTTCTTATTTTGGTTGATCAAAGAGTGAATTACTGTGTCTATGCACTGGCTGCCAGGACTTAATGCACCATGACTCAAGTGCTCATCCCTATCCCATGGAGCTATTCAGTTCATGCTGTTGGAGGTCCATCCAAGGAAACAAAATTCTCACCTCAGCATAATCTTATAAAGAAAAAAGTTTCCAATTCCGACTTCATTTGCTTTATAATCTAAGAAAAAGATAAAAGAATGCATTTCTCTTGCCCCAACATTGTTGAACTTCAGTTTTATAATAAATCTATGATGTCATAGTTTAAAATGTAGAAAAAACACACAAACTGGGCTGGAGAGATGGCCTAGCGATTAAGAGCACCAACCGCTCTTACAGAGGACCCAGGTTTGATCCCCAGCACCCACATGGTGGCCGAGAACCGTCCGAAACTCCAATTCCAGAACTCCAGTTCCAGGGGAATCCGAGACCCTCTTCTGACCTCTGCGGCATTGCATGACACGGGTGCACAAACCTACATGCAGACAGTACATTCACACACATACAAAAATAAATAAAAAAAATTAAAAAACATAAAAACAAAAAAACACACAAACTGATTTATTCACTCCCCAAATCTTGGAGGCCCAAGGAGAAAAAGATTTTCCCAAAGCATTTAAGGAAACCTTTAGCCGGTCCCCTTCCCCTGGTCCCTTGCTGCCTTCCATACAGTACAGAATTCTTTTTTGGTCTCCCTTAAAACTAGGTAGGACACAGAGTTACCCAGTGAGATCTACAGGGACTTGTACAGGGGGTTCTGGGAAACCTGCAATTTCCTCATACGTTTATGTCATGGCTAGTATAACTCCCTTCCCTCCTTTTCCTGCCTTGTACTTAAGTGTGAAACCTGGAGCAGTCTTGTTGATTCTGATGACATGACACTAGAGGACAAGGAGTGGAGGGCCCGGATCTTCCAATGATGTCCTCAAATCTGTGCACCAGCCGTGGACTATCTTCAACCTGTGAGAAAAAAATCAAATCATAGTTTGCTTAAGCCACTGTGAAGTTTTGTTAGCTGTATCTAAAAGCATTCTTAACTGCTGCATTCCTCAATTTAATGGCTTGCTATTGAATCAAACAAAGAAGTGAGCATGCATTAAAGTTTTTTTTAATTTAATTTTTATTGATGGTTTGTGCATTTCATACATCATTTTCCAATTCAGATCAGGCATATTTCCCTTTCCCTTCCCCCCCACCCCCACCCCATCCCAGACCATGTATTCTGCCATAACTGTCCTGCATCTTTCAGGTTTTTTTTTTTCCTTTTTTAGCTATAAGTGATAATCCATGAGTATAAGCATCCTTCGTGCAAAACCAATCTACAGACTGTTGTGCCCAAACCCCCACAGTCCCACCATTCAGTGGGGGGGGGGTGGCAGGTTGTTTGTTCAATCAAGTTGATCAAATGAGTGTCCAGACTACATCACTGTAGTTTCACTGTTCACCCCAATCGCAGCCTTTACATTCTACCACGCCCCCTTTTCTGCAGATTGTTCCCTAGGCTTAGAAAAGGGGCACAGGTGGATGAGAAGTAAAACTGTCCTCTCTCTCTGGAGCTGTTGACTTGGATTCTGGTCAATTCTGGCTGTTTCCTTTCATGGGCTGACAGTTTGTTCAGGAGTAACCTTTCGATCCTACTAATGAAGCACAAGCAATTAGATATATAGGTATTTAAGCAGCACTAATAGTTATGGTAGGTTACTTTGGCATAGACACATATGTTTGGATGATATGTTAATCCATGAATTACATTTTTACCCCCTGATAAATATGACAGGGTCTTAATGTGGCTTATAACATCTCCTAACCTGTAGAGGATGTAGGCTTGTGGCATCAGCCATGGGTTATTCCTCCAAGGAGAGAGCCAATAGCCAATTAGATTTGGGATATACAGGCACATGGCTGCCTCTGCTGCACAGTATTTCCAGGCAGGTGAGGTGTAGCTGGTGCTGACGGTGGAGTCTTGCTTGACTCAGGGAGACCCGTATTTGCTTTATTGGTTTAGTGGCCTTTGGTAACACTCTCTGGCATTCCAGAGGCCATCTGTACACTTGCATGTGTGGTCTCAATACATCCCTCCCATGTTAACGTCAGGTCTTCAGCAGCTTATTGCCTCTCCTCCTGCAGGTATCCCAACTTAGGGGCAAGGAGCCCTTACCTTTTGTGGGGCCTTGGATCCCCTGGCCAACATCCCCCTGGTAGAACAATCCATTGCTGATGTCAGAGCTCCTGCATTAATATACTTTGCCTAAGTGAATAGCCCAAGGACTTTAGTACTATATTTGGTTCTGAACAGAGTATAATCCTTTTCACAGTTCTTATGTCTATTAGTCAATTAAAGAAGGCATTAAAGTTTTATACCTAAACCCAAAGAATAGTCATTTGAGTAGGAGGCTGGGGGGTGAGCTCAAGGATAGGGCCCCTGCCTTGCATGGGGCAGACCATGGTTCAATCCCCAGAACCACAAACAAAAACAAACAGAAGGCCTGCAGAGATGGCTCAGTGGTTAAGAGCACTGGCTGCTCTTGCAGAGGACTTGGGTTCAATTCCCAGCACCCACATGACAGCTAACAACCATCCCTAACTCCAGTTCCAGGGGATACCCTGGAACGCCCTCTTCTGACCTCCGAGGGCACTGACGACATGGGTGCACTTACATACATGCAGAAAATACACTCATACACATAAAAATATTTTTAAAATCTCCAAAACAAAAGAATAATTACTGTGTAGGCACCTGTAGGCTTGAATGTGCTCAGAGCTGTGAGCTGACTTACCTGTGTGCTCTTCCCTGGGCCTGACCCATGGGCTGGAGCAGCATGTGGTGTAGAGAATCTGGGATTGGCTGCAGTTGTATGTAATAAATTGGACTTGCACCCACTGCCGTGTGTCCCCAGGCTGTTAGTGGAGCACTACCTGCTCCTATAAGGGATTAAGACACCCACATTACTGTAACATGGATATCAGTCACTGTCAGCCCCTTGCTCAGGGCTCTCCATCCCATTCCACAAAAGATGAATGTAAATCCCTGAATCACAGTCACAGTCTGGTTCCCACATGCCTCCCCAGCCATGCCCTCCATTCTGCCTGTCCCATCTCCTCACATATAGGATATATTATAGTCTCAATTTTTGAACTACTTGTAATTCTCAAACTGATGTAGCTCTCTTCTCTTTTGGTGTTTGCACTTCTGCCATTCCCTTTATCATGAATCAAGAGGCCCTTCTAACTAGGTAAATTAATATTCATCGTAGCTCAACTTTATTCTATGAAACTAATTCCAATGTTTCTATTTTATCCGTATGTGACACCAAGCTCTTTGAAAGCAGAGACTGTTTGTCTTTCTCTTTTGTTACTTAGCAGCACCTGACATGATGGATCCCTGATATTTGTTTAATCAACACTGCTGAGCCAGAGACATGTGGATCCTTGCTGCTTGCTAGCCAAATAACCTAGCCTGCTTGGGGAGCTCCAGGCCCATGAAACAACGCTGGAAAGAAAGAAAGAAAGAAAGAAAAAAGAAAGAAAGAAAGAAAGAAAGAAAGAAAGAAAGGAAGGAAGGAAGGAAGGAAGGAAGGAAGGAAGGAAGGAAGGAAGGAAGGAAGGGAGGGAGAGAAAGGCTCCTGAGCGATTGATTCTCTCTTTCCACTGTGTGGTCCCATAGATCAAGCTCAGGTCATCAGTCTTGGTGGTAAGTGTCTTTATTTACTGAGCCATCTCTCCAGCCCTTGCAGGGGTTTTAATTACAGCAATGGGAAAAGTAACTAAGGCAACTGCTATGACAAAATTCCTGAATTATGCAATTTAAAGGGAAGAGATTCATGTGTGCTCATCCAGTCCATGGTCACTTGTTCCCATGGCTGTCGGCCTGCAGTGAGGTAGTTCTACTACTTCCCAGTAACAACTACTTCCCAGTAACGGTATCAAAACCTGAGCTCCTGAGTGAATGCAGCCCCTGATGAAGGTACAGCCCTCATGAACTAATCACTTCCCCCAATCCCTGCCACTGAACATTGTTGCACTGGGGGCCAAGCCTTCAACACAGGAAACTTTAGCAAAAATTCCAGATTTAAACCTCGATATAATCTTGTAGTACTACAAAGGGCCAAATGGGTTTATATTAAATGCATATTGTTGCCGGACGTGGTGGCACACGCCTTTAGTCCTAGCACTCAGGAGGCAGAGGCAGGCGGATCTTTGTGAGTTCAAGGCCAGCCTGGTCTACAGAGTGAGTTCCAGGACAGATGGGGCTACAGGGAGACCCTATCTTGAAAAGACCAAAAAATACAAATAAAAAAATAAATAAATAAATGCATATTGTTAAGGCAGACTTATAAAGAAATGACTTTGTCCCTTCTGTCAAGTAGATATTGTTTCCATATATAGCTTACTCTATGCAAGCCTAAGCATATTTTGACCATTTTAATTCTTTCTAGAAGTTGAATTGCCTAAATTAGAATAAATACCCAATTTTCTATGAGTAACTTACTATCAGCAATGAAGATGTTCCATAAGTTCATAACAAAGACAAAATTCAGTTAGAATATGAAGTACCTGATTACTTATTAAAAGATTATCTCAGAGAAACAAACTCCAAAGGATAAAATTAATTTTCTAAGGCATCCATTAAAATTGAGAACAGGCACAAACGAAGTTTTTTTTTTCCCTTATAAACTGCTTATTCAGTTGGAAAATGTGCAAGCTACCATAATTTACTTTACTTATGGTTCCTTTGGTGTGTTGATTTAGAAAATGAGCTGGGTCATAACAAAACTTATAAGAGGCAGCAGATGGGGTGATAACTTCCCTTACTTAGCACCTAATACGTTATCCAGGATGGCACTGTCTAGAGTTCCATGCTAATGCACAGTATTCAAACATTTAACAACAGGAAGCCCAACTCCTACAGTGAAGAAGGAGGTCTAAGTCAAGCACTGTATATATAGCAACCGGCCAGATCTAAACAAAGCAATTCAAATTTACACTGTTTTATGTAAAGTATCTTGAATTGATATGACTTTAAAAATTAGAGAGATGCCATCACTTTGTATTTATGTCCTTTATTTTATAAATATTGAATAAACTAGATCTTATATTTCCTAAAAAAAAAAAACCTCTGACCTGACAGAAAAGGGTTAGTGGATGAAGCTTAGTACAGCGGGAAAGGGACTGTGCAGGAGACGTCTGGGTCCAAGACCTGCAGGTTGGCAGTAAATACCTAGCAATCATGTAGGCTCTGTTAGTAAATTTAAAAAATCATCCCTCCCACGAACAGGGGCTTTATGAAAACGAAACAAACATGACATGCTTCACTACAATATAAGCTCCACAAAAGTGGGGTTTTTTGTTTTGTTTTGTTTTGTTTACGTTGCGAATTAGACTTTAGTCATTTTTGTTCAAAATGAAACTCTGGGAATTCAAAATGAACCTATTTGTCTGTGGATTTCTTATATACACCAGGAAAATTCCAATTCTATGATCCACCTTGCCATTGTGGGCTTTGTCCAAAGGAGCCCGCTGAGTGGCTGTCACCCACTCTGAGTGGAAGAGCCTATCCACTGTTTAAGAACAGAGTCCTTCTGGTGTTGGTGGGATTACAAACTGGTATGACCACTCACAAAATCAGTATGGAGAACTTGCAACAAACTAAAAATAAATCTACCATATGGTCTGGTATCACTCCTTGGCATCTACCCAAAGGACTCATTCTCCTTCAGAGATATATGCACAGCCATGTTTGTCGCTGCTCTTTTCACAATAGCTAAGAAATGGAAACAACCTGAATGCCCCTCAACTGATGAATGGATAATGAAAAGAACGCACATTTATACACTTGGAGCTGCACTCAGCAGTAAAGAAAAATGAAATAGCCAGGCATGGTGGCACATGCCTTTAATCCTAGCACTTGGTTGGGAGGCAGAGGCAGGTGGATCTTTGTGGGTTCAAGACCAGCCTGGTCTACATAGTGAATTCTAGGCCAGCCGGAGCTACAGGGAGACACTGTCTCAAAAAGACCAAAAAAAAAAAAAAAAAAAAGAAAGAAAGAAAAAAAGAAATCTGTGGGAAAATGGATGGAATTAGAATCCATTATACTAGAAAAACAAGTGATGGGCTGGAGAGATGGCCTAGCTGTTAAGAGCACCGACCAATCTTACAGAAGACCCGGGTTCGATCCCCAGCACCCACATGGCGGCTGAAAACCGTCTGAAACTCCAATTCCTGGAGAACTCCAGTTCCAGGGGATTCCGACACCCTCTTCTGACCTCCGCAGCATTGCACGACATGGGTGCACAAACCCACATGCAGACAGTACATTCATACACATACAGAAATAAATAAAATTAATAAAAAAAATTAAAAAAAAAAAAAGAAAAACAAGTGATGTGTGTTCTCTCTCATTTGTGGATCTTAGCTCCACCTCCTTGTGTGTGAGAATATATCCTGATGCAACTGCAGGAGCCTGGAAAATGGAAGGAATGAGGGATGAGGGGCAATAAGGAGCTCTCGAGAGGGGGGATAATAGGAGACAGGTGTTATCAAGGGGGAAATGCGGACAACAGGAGTATTTTAATTGGGGAGGGAGAGGGGAAAGTTAGGCAGGAGATTAAGAGGTGAGATAAATGTGCTTAGATGGTGTGAATAACCCAAGGAAAATATATCCTCCTGCATACAATACATGAGGATATATGTATAGATGAAGGCGGTATAACCAAACCATAGTACTAGGGAGCAGTTGTTGACCAGGGTAGTTCAGGAGACTCCCAAAATAACATAGACTGTAGCAACAGACCTTGATTACCCCACAGAATGTCAAGGTAAGACGCTATTGCTGAAGACAGGACATACTCAGGACATAGGACTTGGAGCAATTGGACTGAAACTGACCTGGAAGTTTCCCCCCTGAAGACTGGTATCAGGAAATACTATGCAAGCTGCTCAAAGGCAGTAGGTTGTATCATTTCCCACCTCAGTACATTAATCTTATTTAATATTGTCGAGTCCATTTGTCCACCTTCCAATTTTGTGAAAAGGCCCAGGAATATATTCTACAGCATCTTCTCATGTCATTCAGAATCTAGTCTAGGACCAGGTGTTGTACTTGTCACAAATCTTCAGTACCCTTACAGCCAACCATTTTATTTCCTTGGCTTGATTTTGCTCTTGTAATAATGAGACAGTTGCAAAATATAAGTCCCTTGTTTTTTAATAGAGAATCCATATGGGGCTTTCTTCTCTGCATTCTGTGTGAATGATGCTAAATAATATGACATATCATTTGGAGATAACATGTTCATCTATCTGCCTATCACTCATGGCGCTAAGCTTTTTCAGCTGTTCAAGTGTCTGATTTCTCCCTGATATAGTTACTGTGTTCTGCCCTGAGTGTAGTTTCACTTGAATTGTTGTCATGGGAGTGGAATCTGAAGGAAGATACTAAATGGCTGCTCTGTGGTGTGGTGTGGGTTGGTTGTTGGCGATTAAACTATTCTGTCTGAACAATTACTGAGAAGTTGAAACTGTGACTGGACCAGTATCTTTGAGTATTTAAAAAATAAGGTTATTCCACTATGGAAAGCAGTATGGAGAACCCTTAAAAGACACAAAATGAGCCTACCACCTGACCCAGCCATACCACTTCTGGGAATATATCCATCAGACTCTTCCTACCACAGAGATACATGTACAGCCATGTTTATTGCAGCTCTCTTCACAAAATGAAGAGCCGGAACCAACCCAAGTGCCCCTCAACCAACGAGTGGACAGAGAAAATGTGGTACATCTACACAATGGAGTTCTATGCAGCGGTAAAGAAAGATGATATCATGAAATTTGCAGGTAAATGGATGGAACTAGAAGATTTTAAGTATTGTTAAGTGAAGTAACACATCCCAGAAAAACAAAAGATGAATGGTATCCCTCATCTGTGGATGCTAGTACCAAGTACATAGTTGTAAGATAAACTGAGCAACGTTAATGTTATATTCCTCATGATCTAAAGACAACTGTGCTCTTGCATTGTGAAATCCTAAACAGGTTCTAGAGCTGACCTAACATTTATTTTCAGACTTTGGGTTTTTCGTACATGATGGAGGGTACGTGTGCATCTTTTAAAGTAATGGGCTGGGCGTGGTGGCGCACGCCTTTAATCCTAGCACTTGATATAAAGTAATATGGGCAGGCAGATCTTTGTGAGTTCAAGGCCAGCCTGGTCTACAGAGTGAGTTCCAGGACAGCTAGGACTTAAGGGAGACCCTGTCTCAAAAAGACCAAAAAACTAAATAAAAAATAAAGTAATATGGGATTAAAATGGAAAGATGCGAATCAAGAAATATAATATGGAAATAATGTATAGTATGTTTCCAAAGGATACAATTTTAATATATGTGCAATGTAATAGGCTGGGGCAACTTAGCCTTTCTGGGTGCTTAACAACCATACTTAACACCCATACCAATTTGGCCAAGGGACGTAAGGGATAACTTTGTTCCTTGCCCTCAGAGGTCAACCAAGTCTTAGGGGATTATGCATGGGGGCATCTCTTGAAATATCCTGCAAATGTGGGTCACCAGTCTTCCTGTTCAGGGAGGTCTTGGAGAGCCACTAATGGGACTTCAGCCAGTGTCCAGTCTATAAAGAGGAAAGTCTGCTCAGGCTTCAGAAAAGGAAGCCTGGTCTAACAAGACCTGATTTTGTCCTCAAGTGGATGGAACTGGTAAATGAAAAGCTGAAAAGGAGCAAGGCACTCCCCCCTCCCCCCAAAAAAACCCCTGAGAGACCCCTGAGGACCAGATCCTCAACTGACCTTAAGAAAACAAAAACCCTCAGCATACTTCAAGAGTGAAGGCCACCTATCAGAAAGAAGCTTTCTCTGGAACTTGAGCAAGAAGACCTTTATTAAGAGAGGTGAGTAGACCATACCAGCTGGTACCTATATGGCTCAAAATTCCTTATGGAAATATACAGGCTTAGGAAGGTATAAAACCATTCTCCCTGTGACTGGGGTCTACAGTGCACCCATAAATGGAAAGTTTGTTTACAACTTTATTTTTACCTTTTAAAAATTGTGTTTCATTTTCTATGTAAAATTTCTTTGGTTGTGTTTTTGAGATGGAGTCTTGTTATGCTGCCCAGGCTGGCCTGGGGCTCCTGGGCCCAGGAGACCTTCCTGCCAAGTGTCCCATGTAGCTAAACTAGAGGTATAGGCCTCTGTACCCAGATTTTTTTTTCATTTGAATTCCAAATTGTTAAAGAAGGAATCTTGAGCATGGCCTACTACACCATGAGTTCCAAGCCATCTTGGGCAATTTATACCCTTTATTAAAACAAAGTAAAAAGACCATTAGGTATAGGGGTACTAGGATGTAGCTCACAGGCAGTGTTTGCCCAGCACTCACAAGGCCCTGGGTTTAATCTTAAACCCTGAAAAACTAAGAAATAAATAAATTTGGTAGTTGAAAGGTGACTCTTCATATGTTTATTGTTTTATTAAGCTGACATTATCTGGGGGAATCTTATTGTATAAACTATATCATAAGTATAGGATTTTTGTTTTGTTTTGTTTTGTTTGAGACACTGTCTTCCTGTAGCCCCAGCTGGCCTGGAACTCAGAGATCATCCTACCTCTGCCTCATGGAGTGCTGGAATTAAAGGTGTGCAACACCACCCCTGGCAAGTATAGGATTTTAAAATCTGTTAGTTCAAAGCCAGCCTGGTCTGCAGAGGACAACTGGGGCTGCAGAGAGACCCTGTCTCAAAAAGACAAAATAAATAAATAAATAAATAAATAAATAAATAAATAGTCTTTTGGGGGGGTATTTTTTTGAGATAGGGTCTCCCTTTAGCCCCAGCTGTCCTGGAGCTCGCTCTGTAGACCAGCTGGCCTTGAACTCCCAGAGATCCGCCTGCCTCTGCCTCCCAACTGCTGGGATTAAAGGTGTGCGCCACCACGCCTGGCTGATAAAAGGTCTTTTTAAAATTTTTCTCTTTTATGAAAATAATACAAGACACAGTAATTTGAAAACAAAGAAACTGTAAAATAGTAAATAAAAAGTCCATAGTAATTAAAAAAAAAAAAAAGAAAACGAAAACCTTGGTTAATCTGGGCTAACTGTGTGGTTTTAAGCATCCAAAAGGAAAGTACAACCAGATATAAATAATCAGTAAGACTAGAGAGAAACTGTACTGCAGACATAGAACTTGAGATCTTAGTAAAAAGACAAAAAGAAAAAAGAGAGAGTACTGTTGTTTGGCCTGTCTTCAATTCTTACTGGCAAGTGCATCTACTCTGTGGCTGCCACTGCTTTTGGCACTCCTCAAAGACATGAGACACAGCTTTTTAACCTTCCAATATTGACCGAAGACTCATGTCTCTCCAAGAATCCCCCAAACCTCAATGCCAGATGGGACTACTGAGATATCCAGCTTGAGGACGAAACAGCTAAGGGGATTTCAGCCTCGTCAGAGTATAGACTGCCATTGTTGGACTACCTGGGCTGTGTCATGGAGGCCAGTACAGGGGGATCAAGATAGGATGTGTGCTTAACGGACTTCATTTGGGGGACCATGGGAGGGAAAGACCCAATGTGAAGCAAAAGTGCAGGATTGATGGTTGTTTGGGCTTCCCAAGGAAGAAACTTTGAGCACTTCCTTAAGGAAAGCATGACATCTTTTAGGCAATGTCCTCCAATTCAAGTGATATGTGTATGTATATATGTATGTATATATTTATGTGTATATATATATATATATATATATAACTATGTATATATACTGTAGCAATACAAGTTGGAGAGAACAACAACAAAAGAACTGAAAAAAAAAAACTCTGGAAAGACTCAGAAAAAAGATGCAGGACATGTATGGCAGAGTGCAGGGACTCAGGTGGGGTGGGGGGCATGGAAAGGGAAGCTACTCTAGATTCATTGAGAAATGATGTATGACCTATGGAAAATGTTTAATAACAATAAAAATAAGGTTATTAAAAAAAAAAAAAACAACAGAGTCGGGCTGGAGAGATGGCCTAGTGGTTAAGAGCACCGACTGCTCTTGCAGAGGACCCGGGTTCGATCCCCAGCACCCACATGGCGGCTGAGAACCGTCTGAAACTCCAATTCCAGGAGAACTCCAGTTCGGGGGGAATCTGACACCCTCTTCTAACCTCCGCGGAGTTGCACGACACGGGTGCACAGACCTGAATGTAGACAGTACATTCATACACATAGAGAAAAATAAATAAAATATTTAAAAAAAATTTAACCAAAAAAAAAAAAAACAGAGTCCTCAGCACTTGGGAGGCAGAGTTCAAGGTCAGCCTGGTCTAGAGTGAGTTCCAGGACAGCTGGGGCTACAGGGAGACCCTATCTCGAAAAGACCAAAAAAAACCTGAGTCCTCAAGACACTCACCACTCATCTCAGGGTCAGGGTGCAGCTCTTGCCTAGCTTTCCAGGGCTTAGGCAAAGTTCTCTTTTGAACAGTATAGACTGCATACTTCCCACTCAGCTGTTTCTCATTCTCCACTAGCAAGTGTTCAATTTCCAAAGGATTGCAGTTGAACTGGAACAAAAATTATGGCAGTTTTTAAAAAAATCACTACCAACTTCAGTTTCCTTGGAGGCCATGATGTTCAGCTCCACAGATGATTCTCCAAGGAGGCACTGGACTCTGGCTCCTGCCTCTCACAGATGGGAACAATGAACCCAGAGCCAAGTCCTTGCAGAGTGCAGCTTAGGTACTGTTCTACCATCACAAGAACTCCACTTACTCTCCCAGTAGGAGACAGACCAGAAGTAGTGACTTCCATCTTTATAGTTCACTGATGTATCCTTAATACCAACAAGGGTAGCTGGGACATGATATTCACTTGGTGAGTCCTATGAAGACATTTGAATATCATAAAGGTGTGATGTATTATATGTAATATGTCATTACTCATTAAACCAAAGATGCTAAGGATGGCAAAGTCTGAGTGATTTGCTCATGTTATTTAGTAAATCAGAATGAAGTTAAAATCAGATTTGAGGTGGATCTCTTAACATTTATTCGGTCATCCACTAAATGTTTGAGTGGACATACTGTATACCAGCCATGTGCTAGGTGATTAATATATAGTGGTAAAAATATACCTGAGATTTGGACATAAGATGCACAAATAAAAGAGCACATGAATAACTACAAATAATAAGTTCTAGAACTTAGAAGAAAATCAAATGAGAAAACAATAGGAGATGAGAAGGGAGTTCCCTAATTTACATCTAGGGTAATGTGCAGACAAACTTTTATCCTAAAAAATTCCACTCATTTGTTATGGCATGTATTTTTAGAGAACATTCATTACTATAAATCACTAGATTCATATCCAACTGTCATTAATGAGAAACTCAACAAAATCATCTAGAATTAACCATCTAAAACAAATATAAGTAAAATTTGGAAAACAATAAACATTGCATTGACCACTCGCTTTTGTCATTACAGGTTCTCACAACCAGAAGCCCAGTGTTTCATAACCTTGATCTGAAAACTGGACAGAAGTCTCAGAACATACCTTCAAAATTATATAATGGTGGGTTGGGTGTGGTGATACATGCCTTTAATCCAAGCTGTCCAGAGTAGGAGGCAGGCAAATCTCTGTGAGAGTGACTCCAGCCTGGTCTACATAGTTTTAGGCCAGCTGGGGCTAAAAGGAGACCTTTTCTCAAAACACAATTATGTATGGTGAGGCTAAGCCTGGTGGTGAATCCTAGCACTCAGGAGGATGAAGCTAGATGGTGTTTGAAATCAGCCTAGGCTACATAGAAAGAACCTGTCTCTTAAAAATGTTATATATAAGCTGGGTATGGTGGTGCACACCTTTAATCTCAGCATTTGGAAGGTAGAGGCAGGTCAATCTCTGTGAATCAAGGCCAGCCTGGTCTACATAGAGTTCCAGGCCAGGTGGGGCTAATAGTGAGCTCTGTCTTCTAAAAAAAGGGGGGAGAGTTGAACTGGCTTTATACTGTGAATGTACTGGATGGATTTTTTGTGTGTTAAATTTTATTCTTTTCAAATGTTGAAGGTTATGACTATGATATATGTAAACATTGTTTTCCCATAGCAACACATATTTGTTAAATGATTAGCTTTCTCATTCAGATAGGTTCTTTTTTGGAGCTAGAGAAATATAATAAAGGCTATGATTTATCCTCTTTGAATTCTGAATGAATTCATGAGATGACAAGTTCACCTGCTTTTAATGGTTGATTGAAGCTTTAAATCTATGCAAAATCATTTTCTACCTTGCAGGCAATATTGGGAAAAGAACAGAGTTGAAATCAAACCCTTCTTAAATAAACATAAAGAAAGAGAATGCTGTATTTTAGATTAGAGAACAACTGTTGGCAAATATGCTCTTTTACCTTGAAATAGCTGACAGACTTTTAAGGTCATAAACTTTTTTTTTTTTTTTTTGGTCTTTTCGAGATAGGGTCTCCCTGTAGCCCCAGCTGTCCTGGAACTTGCTCTGTAGACCAGGCTAGCCTTGAACTCACAAAGATCCACCTGCCTCTGCCTCCCAAGTGCTAGGATTAAAGGCATGTGCCACCATGCCCAGCAAGGCCATAAACTTGAAAAAGTAAAGGTAGAAGAATATTACTAAACAATTCGAGTTGGGAAGATGCCTCAGTGGATGAAGCACTTCCTATCTGAGCTTGAGGACCAAGTTCCAGATCCTCATTACTCCACAAAAAGCCAGCCAGCTAGGCATGATGGCCTGCCTGTAATACCAGGACTCAGGAGCCAGAAACTAGGGATCCCTGGGGCAAACTGCCTGGCTAAACTAGCTGAATTGCTAGTTCAGCTAGAGACCCTGCCTCAGGAGAGTGGAGAGGAATGAAAGAGGGTGCCTGCTGTCAACCACTGTCCTCCACATTCACATGTACATGCACACATATGTATGCATGCCCACACACATATGACCACCCATACATGTGCAGATAGGCATACACACATGCATGGACACACACACACACAAGAATTAGGGAGGAAATGTGGATTCACATGACAAGAATAACAGAGGTAGAAATATGAATTTAAATATGTTAGGAAAATGTGTGATGGGTATTTTTAATGAATGTTAATTTTTTTCTTTTTATTAATTTTTTTTTTGTATTTCATACAGAAAATCTCAATCAGGCTTAATCATCTTTATACACCCTTCCAAATTGGCACCCTCCCACAGTCCCCACACTGGAATTCATATGCTTTGTCATTTGTGCCAAGGCCAATTGTGTCAAGTTAGCATCCCCAGACATTTCTCAATGCAAATTCATCCATGGAAGCCTAGTCAGTGCATTCAGAGTCTCTTCTTTAAGAAGATCAGCTCTTCCTCACCCAACAGTAATCAGCTGCCAATAATTCTTCTGCTAAGATTGGGATCTGCTGTCCATTTCCACAGTTCTATGCTAGGTTTTGTCTGCTTGAGTTCGCCTGGGTCTTGTGCATGCTGACACCATTGCTGTAGGTTCATATCAACAGGGTCCCAGGAGCTCGTAGGACTCTATTTCCATATGGTCAGGCATCTCCTCCCTGGCTCTTACAATTTTTCCGCCTCCTCTTCCACAGTGGTCCCTGAGCCCCAGGTGAGTGAAGCTTAATATAGCAGTCCTGCCCGATGACCCATGCTTTGCAGACTCCTAATCTCCACACTTTGGCCATTTGTGGCCTTTTGTGCTCCTGGCTCTTGGTTGCATGAGGGAGCTTTATTAGTGAGAGTTGAGAGATTCATTAATGTCCTCTTTATCTCTTGTTCTATGTTGCATGAGCCTTAGGTATAGAGGTTGCACTGTAGATATGCCACTTAGGCTTGGGCAATTCACAGACAATGTCTGTGTGTGAGCAGTTGTGGTGCTCTGTAATAGTCTCCATCTGGTTAAAAGAAGCTTCTTTGATGAGTGGTGACTGGGACACATGACTGTGAATCTAAGCATACATAGCTTGCACTTAGTAAGAAATTTTATTAATCTAGAGATATGACAGCCTTGTGGGGTTTTTTTTTCTAAGATCTATGAATATCTGAATGTGATAACATTTCTCAGTTGTGTCTTCTTTAATTATTTTTTAATTTTTAAAAGAATTTTGTTTTTGCCGGGTGTGGTGGTGCACACCTTTGATCCTAGCACTTGGGAGGCAGAGGCAGGGGATCTTTGTGAGTTCAAGGCCAGCCTGGTCTACAGAGTGAGTTCCAGGACAGCTGGGGCTACAGGGAGACCCTGACTCAAAAAGACAAAAAAAAAAAAAAGGAATTTTGTTTTTATTTCTGTTTTGATAAGGTCTTGCTACATAGCTAAGCCTGGCTTGGTACTCACTATGTAGCCCAGGCTGGCCTTGAACTACTTTGTGACAAACTTCCTGACTTAGCTTCTTGAATGCAAGGATTACAGACATGCACCCCTATGCCTGGACTGTGGTTTATAGTTTTAAGCATCCATATTTTACCTGTTTGGTTAAATTTATTCCTGAGTATTATTTGTATACTATTGTGAATGAAACAATTAAATTTTCTTTTTCAGATACCTCATTGTAACTGCATAAAAGTAAACTGATTTTTACATGTTGATTTCTTTCTTTTTAAAAATTTTTATTTGTTATTTTTATGTATAGTCCATGTGAGTTTATGTGCACCATGTATATGAAGTGATCCTTGGAGGCCAGAACAGGGTGTCAGATCATACCTTAGGATGGTTGTGAGTCACAGTGGTGTGGGAACAGAACCTAGGTCCTCTGCAAGAGCAGTAAACACTATTTTTTTTTCTGAGACAGGGTCTCCCTGTAGCCCAGCTGTCCTAGAACTCACTCTGTAGACTAGGCTGGCCTTGAACTCACAAAGATCCACCTGCCTCTGCCTCCCAAGTGCTAGGATTAAAGACGTGCACCACCATGCCTGGCTAAGAGCAGTAAACACTCTTAACCACTGAGCCAATTCTCCAGTCCCTCTTTTCTTTTTGGGAGAGACTTTAATTACTAAATCAATCTTCTTACATATTTATTTCAATAAATTTGACAACTTAGATAAAATACATCAATTCTTAAATAGTCAAAAATTTAAAAACCATTATTTGTCTCTCTTAGAGCCATTAAAGAAGACCAAAATAAATTGAAAGATTCATTATTTCATGGATTAGAAGAATCAATATTGGTATAAGTATTGGTTCTCACTAAATTAAAATGTAGGCTAAACACAATACATATCCCTTTTTTTTTAGAACCTGATCAGTTGATTCTAATGTATTTAGGAATACAAATGACCTAAAGCAGCCAGAATACATTTTAGAAAGAACAAAGTTGGAATGTTTACATTATTTTATTTTGAAACTTATTAATTAATCAGTAATCAGGACCATTTGTATAAAGCTAGAGAAACAGTTCAGCAGAACAAATTAGAGTGTTCAGAAATGAACCCATGCATATATGCTTAATTTATTTTTTACTAAGGTGCCAAAAGTGTGGTGACAGATAGATGGTCTTATAAACTAATGATACTCAGAAAATTGAATATTTGCATAGAAAAACTACACTTTGATCAATCCATCATGTAAAAAATTCTAAATGCATCATATCTCTAAAAGCAGAGGTAAAAAATATAAACCTTATAGAAAAAAATATAATAAAGAAAAAAAATATTGTGTACCTTTGGAGAGTGAAAAGGTATCTTTTTTTTTTTTTTTTTTTTGGTCTTTTCAAGACAGGGTCTCGCTGTAGCCCCAGCTGTCCTGGAACTCACTCTGTAGACCAGGCTGGACTTGAACTCACAAAGATCTGCCTGCCTTTGACTCCCAAGTGCTAGGATTAAAGGTGTGCGCCACCATGCCTGGCTGTGAAAAGGTGTCTTAAATAATACAGAAAACACTAACTATGCCAGAAACATTAGCATGAACTTCATGAAATTATAAAATTCTATTCAATATGTATAAAACAATGAAAAATTAGTCACAAATGAAAGACAATATTTCCAATATATGTATTTGAAGAAGGTTTGGAAGGTAGGTTATATATGAAGAAATTGAAAATGTAGTAAGAGACCTCCCAACTAAAAAAAGCCCAGGCCCAGATGGTTTCACAGCAGATTTCTATAAAACATTTAAGAGGACTTACATTTATTATTACTCAAACTGTTCAGAAGGATACAAGCAGAGGGAGATCTCCCAAATTCCATCTATGAAGCCAGCAACACTCTAATACCAAAACCAGGCAAGGATACAACCAAAAAAGAGAACTATAGACCCATATCATTAAGGAACTCACATAGAAAAATTCTCAACAAAATACTTGCAAACCGTATACAGACCCACATCAAAAAGATCATCCGTCATGATCAAGTTGCATTCATACCAGAGATGCAGGGATGGTTCAACATATGAAAATCAGTAAATAACATAAATCACATAAATGGACTGAAGGACAAAAACCACACTATCATCTCAATCGATGCAGAAAAAGCATCCCTTCATGATTAAAGTCCTAGAGAGAATTGGACTGGAGGGATCATTCCTCAACATAATCAAAGCCATATATAAGAAACCCAGAGCCAGCATCATCCTGCCTAAATGGAGAAAAATTAGAAGGATTCCCCATAAAGGTAGGAACCTGGCAATGCTGCCCCCTGTTGCTACTCCTCTTCAATATAGTGCTTGAAACACTGGCTAGGGCAATAAGGCAAGAAAAGGAAATTAAAGGAATACTAACTGGAAAAGAGGAAGTAAAACTATCCCTTTTTGCAGATGATGTGATAGTTTACCTAAGAGGTGCTAAAAACTCCACCAGAAAACTCCTAGAAATGATTAAGAGTTTCAGTAAATAGCGGGATACAAAATTAACCTAAAAAAATCAGTAGCCTTTCTTTACACCAACAACAAGCAACTGAAGAGGGAATATAAGGAGACCTTCCCAATCACGATAGCCTCAGAAACAATAAAATACCTAGGAACAAACCTAACCAAAGACACCAAATATCCCTACCACAAAAATTATAAAGTCCTGAAGAAGGAGATTGAAGAAGACATCAGAAGATGAAAAAACCTCCCATGCTCATGGATTGGAAAAAATTATTATAGTAAAAATGTCCATTCTACCCAAATGAATATATCAGTTCAATGCAATTCCAATTAAAATCCCCAAGACATTCTTCACAGGCTTGGGAAAAAAATTCTTAACTTCATAAGGAACAACAAAAGACCCCAAATAGCCAAAGCAACCCTGAATAAAAAGACCAATACAGGGGGGATCTCTATAAGAGAGTTCAAACTATACTATGAGGCTGTAGTCATAAAAACAGCTTGGTACTGGCACAAAAACAGACCTGTAGACCAATGGAGCAAAACCAAAGATCCAAACTTGAGCACATACTATTTCAGCCACCTATTTGACAAAGAGGCCAAAAAGACTCAACAGAGGAAAGACAGTATCTTCAGCAAATGGTGTTGGCAAAACTGGATCACCACTTGTAGAAGAATAAAATGAAACCCCTACCTCTCACCCTGCACAAAAATCAACTCCAAATGGATCAAAGACCTCAATGTGAAACTCAAAACTCTGAAGGTGATAGAAGAAAAATTTGGCAGCAGCCTACAAGACAGGCATAGGAAAAGACATTCTAAATCAGACCGCAGCTGCACAGGAAATAAGGTTGGCAGTTGACAAATGGAACCTCATTAAACTCAAAAGATTCTGAACAGCAAAAGAAACAATCAGGGTAGTGAAGAGAAAACCCACAGACTGGGAGGAAAACTTCACTGCTGATACAACTGACAGAGCATTAACTTCCAGAATATATAAACTACTCAAAAAACAAAGAAGTAAGCAAACAAATGACTCACTCAAAAGATGGACTAAAGAGCTGAACAGAGACTTCACAAGTGAGGAAATAGAGATGGCTGAGAAACATCTTAAAAAGTGTTCAGGGGCTGGAGAGATGGCCTAGGGGTTAAGAGCACTGACCGCTCTTACAGAGGACCCAGGTTCGATCCCCAGCACCCACATGGTGGCCAAGAACCGTCTGAAACTCCAATTCCAGGAGAACTCCAGTTCCAGGGGAATCCAAGACCCTCTTCTGACCTCTGCGGCATTGCACGACACGAGTGCACAAACCTGCATGCAGACAGTACATTGATACACATACAGAAATAAAAAAAAATAATAATAATAAAATAAAATAAAAAAAGTGTTCAACATCGCTAATAATTAAGGAAATGCAAATTAAAACCACTTTAAGATATCATCTTACTCTAATAAAACTGGCTAGGATCAAGAAAACAAATGATAGCAAGTGCTGGAGAGGTTGTGGGGAAAGGGGAACATCCATCCATTGCTGGTGGGAATGCAAACTTGTACAACCACTATGGAAAGCAGTGTGGAGAACCCTTGCAATACTCAAAATGAGCCTGCCACCTGACCCAGCCATACCACTCCTGGGTATATACCCACAAGTCTCATCTTACCACAGAGATACATGCACAGCCATATTTATTGCAGCTCTCTTCACAATAGCAAAGAGCTGGAACCAACCCAAGTAACCCTCAACTGACAAGTGGATAGAGAAAATGTGGTGTATCTACACAATGGAGTTCTATGCAGCAGTAAAGAAAGATGATATCATGAAATTTGCGGGTAAATAGATGAAACTAGAAGATTTTTATGTTAAGTAAAGTAACACAATCCCAGAAAAACAACAGATGAAAGGTGTCCCTCATCTGTGGATGCTAGTACCAAGTACCTAGTTGTAAGGCAAACTGAGCAACATTAATGTTATATTCCTCAAGATCTGAAAAGAACTGTGCTCTAATATTGTGAATCCCTAGACAGGTTCTAGAACTAACCTACCATTTAATTTGACTTTGGATTTTTGGTATATGATGGTGGGTATGTATGCATCTTTTAGAGTAATATAAAATTAAAATGGAAAATTGCAAATGAAGAAATATGATATGGAAATAACATACAGTTTGTTTTCAGAAGATACAATTTTAATATAGGTGCGATGTATCAGGCTAGTGTAACTTAGCCTTTTTGGGTGCTTAACGACCATGTTTAACACCCATACTAATTTGGCCAAGGGACCCAAAGGATAACTTTGTTCCTTGCCCTCAGAGGTTAACCAAGTCTTAGGGGACTATGCATGGGGGCATCTCTTGAAATGTCCTGCAAATGTGGGTCCCAGTCTTCCTGTTCAGGGAGGTCTTGGAGAGCCACTAATGGGACTTCAGCCAGTGTCCAGTCTATAAAGAGGAAAGTCTGCCCATGCTTCAGAAAAGGAAGCCTGGTCTAACAAGACCTGGATGGATGGAACTGGTAAATGAAAAGCTGAAAGGAGCAAGGGGCTCCCACCCTACCCCCCAAAAAAAACCCCTGAGATATCCATGAGGACCAGATCCTCAACTGACCTTAAGAAAACAAAAACCTTGGTTAATCTGGGCTGTGTGGACTTAAGCATCCAAAAGGAAAGTAAAACCAGAAATAAATCATCAGTAAAGCCTGAGAAATTATACTTCAGATATAAAACTTGAGATCTTAGTAAAAAGACTAAAGGAAAAAAGAGAGAGCACTGTTGTTTGGCCTGTCTTCAGTGCTCTATACAAAAGTCAACTCCAGATGGATTAAAGACCTCAACGTGAAACTCCAAACTCTGAAGGCAATAGAAGAAAAAGTTGGCAGCAGACTACAAAACATAGGCATAGGAAAAGACTTCCTAAATCAGACAGCAGCTTAAGGTCGACAATTGACAAATGGGACCTCATTAAACTCAAAAGCTTCTGTACATCAAAAGAAACAATCAAGGAAGTGAAGAGAAATCCCACAGAGTGGGAGGAAACCTTCACTGAAGATACATCTGACAAAGCATTGATTTCAAGACAAAGCTTTTTTGGTCTTTTCGAGACAGGATCTCCGTAGCCCCAGCTGTCCTGGAACTCACTCTGTAGACCAGGCTGTCCTTGAACTCACAGAGATCTGCCTGCCTCTGCCTCCCAAGCGTTAGGATTAAAGGCATGCGCCTCCACGCCCGGCGAGACACGGCTTTTTTTTTTGTCTTTTCGAGACAGGGTCTCCCTGTAGCCCCAGCTGTCCTGGAACTCACCTTGTAGACCAGGCTGGCCTTGAACTCACAAAGATCCGCCTGTGAGACATGGCTTTTTAACCCTCCAATATGGAGTGAAGACTCGTGTCTCTCCACGAATCCTCCAAACCTTCAATGCCAGAAGGGGACTACTGAGATATCCAGCTTGTTGACTGAGCAGCTATGGGGATTTCAGCCTCGTCAGAGTATAGACTGCCGTTGTTGGACTACCCAGGCTGTATCATGGAGGCCAGTATAGGAAGATCAAGACAGGATGCATGCTTACTGGACCTCATTTGAGGGATCTTGGGAGGGAAAGACCCCAGTGTGGAGCACAAGGGCAAGATTGATGGTTGTTTGGGCTTGACGAGGAGGAGCCTTCAAACACTTCCTTAGGGAAACCTGACATCTTTTACCTAAAAAAAAGAAGAAAAAAGAAAATCCTCCAATTCAGGTGATATGTGTATGTATATATGTATGCATATATTTATGTATAGATATAATTATGTGTATATGTATATATATATATATATATATATATATATATTGAAGCAATACAAGTTAGAGAGAACAACAACAAAAGAACGGGGGAAAAAAAACTCTGGAAAGACTAAGAAAAAGATGCAAGACATGTATGGCAGAGTGCAGGAACTCGGATGGGTGAGGGGCATGGAAAGGGAAGTGACTCTAAATTCGATTGAAAATGATATATGGCCAGGCATGGTGGCACACGCCTTTAATCCTAGCACTTGGGAGGCAGAGGCAGGCAGATCTTTGTGAGTTCAAGGCCAGCCTGACTACAGAGTTGAGTTTTCCTGGACAACTGGGGCTACAGGAAAGAACCTGTCTCGAAAGACCAAAGAAAAAAACCCAGACGAAAAGAAAGAAAGAAAAATGATATATGATGCATGGAAAAAGTTTCATAACAATAAAAATAAATTAAAAATGCACAAAAAGCCAACTTGATAAAAAGGTAACCTAATATTTTTTATAAGAGAAAGAGATTTGAACAGACACTACACAGAGTGATAAAAGAATAGTTCATTAGCACCTGAAAATAAGTTCAACATCATTAGTCACTAAAGAAATGCAAATTAAAATTGCAATGAGATACCACCACATAGGCAATGGAATAGTGGAAATTAAATTAAGTTCTAACTGTTCCTGGGGATATGGAACAATTTTAGCTTTCATGAATTTCTGGTGGAGTATAAAGAGGAGCAACCATTTGGAGAGCTACTTAGTTGCTTCCTCATGAAATGCAACATATGTACTATAGGGCCTATCAGTTTCATTTGTAAGTATTTATCTAAGTGAAAGGAATGCAAATGTACACAGTTAAAGCTTCTAGATGAATGTTTACTGAAGTTGTTTTCGGAATATCCCCAATTTGAAAATAATGCCAGTGTCCATCATCAGGTGAACATTTGGTAGTTTATACAATAAAATATTTCTCAACAAGAAAAAAATAAACTTTTGAAACACAAAGCAAGGTGGATGATTTTTCAAAAACATTATTCTAAACTAAATAAGCCAGGCATGGAACATATGCATCACATTGCTTGAAGTTCTAGAGTACATAAAACTATAGCGATAGGGGCTTGAAACATGGCTCAGTGGCTCGGTGGTTGAGAGCTGCTCTTCCAGAGGACATGAGTTTGGTTCCTAGTACCCATGTTGGGCAACTCACAGCCATCTGTAACTATAGGTCCAGGGGATCTGACACCTCTGGACTCTCCAGAAAACTATACACATGAACACAAAACCAAAAATGCATGCACAGTTTCTGGGCTAAGGTCAAGAATTAGAGCAAATTGTGCAGGTGAACTTTGGGCAGGAGGCAATGGAAATATTAAATATCTTGATTTTCATGATGGTTCAGGTGAATATGTTATGTCATACTCATTAAACTATATTCATTTCTGCTATAATACTTTTTAAATAAAAAGTTATTTCTAGTACAATAACTAAAAACGTTTTTCTAACTTGATGGGCCAGGGGGAGGGCTCAGTCAGCCAAGCACTTGCATCGCAAGTGCAAGAACCTGGGTTTGATCCCCAGAACCCACATAAAAAGCCAGGGACAGTACTGCACACCTGCAATCCCAGCAGTGGTGAGATGGGAGGGATCCTAGAAGCTCTCTGGACTAATTGGTGGAGTTCAAGGCCAATAAGAGACTTTGTCTTAAAAAAAAGGGGGGGGGTTGTCTGAGGAAAGACTCCCAAGTTTGTTCAAGGAGGTCAGTTTTGCACAGATGTGCATACACTTAACATAGACACATATGTGCTCTGAACACAGATACATACCCACACATTCACACACACAAAAAATTGAATTTTGATTTTCCTGTATGACTTTGTTTACTTAAAATCCTAAATGAATACAGAAAGCCATGCACAGCTGAGCTGTACCATGTTAATGTACATTTTTTTTTTCATCTTTTTGAGACAGAGTCTCCCTGTAGCCTCAGTTGTCCTGGAATTCACTATGTAGACCAAGCTGGCCTTGAACTCACAGAGATACACCTGCCTCTGCATCCCAAGTGCTGGGATTAAAGGTGTGCACCACCATGCCCAGTGTTAATGTACATCTTATCATCCTTTATGTGCTCTCGTTACACAGTCCACATCAAACCAGTAAAATCCCAGCATATATGTTTATGTTCTCTCTCTCTCTCTCTCTCTCTCTCTCTCTCTCTCTCTCTCTCTCTCTCTCTCTGATTAAATCCATGGCCTCAATTCATGCAGGGCAGGTATTCTACCCCTGACATTTTTTCCCCAAAGCCTTCTTCTTACTTTTCATTTTGAGACAGGGTCTTATTAATTTTCCCAGGCTGGCCTTGAATTCACATTATAGCCCAGGCAGGCCTTGAAGTTGCAATTTTTCTGCCTCCAGCATCTAATATAGCTAAGATTATAGAACTATTACACCAGGTCTGGCTTGCATTTGCTCTTAAAATGTAATTCCTTTAAAAATTTTAAGACTTACTTTTATTTTACGTATATGAACTTGTTGCCTGTATGTGTATAAGTGCACCACTTGTGTTCAATGCCTGCTGAAGCCAGAAGAGGGTATGGGATCTCCTGGAACTGGAGTTATAAGGTTGTTATTACCAAAGAAAGGTAATTTCTTAAATAAATGCTAAAAATGCAAAAAATGAAAATTTCCCACATACTTACCATCCCCAGAAAACTTCACTCACTTGCCTGGGACTGAGTTATTATCTGGTGTCATCTTCCTTCCTTGGTAAGACTTTCAAATAATTCAGATCTGCTGGAAACTGATTCTTCATGCTTTTGTCAAAAGTCTTGATTGTCCTCTCCTTTCCAAGACTGTTTTCAATGGACATAAAAGCCTTCATTTGTACAATAATCATGTTAAAGTTTTTTCTGGTTTTTTGTTTATATTGTTTGTGATATCAGAATATTCTTATTTATTTTCTTCTGGATCCTTTCTAGAGTTTAACTATGCCACTGGTCTCAACAGTTCAAGCATGATGTGTCTTACAATGTCTTTATTTCAATGATTCTGAGTCTCCAAGTTTCTTGATCTAAGAAATTATCCTTTCAAATTCATTTTCTGGCTCTTGTCCCACATGCCCTTTCCCAGTTACACAGATGTGAAATCACTTATAATCATTTAAGTTACTGAGAATCTGTCCTTTGGTATTATTATTGTTGTTGTTGTCTTTTTGAGACAGTGTCTCCCTGAAGCCCCAGATGTCCTGGAACTCACTATATAGACCAGGCTGCCCTTGAACTTACAGATATCTGCCTGCCTCTGCTTCCCAAGTGCTGGAATTAAAGGTATTTGCCACCACGCCTGGCTGGTATGTTTTTTTTTCTATCTGCATCTCAATTTCAATAGTCACTCTATCCAGTTATTAGTCAGCATTTAATTTAACTGTGAATTTTCATTCCAATGTTGCATCTTTCATTTCCAGAAAGTATCCTTGCTTCTTTTTAATATTTTGTTTTTCACTCTTAGAAATGATTAAGAGTTTCAGTAAAGTGCCAGGATACAAAATTAACCTAGAAAAATCAGTAGCCTTTCTTTACACCAACAACAAGCAACTGAAGGAATACAAGGAGACCTTCCTGCTCACAATAGCCTCAAAAATGATAAAACACCTAGGAACAAACCTAACCAAAGACACTAAAGATCTCTCCAAAAAAATTTAAACCCCTAAAGAAGGAAATTGAAGAAGACATCAGAAGATGGAAAGATCTCCCATGCTCATGGATTGGAAAAATTAATGTAAATTAATTTTTAAATGTCCATTCTACCCAAATTAATATACAAATATAATGCAATCCCAATTAAAATTCCCAAGAGGTTCTTCACAAGCTTGGGTCAAAAATCTTTAATTTCATATGGAAAAACAAAAGACCCTATGGTGGTTTGAATGAGTGTCCCCCATAAGCTTTAAGTATTCAGACATTTATCTCCAGTTGGTGGCACTGTTTTTGAAGGTCTTAGAAGGTGTGGCCATGCTAGAGGAAGTATGTCACTGGGGGCAGGCTTAGTGAGTTTAACAAGCCTCGTGGTCTCCAGTCGCTCTCTCTCTGCTTCCTGTGCTCATTGCGAGATGTGACCCTCGGCTTGCTGCTCCAGATCCAGCCGCCATGCCTCCCGCCGCAATGGACTCTAATTCCCTGGAACCATCAATTGTAAGCTCAAATAAACTCTTCCTTTTATAAGTTCCTTGGTCATGGTGTTTTATCACAGCAACAGAAAAGTGACTAATACAGACCCCAAACAGCCAAAGCAACCCTGAGCAATACAGGGGGGAATCTCTATACCACATTTCAAACTATACTACAGTGCCATAGTCATAAAAACAGCTTGGTACTGGCATAAAAACAGACCTGTAGACTAATGGAACAAAACTGAAGATCCAAACTTGAGCACATACAATTTCAGCCACTTCATTTTTGACAAGGGGGCCAAGAAGACACAATGGAGGAAAGACATCATCTTCAGCAAATGGTATTGGCAAAACTGGATCACCACTTGTAGAAGAATAAAGTTAAACCCCTACCTCTTGCCCTGTACAAAAGTCAACACCAAATGGATCCAAGATCTCAACGTGAAACGCAAAACTCTGAAGGTGATAGAAGAAAAAGTTGGCAGCAGCCTAAAAGACATAGGCGAAGGTAAAGACTTTCTAAATCAGACAGCAGCTGCACAGGAAATAAGGTCGACAATTGACAAATGGGACCTCATTAAACTCAAAACCTTCTGTACAGCAAAAGAAATAATCAAGGAAGTGAAAAGAAAACCCATAGAGTGGGAGGAAACCTTCACTGCAGATACATCTGACAAAGCATTGATTTCCAGAATATAAACTACTCAAAAAACAAAGCAAGAAAACAAATGACTCACTCAAAAGATGGACTAAAGAGCTGAACAGAGACTTCACAAGTGAGGAATTAGAGATGGCTGAGAAACATCTTAAAAAGCATTCAATGTATAATTAAGGAAATGCAAATTAAAACCAATTTAAGGTATCATCTCACTCTGATAAAACTGGCTAGGATCAAGAAAACAAATGACACCAAGTACTGGAGAAATTGTGGGGAAAGGGGAACACTCATCCACTGCTGGTGGGAATGCAAACTTGTACAACCACTATGGAAAGCAGTGTGGAGAACCCTTAAAAGACTCAAAATGAGCTTGCCATCTGACCCAGTCATACCACTCCTGGGTATATACCCACAAGACTCATCTTACCACAGATATACATGCACAGCCATGTTTATTGCAGCTCTCTTCACAATAGCAAAGAGCTGGAACCAGCCCAAGTGCCCCTCAACTGAGAAGTGGATAGAGAAAATGTGGTGTATCTACACAATGGAGTTCTATGCAGCAGTAAAGAAAGATGATATCATGAAATTTGCAGGTAAATGGGTGGAACTAAAAGATATCATGTTAAGTGAAGTAACACAGTCCCAGAAAAACAAAGGCCAAATGGTATCCCTCATCTGTGATTGCTAGAGCCAATTGCCTAGTTGTAAAGCAAACTGAGCAACATTAATGTTATATTCCTCTTGATCTGAGAGCAACTGTGCTCTTATATTGTGAATCCCTTAACATGTTCTAGAACTAAGCTACCATTTATTTTCAGAGTTAGGAATTTTGGGTATATGGATGGAAGGTATGCATGCATATTTTAGAGTAATATAAGATCAAAAGTATGAGGAAAAAACTAGTTTGTCATGACATTATATCTAACCACAGTATTTATTTTATGGGAGTGTTTCTTAGTATTTCTTATACAAGGCTGCTTAAGCTTTTGTCCAAGGCTTTTCTAAAATATTACACAAGAGTTAAAAGCATCAGGCCAGTGTAACTTAGCCTTTCTGGATGCTTAATGACCATGCTTAATGCCCATACCAATTTGGCTGAGGTTCTTTTTTTTTTTTTATTAATTTTATTTATTTCTGTATGTGTATGAATGTACTGCCTGCATGCAAGTCTGTGCGCCCGTGTCATGCAATGCCGCGGAGGTCAGAAGAGGGTGTCAGATTCCCCTGGAGCTGGAGTTCTCCTGGAATTGGAGTTTCAGACGGCTCTCGGCCGCCATGTGGGTGCTGGGGATCGAACCTGGGTCCTCTGTAAGAGCAGTCGGTGCTCTTAACCGCTAGGCCATCTCTCCAGCCCTGGCTGAGGTTCTTAAAGGATAACTTTGTTTCTTGCCCTCAGAGGTCAACTAAGTCCCAGGGGACTATGCATGGGAGCATCTCTTGAAATGTCTTGCAAATGTGAACCACCAGTCTTCCTGTGCAGGGAGGTCTTGGAGATCCACTAATGGGACTTCAGCCAGGGTCTAGTCTATAAAGAAGAAAGTCTGCTCATGCTTCCAAAAGGGAAGCCTGGTCTAGCAAGACCTGACTTTTTCCTCGAGTGGATGGAACTGGTAAGTGAAAAGCCCAAAGGAGCCAGGGACTCTCTCCCCCCAGCCCAAAACATGAGTGACCCTTGAGGATCAGATCTCAACTGACCTTGAGGAAACAAAAACCTTGGTTAATCTGGGCTCACTGTGTGGCCTTACACATCCAAAAGGAAAGTATAACCAGAAATAAATAAATAGTAAGGCCTGAGAAATTGTACTTCAAGTATAAAACTTGAGATATTAGTAAAAAGACAAAAAGTAAAAACAACACACCACCCACCACACACACACACACACAACACACACAGTTGTTTTGCCTGTCTTCTGGCAATGCACTACCCTATGGCTTCCCTGCTTTTGCCATCTTCAAAGACATGTAGACACAGCTTTCAACCTTCCAATATGGACTGAAGACTCATGTTCTTCCAAGAATCCTTCAAACCTCAGTGCCATATGGGGACTGCTAAGACATCGAACTTGTGGATTGAGCAACTACTGGGGTTTCAGCCACTTCAGAGTATAGACAGCCATTCTGGACTAACCAGTCTGAGACCAGCAAAGAAAGATCAGCAGGATATGGTGTTTACTGGACCTCATTTGGTGACCATGGGAGGGAAAATCCCAGTGTGGAGCACAAGGGCAACTATGGTTGTTTGGCTTGCCAAAGGAGCACTTCAAACATGACATCTTTCAGCCTAATAAAGAAAAGTAAATCATAAGCTGAAAGATGGTAAAACCTATGATATATGTGGCATGCATATATGCATATTTTGGAGTGATGTATATTGGAAGGAATAACAACAACAACAACAGTAACAAAAAGACTGGGTTAGGCCAGGCATGGTGGTGCATGCCTTTAATCCTAGCACTTGGGAGGCAGAGGCAGGTGGATCTCTGTGAGTTCAAGGCCAGCCTGGTCTACACAGTGAGTTCCAGGACAGCTAGAGGTACAGGGAGACCCTGTCTCAAAAAGACAAAAAAAAAAAAAAAAAAAAAGGCTGGGTCAAAGAACTGACTAAAATGGTGAACTTCTGCTCGAAACAGTAAACTTCTGCAGTGAGAATTTTGAGAGACTGAGAAAAAGATGAAAAACATGTTTGGCAGAATACATGAACTCTGGTGGGGTGGGGGGCAGGGAGGGGTCATGGGTCTGGATTTGAATTGAAATTTTGTATGAAATGCACAAAGCTTCATAAAAATTGGCTTTGAAAAAGAAGAAATATATAAAACAACATATTTAACTGCTTGAAAGAAAAAAATATTTTGTTTTTCATTCCACATTATTGTCATATCATCTTTCAATCTTCTATAAGCAGGTCTGCTTCCTGATCGCTGTCATGATGGAACTAACCACCTCTCACTTCCACTGCCCCAGCTGTACCCACTGCCATGCTTTCCCTGACACCATGAACTAGGTCCCTTGAATCCTGAGCCAGAGTGAACCTCTCCTCCCTTAATTTGTTCCCTAACAGGCATCTAATCATGGCAAGAAGACCAATCCAGGAAACTGTTATGAAAAGGTTGCCTTGTGGTTGCAATAAACATGACCATGTGGTTCATAGGACATTGGTACTGGTTCGCAGGCAGAATATCGAAGAGCTTGGAACCTTGACTAGAGAAGTCCTAAAATACTGTTAGCAGAGCACCAGTATTATGGAATTTAAACACCAGAATGCTGATCCAGACAGAGACAGTAAAGGCTGAACAAGGACTCTATTGGGAACAGAAGTAGAGGATATTCATGATACGTTCTAGCAAAGCATCTGACTACATTTTGGCATGTCCTAAAAATTTTGGGTGAGGCTGAATTCAAAAGTAATAGAGCCAGAAATTGTAGCACATACCTTTAATCCCAGCATTTCTGAGGCAGATGCAAGTAGATCTGTGTGAGATCAAGGTCAACCTCTTCTTCATAGCAAGTTCCAAGCAAACAACAACAATAAAAAATTAATACTAGACTAATTTGTTTGGTGGAGGAAATTTCAATATAGCATAACATTCAAGCTATGGAGTGGTTACTACTCATTACTATTACTCAGATTTATAGCAAAAGGACAAAAGAAGCAAAGCAGAAAGAAGTAAAAAAATGTTCAGTTTGATAAGGAGTATGAATGTGGTTAAAGCTGTAGAGTAGACAAAGCAGAAACATATTAAGCATGTCTAATAATTAAAGATATTGAATTGAGTGCACAGAGGTTAGATCGGGGTTTTTCCAGGACTACCTGAAGCACAGAGTATGGCATCCACCCCCCCCAAACTGGAATTGCCAAGGGAGCATCCAAGTGGATTCTTTGGAGAACCTTCAGAAGAGGCATTTGGGATTCCCACTGGAATACAGGCAAAGAGAAACCCACATGCCAGGGACACGAAGAAGGGACAACATGGGAAAGGTGCAGGATAATTCCACACCAAGCTCTACCAACCCTGTGGGAGATTCCTACAGTGGGATCCCCCTGGGGATGGCCCAGGACACAGATCTTAGAAGAACAATTGTGGACATATTCAAAGAATTCAAAGAGTATAAAGAATAAGTCAGAGAACTAAGGAGAGAGAATGATAAACTTAAGAAGGACCTATAGAGAGAGAATGACAAACTCTGGAAGGAAGTGGAAACACTGAGAAGATCCCATGTTGAAAAAGAAAAGGAAACCAACCAGCGAACCAAAGAGCTACAGGAAGAGATTGAGAAGCTCCAAAAGGAAGTGGAAATATGAAAGAAATCACAAGATGAAATGAAAAAGGAAATCAAACACTCATCCAATCAAGAGGAAAGGAATGGAAAAAGCCTCAGAAGCAGAATGGAGGAAGCAGAACAAAGAATATCAGACCTGGAAGATAACACAGAACAACTAAAAATCTCAAGGAAAGATTATGAAAAATTAAAAAATACACAAAAGTGGAACAACCAGGAACTGTGGGACACTATGAAAAGATCAAACCTCTGCATCATAGGAATAGAGGAAGAAGAAGAATCCCAAGAGAATGGTATTGATCAGATCTTCAACAGAATAATAGATGAAAACTTCCCCAAACTAAAAAAAGACAAACCAATACAAATATAAGAAGCACATAGAACTCCAAACAGACAAGATCAGAAAAGAAACTCTCCATGTCATATCATAGTTAAAACACTAGACACCCAAAACAAAGGCAAAATTCTGAAAGCCACAAGAGAAAAACAACAAGTTACATATAAGGGGAAACCTACCAGAATTACAACCGACTTCTCAGTGCAAAAGATGAAAGCAAGAAGAACATGGAGCAAAGCATTCCCAGTGAGTTAAAGGACTATAGATGCCAACTCAGGTTACTCTCCCCAGCGAAAATGTTGATTATAGTTGAAGGAAAGAGGAAAATCTTCCATGACATAAACAAAATGAAAAAAATACATGTCTGGAAAACCAACCCTTCAGAGAATACTTGAAGCAATTCAAAGGACAGAAGAAAGGAGCAACTATCCCCACACACCTAGAAAGAGAAATTAATAAAAGCATAACTGCAGAAGTAGAAAACTAGACCAAAAACGCAAATGGATAATAAGGTGAAAGGAAGCAACATACATCTTTCAGTTATAACCTTAAATATTAATGGACTAAACTCCCCAATCAAAAGACATAGACTGGCATATTGGATTAGGAAACAGAACCCATCTATATGCTGTCTAGAAGAAATGCATCTTACCTTCAAGGATAGGCACCACCTTAATGTGAAAGGATGGAAAAAAATATTCCAAGCAGATGGTACCAAAAAGAAAGCAGGTGTTGTTATTTTAATATCAGACAAAATATACTTCAAAGTAAAAGAAATCAGAAGAGACAAAGAAGGCCATTACATTTTTATCAAAGGAACAATTCACCATGAAGATTTCACAATCATGAATATATATGCACCAAACTTTATAAAGATAATTCTCCAGGACCTCAAGGCACAGATTAACCCCAGCACACTCATAATAGGGGACTTCAATATCCCACTGAGCCCTTTGTACAGGTCAACAGGACAAAGAATAAACAGAGAGACATCTGAACTGAATGATATAATATACTCAATGGACCCCACAGACATCTACTGAATACTCCACCCTAATACCAGAGAATAGATTTTCTACTCAGCATCCCATGGAACATTGTCCCAAATCGACCACATACTGGGATACAGAAGAAATCTCCACAAATACAAAAAGATTGAAATAATTTCATGCATTTCTATCAGACCACAATGCAATATATCTCATTATCAACACCAGGATAAGCCCTACTATCTACAAGAACACATGGAGACTAAACAACATGCTCCTGAATAATGAATGGGTCAAGGAAGAGATAAAGAAAGAAATAAAAGCAGCCGGGCATGGTGGCGCATGCCTTTAATCCTAGCACTTGGGAGGCAGAGACAGGCAGATCTTTGTGAGTTCAAGTCCAGCCTGGTCTACAGAGTGAGTTCCAGGACAGCTGGGGCTACGGGGAGACCCTGTCTTGAAAGGACCAAAAAAAAAAGAAAAAAAAAAAAAAGAGAAAGAAATAAAAGCATTCCTGGAACTGAATGACAATGATAATACAATACAAAGAAACCTATGGAATATTTTAAAAGCAGCCCTAAGAGGTAAGTTAATAGCCCTGGGTGCCTACATTAGAAAAACAGAAAAATCACAAGTGAACGATCTAACACTGCAGCTAAAAACACTTGAGAGACAACAACAAATGAACCCTAAATACAACAGACAGGAAGAAATAGAAAAAATCAGAGCAGAAATCAATGAAATAGAAACAAAGAAAATAATAAAAAAAAATCAATGAATCCAAAAGTTGGTTCTTTGAGAGAATAAACAAGATAGACAGACCTCTAGCCCAGTTAACCAAAAGAAAGAATAACTCCAAATCAATACAATCCATGATGAAAGGGGAAATATCACAACAGACAATGAAAAGATCCAGAAAATCATACGGGAACACTTCAAAAACCTATACTCGGCCTGGAGAGATGGCCTAGGGTTTAAGAGCACTGACTGCTTTTGCAGAGGACCTGGGTTCAATCCCCAGCACCCATATGGTGGATGAAAACAGTCTGTAACTCCAATTCCAGGAGAACTCCAGTTCCAGGGGAATCCGACACCCTCTTCTGACCTCCACGGCATTGCATGACACGGGGCACAAACCTACATGCAGACAGTACATTCATATAAATAAATAAATAAATAAATATTTTTTTTAAAAAAAAACCCTATACTCTACTAAGTTTGAAAACCTAGGAGAAATGGATGAATATCTAAAATCCTGGGAATCACCAAAGCTCAACCAATAAGAGATCGACCTTAAACAGGCCCATAATATATGAAGAAATTGAAGATGTAATAAGAAACCTACCAACTGAAAAAAGCCCAGGCCCAGATGGTTTCATAGCAGAATTCTATAAAACATTTCAAAAAGACTTACAACGATTATTACTCAAATTGTTCAGAAGGATACACACAGAAGGAATTCTCCCAAATTCCTTCTATGAAGCCAGCATCACTCTAATACCAAAACCAGTCAAAGGTACAACCAAAAAGGAGAACTCTAGACCCATCTCATTAATGAACACAGATGCAAAAATTCTCAATACAATACTTGCAAACTGCATACGAGAAGATCATCCACCATAACCAAGTTGGATTCATATTAGAGATGCAGGGATGGTTCAACATACAAAAATCAATAAATATCATCAAACATATAAATGGACTGAAAGACAAAAACCACACCATCATCTCAATTGATGTGGAAAAAGCCTTTGACAAAATCCAACATCCCTTCATGTTTAAAGTCCTAGAAGGAATTGGATTGGAGGAATAATTCCTCAATGTAAACAAAGCCATATACAGGAAACCCACAGCCAATATCATCCTAAATGGGGAAATGACAGAAGCATTCCCTTTAAAGGTAGGAACTTGGTAAGGCTGCCCCCTGTCACCACTCCTCTTCAATATAGTGCTTGAAACCCTTGCTAGGGCAATAAGGCAAGAAAAGGAAATTAAAGGATACTAGTTGGAAAAGAGGAAGTCAAGCTATTCCTTTTTGCTGAGGATATGATTGTTTACTTAAGGGATGCCAAAAACTCCACCAGGAAACTCCTAGAAACAATTAAGAGCTTCAGTAAAGTGGCAGGATACAAAATTAACCTAGAAAAATCAGTAGCCTTTCTTTACACCAACAACAAGCAACTGAAGAAGGAATACAGGAGAACTTCCTGCTCACAATAGCCTCAAAAGCGATAAAATACCTAGGAACAAACCTAAACAAAGACACCAAATATCTCTACAAAAATAATTTTAAACCCCTGAAGAAGGAAATTGAAGAAGACATCAGAAGAAGGAAAACCCTTTCATGCTCATGGATTGGAAAAATTAATATAGTAAAAATGTCCACTCTACCCAACTTAACACACTGATTCAATGCAATCCCAATTAAAATCCCCAAGAGTTTCTTCACAGGCTTGGGAAAAAAGTCCTTAATTTCATTTGGAAAAACAAAAGTCCCTGAATAGCCAAAGCAACCCTAAGTGAAAAGAGCAATACAGGAGGGATCTTTATACCACACTTGGAACTATACTACAGGGCTATAGTCATAAAAACAGCTTGGTACTGGCACAAAAACAGACCTGTTTTCCAATGGAACAAAACTGAAGATCCAAACTTGAGCACATAGAATTTCAGCCACCTCATATTTGACAAGGGGGCCAAGAAGACACAATGGAGGAAAGACAGCATCTTCAGCAAGTGGTGTTGGCAAAACTGGATCACACTTGTAGAAGAATGAAATTAAACCCCTACCTCTCACCCTGTACAAAAGTCAACTCCAGATGGATTAAAGACCTCAACGTGAACCCCAAACTCTGGAGGCGACAGAAGAAAAAGTGGGCAGCAAACTACAAGACATAGGCATAGAAAAAGACTTTCCTAAATCATACAGCAGCTGCACATGAATTAAGGTTGACAACTGACAAATGGGACCTATTAAATTCAAAAGCTTCTGTACATCAAAAGAAACAATCAAGGAAGTGAAGAGAAAACCCACAGAGTGGGAGGAAACCTTCACCACAGATACATCTGACAAAACATTGATTTCCAGAATATATAAACTACTCAAAAAACATAGAAGAAAGAAAACAAATGGCCCACTCAAAAGATGGAGCAAAGACCTGAACAGAGACTTCACAAGTGAGGAATTAGAGATAGCTAAGAAACGTCTTAAAAAGTGTTCCTCGCTAATAATTAAGGAAATGCAAATTAAACCACTTTAAGATATTATCTTACTCCAATAAGACTGGCTAGGATCAAGAAAACAAATGAAGACCAAAAAAAAAAAAAATAATAATAATAAAAACAAAACAAAACAAAACAAAAACAAAAACAAAACAAAAAAAAAAACAAATGATATCAAGTGCTGGAGAGGTTGTGGGGAAAGGGGAACACTCATCCACTGCTGGTGGGAATTTAAACTCGTGTAGCCAC
>VZQC01003889.1:3122136-3207738 GCA_009823505.1 Rhizomys pruinosus
AAAAAAAAAAAAAAAAAAAAAAAAAAAAAAAAAAAGAGTGCCAGAACAGAGTGCTATAGCAGTCGTTTAATGTTTCCCAGGTTTAGCTGTCCAGACACTTGCCAAGGTTCAGGGGGGGGCAGACCACATTTCCAGTCAACAGCAATATTTGGTGTCATCCACGTTACTGATTTTTTAGGAACATAAAAGCAAGAATGACAAGGTCATCATGTCTTGGACCAAAGTATCAGAAAATCTCTGAGGCCAGGCAGCATGCAGCAAGGCCACATTGTCTGCGTGGTGGTGCTGACTACATGCAGCAAGGCCACGTTCTCTGAGTAGAGGTGCTGACTGTGCTGTGCACAAAGCTGTGAAAGGGAAGCATGATTTGCAGTGGGGATCCCAGGATGCTAGAGATGCCAGGAACTTGGGGGATCTGCTGAGGAAAACTACAGGACCCAAGCTGAAAAAGCTCTAGTGAGAGAGCATGTGTGCTGCACACATTTGGTTGCAGGGGTAGGCAGAGCCACGCTTGTTGGAGTCCAAATGATGCTCCTATGAGCCCCACAAGCTGAACATGGAGCTGCAGGGTTTGGTGTTTGCTCTGCTGGATTTCAGTCTTCAAATTTCCTCATTCTTTCTTTGTAGAATGGCAAGTTTTATATTCTATTTTATATTGGAAATGCATAACTTGTAGGGTTTTTTAATAGGGGCCCACAGTTAAGAGAGTGCCTTGAGCTTCAGAGAGACTGTTAGATTTAGATTTTAAATGTTTGTTGGAACTGTAAGACTGTGAGGACAACTTCAACTGAATGCTTTTGCATTATGAGATGGCTAGAGCCTATAGGGGCCCTGGGAAGAATGTAATAGTAAGACTGTGAAATCCCCCATAGGTCCATGGGATTAAAAACTACATCCCTAGGTGACGGGGCTGTTTGGGGAGGTTGTGAAATCTTTTGGACATGGAGCTTAGTTAATAGACCTGGAGCCATAGGTTATTGTCTGATCCCTGTTCTGTCCCAAGCTCTCTGCTTCATGACTCAGCCACCTCCAGCTCCCACTGCTACAGCCACAAACTACTCCTGCCACTAAGCTTTCCCTGCCATGACAAACTATGCTGTATGAACTGTAAGCCAGAGTAAATATCTCTATCTGAGAGAGAGAGAGAGAGAGAGAGAGAGAGAGAGAGAGAGAGAGAGACAAAAAAGAGAGAAGCAGCAGGGACTGGAGAGATGGCCTAGTGGTTAAGAGTGTCATCTGCTCTTGCAGAGGACCCGGGTTCGATCCCCAGCACCCACATGGCAGCTGAGAGCCATCTTTAACTCCAGTTCCAGGGGAATCCAGTTCCAGATGCCCTCTTCTGACCTCCGTGGCATTGCATGATGTGGGTGCACAGACCTGCATGCAGACAGTACATTCATACACATAAAGAATAAGTAAAGTTAAGAGAGAGAGAGAGCATATTGTTTTATCATCTAATTCTGAATCCGTTTATATTGGTTTATTTTCTTTGTATTTTCTGCAAATGTGAATGTCTTAGAATTGTTATGGGGTGATGGACACTATAAATACTAAGTTCCTATTTTGTTTTCATGTAAAGTACTGAATCTAGTAGGCAGCTGAATTACTTGCCAATCATCTCGACCTTTTTGAGGTTGCTCTGTAGCTTTGCCCACAGTGGTCTAGAGTAGCTTCTTCCCATGCTCAGGCATGACCCCGCTTCCTCCTGAATGCCCAGGATTCTCCATGTAGTCTCGCCACTCTGATGTCTCTGCTATGGTCAAGCTCTGAGAACTGTTCAGTTTACTGCTCTCTGGGAACTGCTTGTCAGGCTTTGTGGCATTCCACTCAATGCATGTGCACCTACATTAGTCAGGATTCCCTTGAGGAACAGAACTGACAGAATGAACATATATTATAAGACAGCACCTTAGCACAAGCAAAGAAATCAGTGAAACCCCTGTGTAGATTCCTGGAGTTTCTCTGCACATTTCTCCATCTCAAGTGCTCTGCTCCACAAACTGAAGCTGCTACAACTTCCTCAAAGTGTCTCCTCAGTCTCCTTCGGACAGAGACTTCCAGGCTTTCTTCGGTTTCCCTACTTTTCGTGCTGATGTGCAAAGAAACTACAGAGAGGATGCTGGGGGTTTTGTGTGACTTGGCCTGTCAGGTTCCACTCATAAAGATAGCACATGCCTGCACTGTATGTCTTCCAATATCAGAAAAGAGTTATTGTATCTATTCTGCCTGGCCTTCTAAGCCTTTATAAATAGAAGCCAAGTCCAGTGTAAGTTACTCCATTATTGGCAGAAATAGACACTGTAATCTTATCTTTAATCTAGTTTGAGTTTTTACATGCAGTTTACTCAGTATTTATAACAACTTCTACACTATTTACTTTTTCGTTGCTGTGATAAAACACCAGGACCAAGGCAATTCAAGTTTATTTCGTCTTGTGGTTCCAGATTGAGAGCCCAGAGTGGCAGGGGAAACACGGCAGGAGGCAAACGGAGCAGAAACCTGAGAGCTCAGATCTTCAAGCAAGCACAGGAAGCACAGAAAGTAAGCCGGAAGTGAGTCCAGGCCAGGAACTCTCAAGCCTGCCACCAGTGATGTTTCTTCCAGCTAGGTCACACCTCCTGAAGGTTCCATGACTCTCCCCAAACAGTGCCACCAATGGGAACAAAGTGTTCAAATACTTGGAGCTTATGGGAGACCTTTCCCCTCAAACCGCTCCAACATAACTGATTACTGCGTTAGTTATTTTAAAACTATTTCATTTGCGTTATCTTATTTAATCCTTACAATACTGTGAGTTTAAAACAGTAATCTTTCTTTCTTTTTTTATTTTTATTTTTTTGAGACAGGATTGCCCTATAGCCCCAGCTGCCCTGCAACTTACTCTGTATACCAGGCTGGCCTTGAACTCACAGAGATCGCCTGCTTCTGCCTCCCGAGTGCTGAGATTAAAGGTGTGCACCACCACCCATCTTAAAGATGGTGCTTGGCCTCCATGTGGGTGCTGGGAATCGAACCCAGGTCCTCTGCAAGAGCGGCTGGGGCTCTTAACTGATGAACCATCTCTCCAGCCCCAAAGCAGTAATCTTAGCACTAGACAGGACTCCTGTGTTAAATTTTACCTACCGAGGGCTCAGGGACTATTGTAGAAGAGGGGACAGAAAGATTACAAGAGCCAGGGGAGGATAGGCTCCTTGGACCTTGCTCATATGAAATTACAGTAATGACGACAGTGCACAAGACCCATGCAAACGCAATCAGACAAAAGCCAGCATAGAACTGGGGAAATGGGCAGGAGACCACGGCTTTGGAGAGGAACTATCAGCAGCTGATGACTGCTGGGTGAGGGAAGGGTTGATCTTCTTTAAGGGAGTAACACTAGACAGGCTGAACAGGGTCCAGTGGATGAACTCACAACGAAGGACCTCTGTGTCCACAAACTTGACTTGATAGGGCTTAACATATATGACAAAATGCATGAAATCCTGAGTGGGCTATGGGGTGCAGAAAGGAAGGGGGACAAATATGACTAAGATGCATTATATGAAACCCGCAAAAATTCAATAAAACATATTTCTTATACATCATAATCATTTCTCAATCCAATTTAGACTCATTTCCCTTTCCATGCCCCCCACCCCACCAGAGTTCATGCATTCTTCCATATCTTGTATCTTTTTCTGAGTCTTTCCAGAGTTTTTCCCAAAGCAGAGGATTATTGTTTTGGAGAGAACTTCACTGCTTTTTGTCCCTGTTCTTTTGTTGTTGTTGTTCCCTCCAACTTGTATTACTAAAATTATGTGGTCTGAAAACAAACTGTTATTTCCAAGTCATATTTCTGGATTCACATTTCTCCATTTTGATTCTATATTACTCTAAAATATGTATACATATCCTCCACCTAAAACATAGTTCTTTAAAAGCTGGTATGCTAGCACATGGCTGTAATCCCAGAACCCACAAGGCTGAGGCACAAGGATTGTAAGTGTGAAGTCAGCCTAGGCATCCCCTCAAGACCCTACCTCAAAAGGAAAATAAAATAACAGAAAATAAAATAAGCAATATGCCTCAGTCCCCCAAAAGTGAGCTTTCTTACTTCTCTCCCCAAAAGTCTGAGGTTTATGGAGGCAAGCGAGTACCCCAGGTAACACATGTAGTCAGGGTGAAGCTGGAACTCAGTCCTCCCTCAATCCCCAGAAGGGACCGGGGTTTTTTTTATATGTATGTATGAATGGATTACCTGCATGTGTGTAAATGCACCCATGTCATGTAATGCCCATGGAGTCAGAAGAAGGTGTCAGAGTCCCCTGGAACTAGAATTATAGACAGTTATTAGCTGCTGTGTGGGTGCTGGGAATCGAATCTGGGTCCTCTGCAAGAGCAGTCAGTGCTCTTAACCATTGAGCCATCTCTCCTGCCCCAGGGATCTTTTTTTTTTTTTTTTTTTTAAGAAGTAATTCATTCTTTAGTTTTCCACTTTGAAAAATGCCATTTTAAATTTACTCTCATGGATTATTTTTAATTTGAACTTCAACTGACAAGATACTGTCAATCTGAAACCTATCAAAACCAATATACTTCAGAATGTTATAGCCTTTTAAAGATCTACTTCAACCCAGCCTTGAAACCATCAGAATCATGGTTAACCTTAAATCTGTGTCATCTTTCCTCCTCTGGCAAGTCAGTCCCCTAAATTACTTTGACCTGTGAAACTAGAGCAAACATCTGAGAATTTCATCTAATATAAATTTTAAGAATGCTTAGAAACTGGCCTGGTGTGGGGGCACACGCTCTAATCCTAGCACTCAGGAAGCAAAGATAGGCGAATCTTTATGAGACTGAAGTCAACCTGGTCTACATAGTGAATTCCAGGCCTGTTAGGGTTCCAGGGAGACCCTGTCTCCCCTAGGAAACAAAACAAAATGATTAAAAATTCAAAATAGGGAGGAAAATCAAATTAAGGTGAAACTGAAACCTCTTTAGTGTAATAGATTTAAATGATAGCTTTCTAAGAATGCGGCACTTTTTGGTCAGTCTAATTTGGAACCAACCAACAACGGCAATACTCAAGAAAATTATGACTCGTGTATTAACTTGTACTTTGAAGTGCAGGATGAGAAAGTATTTTAATCTTCATCACACATTTAATCACACATTTAATCAATAGTGTGACTCTGGAGCATTAAACTGGGGGAAAACAACATTGCATATTGTGAACAGGCATTCAAATCTCATGCTATACTTCACAGATATGTGAACATGAGTCATTTTATTAAATAGCCTTAGAAAGCCTAAGGCCCAATAGAAACCAGTGGGAATATAAATTACTGTATTTTTGCATTGACTAAATCTTGATAACGAGCAACTTAAAGAAGGGGTAGTTTTGGATCACAGGGTCCATTCCATCATAGCGAGGAAGGCATGGATGGTGAGATCAGCTCTGGGGTGGAGGGAAGGGTTAAGGGGTAGCAGGCTGCATTGACTCTGCAGTCAGGAAGCAGGTTGGGTGCAGTGCTGATACTCAACCCACTTTCTCCTCTCCCCTCTTTTATTCAGTCCAGAACCCCATCATATGTGATGGTGCTACCCACAGTCAGGGTTGATCTCTCCTCAGTTAGGTTTCTCTGGAAACACCCTAAAAGACATCCCTCCCCACCACAGAGGTGTGCCTCCTAACTGGGTCAAAATCCAGGCAAGTTGACAATGACGATCACAGAAGCCTTCTCTTATTAATAACATGTCACATGCCTTGGAAATGGCAGGGGTGTGTGTGTGTGTGTGACAGGGTTAGCCATGAATTTGTAGTTCTCATTTTAATTAAAAGAAGTAATATCTGGAGAGATAGCCTAGCGGTTAAGAGCACCGACGCTCTTGCAGAGGACCCGGGTTCGATCCCCAGCACCCACATGGCAGCTAAGAACCGTCTGTAACTCCAATTCCAGGAGAACTCCAGTTCCAGGGGAATCCAATGCCCTCTTCTGACCTCCGCGGCATTGCACGACACGGGTGCACAGACCTGCATGCAAACAGTGCATTCATACACATACAAAAATAAAAAAATAAAAAATAAAAAAAGAAAAAAAAAAGAAGTAATATCTGAAATTGTATCATATATCAGAAACATAATTTGAAAAGCTTATCAATCTTATTTTTATCAAATATTAGAATTTAAATATAAATATCCTAGAGTCTGGGTTTCCTTGTCAGCTTGACGGTGGGCCTTATGTTCCATAGGATAATCAAAATAAATCTTCTCCCCAGGAAGATAGTAACTTGTTAAAGTGAGAAAGTACTTGACTTCTCTAAGTGATTTACATTTTTTAAAAGAAAACCTTATTCTATGAATACTATAAAACTCTATATTGCCAAACTATATTATTATATTATATATATTCTTATTATATAGACCAGGTTGGTCTTGATTTCACAGAGATCCACCTGCCTCTGCCTCCCAAGAGCAGAGATTAAAGGCATGCACCAACACACCTGACACCATATTATAACTTAAATCAATGGGAGTAATATCTTAAGTGTTGTTTCTCTCAGTAACAGGATTTGGAATTTCCCTAAAAATTCCTGAATGATGTCATATCCAGCAAAATTATTAAAATGAAAACAAGTTACAGGCAAGGATAAGGAGCACTTAGAACTCACACACCATTGGGAACAATTCTTGGCACAACTATTTAGAAACACTGTTGAGCACTAATGCAGTGTTAGACTAGCTAATCTATGACCCAACAATTCTACTCAGGTATGGATACAACAACAATGCATATAATGTCACCAAAAGAATTGCAGAAGAATGTTATAATTTGTAAACCTAAAATATAACCAGATGAAGTATGTAAGAATGTTCACATTAGCATTATATATAATAGCTAAACTGTCACCAATCTACATGTCCACAAACAGTAGCATGGATATTTGTGACACATTCACATAATGAAATGGTAATGTGAACCAATTATAACTGCATCTATGAATGAATTTCATAAACATAATATTGAATGAATAAACCCACTCAACCCAGCTAATCATATTTTAGCAAGGTTAAAAATCAGGGGAAATAGAAATAGTAATAGTTTCCAAGAGGTGAACAAAGAGAATTCCAGGATGCTGAGCCTACCCTGTTTCCGGGTCTATATACTAGGTACATGTTCTTTTGGGGAAATTTTTATCAAACTGTTCATTTGCTATTTGTTCATATTTTAAAATTCATATTATATGTCAATATAAATGCTTCCTTTTGAGCAACATCAGCAATGCACAGCTGCATACACTTAGGTTTCAAACTGTGTGCTCTTTAACCACTACTGCAAATGATTTCTAGTAATCCACCTTAGAGAAATACCAACTCATTCTTACAATGACTATTATGTTCAGCAAAATAATGTACTGCAGTCAACTGAAAAATCAATTTACCAATGTGCACCTATTTTAAAGCTGTACAATGGGCTACTATCGCCACCTACTGGACACTGTGATTGACTGCTATAAAACTAAAAGAAGTACCTAGCTTTGAACAAGGTAAGAGTAAACACCATCAAATTTGTTTCTTGTGTTCTTATATTAGTTATGGTAATTAATAATGTCATATTACCTCACATATAATTGTAAAATAATACTTGCTGAAAGGTATATCCTAAGAGTTTAGTTAGAAATCACATCAGCAACAATCTTGTAATGTCCTTATTTGGCATAATTCAGAACTTGTCCATAGGATTAGAAATGGAATTTAAATTATTGAGACACAAGGATAGACCAGAAAGTTAGAAACCAGGAAGTTAGAAAACTTTTTATTACATCCATGGTTAAAAGAAGCACTGGTATACACTAGTGGTCCCTAAAGTTACACTACCTGGTTAGAAATGCAAAATTTCGGGGCTGCAGAAATAGTTCAGTAGTTAAGAGCATTGGTTGCTCTTGCAGAGGATCTGGGTTCAGTTCAACCCTCTGTAACTCCAGTTCCAGGAGATCCAGTATCTTCTCTGGGCTCCTTGGACACTGTACACATGTGGTACACTTACATGTATGCAGGCAAAACATTCACACTCATAAAAGACAAAAAAAAAATAAATTAAAAAAAAAAAGAGGGAAAAAGCAAGGCCACCTGGTCTACATAGCAAGTTCCAGGACAGCTGAGGCTACAGGGAGACACTGTCTCAAAAACATTAAAAAAAAAAAAATGAAAAAAAGGAAAAAAGAACTGCAAACTTTAAAGGTCTATCCCCTACAATCCCCTATTTCCACATGAAGACCAGCTATTTGCATTTTGCAAACTAAACTTGGGTAATCACCCACATTTACTGTAAATATTTAAAAAACCTTACTCATAAAGATCAAACGAGGGGCTGGAAAGAGGACTCAGCAGTTAAGAGCACTGGTTGTTCTTGTAGAAGACCGGGATTCAAATACCAGCACCCATGGGGAAGATGACAATCATCTGAAACTCCAGTTCCAGGGGACCCAACACCCTCTGCCGACATCCAAGGGCATGGATGACATGGGTGCACTTACATGCATGCAGACAGAACACCCAAACACATAGAAAAGTGGAATAATAAAAATCAAAGGAGAGGAGCCCGAAACCTGTTAAAAGCCCAACAATTGAGGGAATATTTCGATATTGTTATCATGTTATTCAAATGATATTTTCTGTAAGATCTGAATGAAAGGAAGTGACTACTTTCTAATAGTGTGTATGCATGGTGCTCTCTTCCAGTCTCTGAACTGAAAATGACAAAGGAATGTCCTGAAATAGCAAAGCTGGCTATCCCTGAGTAGCAAGATTATGAGTGATTTTCTTTTCATGATCACCAGTGTTTCAATACTAAGATTAGTATTTCATTAATCAGGGGCTGGAGAGATTGCTCAACAGTTAAGAGCACAGACTGCTCTTGCAGACGACCTAGGTTCAATTCCCAGCACCCACATAATGGCTAACAACCATCTGTAATTCCAGTTCCAGGGGATCTGCTACCCTCTTCTGACCTCTGTGGGCATTTCATGACATGGTGCACTTACCTACATGCAGGCATTACACTCATACACATAAAATAAAAAAATAAATATTGCCAGGCATGGTGGCACACACCTTTAATCCCAGCACTCGGGAGGCAGAGGCAGGCAGATCTCTGTGAGATCAAGGCCAGCCTGGTCTTCATAGGGAGTTCCAGGCCAGCTGGGGCTACAGAGATCCTGTCTCAAAAAAACTGTCCCCCGCCAATACTTAAAAATACTTCATTAATCAAAAAATCTAATAAATTGGGCCGAGCGTGGTGGTGCACGCCTTTAATCCTAGCACTTGGGAGGCAGAGGCAGGAGGATCTTTGTGAGTTCAAGGCCAGCCTGGTCTACAATGTGAGTTCCAGGACAGCTGGGGCTACAGGGAGANAGCCTGAGAGTTGCTTGCTGACTCCCTAAGTGCTTATGCCAAATGGAATCCCTGCAATCTAGCATGCACAAAGCCTTGGGTTTCCATCTGTAGCACCATATAAACTAGACTTGTAATCCCAGCCCTTAGGAGATGGCGACAGGATCAGGAAGAGTTCAGTTATGCTTAGCTACATAGTGAGTTTGAAGCCAGCCTAGAGTACATGAATCTTTGTTTCAAATATTTAAAGTTTGGGTGCTAGGAGTATAGGTGGGTGGTAGAGCACTTACATAACATGTGTGAGTCCCTGGGCTTCTTTCCCAGTATTACAAATTGACTATAAGACAGACATATTTACAATGGCACTTTACAGAGGTATTACTAACGATATCTGGATATAGCATAATTTATTCACATACACAGTACTGGAAATTAATGTTTTTTAATTTTTCATTATTTCTATAAGAAGTAATAAAGCATCCTTGGACACACCTCTATAAGACCTCTTGGCTAGATGTTTGGGAGCTCGGCTGCTTTTTTTCTCCTCTTTTTTTGGTCTTTTCGAGACAGGGTCTCCCTGTAGCCCCAGCCGTCCTGGAACTCACTCTGTAGACCAGGCTGGCTTTGAACTCACAAGTACTAGGATTAAAGGCATGCGCCACCATGCCCGGCTACCATGCACTATTTTCACAACCTCTCTAACCCTTCACATCAGCTCTGTCATAACCCCTTAACTAGAGATACCATGCAACCATAGCATAATGATCAAAACTGCAGAGGGGGTGGAAGACAACAAAGAAAAGGTTTTCCCGAGAGTTGGTTGGTTACTTAAGTGAACTCTCAGCAATGGTGACAGCATGCACAAGTCCTATGCAAGCTCAAACCAGACAAAATTCCAGCACAACACAGGGAAGTGTTTAAGAAATCCCAACCCAGGGCTGGAGAGATGGCTCAGTGGTTAAGTGCACCGACTGCTCTACCAGAGGACCTGGGTTCAATTCCCAGCACCCACATGACGGCTAAGAACCATCTTTAAGCCGGGTGTGGTGGTGCACGCCTTTAATCCCAGCACTCACGAGGCAGAGGCAGGCAGATCTCTGTAAATTCAAGGCCTGCCTGGTCTACAGAGTGAATTCCAGGCCAGCTGGGGCTACAGGGAGACCCTGTCTCAAAAAAAAAAAAAAGAAATCCCAACCCAAACTAAGGAACTTTGGCAACTGACGGCTACTACCAAGGGAACAGTGTCCTAAGGGGATGGGACTCTTGGTGGGACTCACAGTAAAGGATAACTGGGGACACAAATCAGACTCTACAGGCTGTATTATATAGAGTACATTAAATTGGGCAGGGGGTGGTGGTGGTGGTGGGACAAACTATTGATGAAAATCATAAAAATTCAATAAAAAATTAAAAGAAATTCAAGACTGGTCCCGAGAGTTCAGTCTATGTTAGAACACATAAAAAGGCAGGATTCAGGGCTGGAGAGATGGCCTAGCGGTTAAGAGCGCTGACCGCTCTTACAGAGGAACCGGGTTCGATCCCCAGCACCCACATGGTGGCTGAGAACCATCTGAAACTCCAATTCCAGGAGAACTCCAGTTCCAGGGGAATCTGAGACCCTCTTCTGACCTCCGCGGCATTGCACGACACGGGTGCACAGACCTGCATGCAGACAGTACATTCATACACATACAGAAATAAATAAAATTAAAAATAAATTAAAAATAAATTTAAAAAATTTTTTTTAAAAGGCAGGGTTCAGTCCCATAGTTAACTCGAGGAAGCCCTAAGGCTGAGCATGGTACGGCAGCCCTAGAATCTGAGCACTTGCAGGCTGAGCCAGAAAGATCTCCGGTTCGCAGACTGATGGAGTTTTCCTCTCCCTAAGCCTCACTCATTTCAATCCCCTTCTGAGTAAAATGGGCTTAAGGAATTACTACAAGGATGAAATACATGGAGAGAACACAATCAAGATAACTGCTATTAGTGTTGGGTTTTTTTTTTTTTGGTCTTTTTGAGGCAGGGTCTCCCTGTAGCCCCAGCTGGCCTTGAACTCACAGAGATCCACCTGCCTCTGCCTCCTGAGTGCTGGGATTAAAGGCATGCACCACCATCCCCAGCTGCTTTTAATGTTTTGTAGTAATGCTACCCCACCACTGGACCACTGTATTTAGTAAATAGCACTTAAAATTTAATTTCCAAAAAGCTTAGTGAGATAAAGTAGTTGTTTGTAGTTACTTGAACTTCCCAGATCACTAAAATAGGGGAGACATATGAAGTTGTCAAAATTTTCCTTATATATTAAGTCTCAAATGCCTAATATCAAATTTATCAACACTACTACTTTACAAAACTATCTGAATACTCCCTCTCTAAAAAAGATATTAGAGAGTAAAGGAAAACTATTCCCAAGAAAGATGGTTGCCAATTCCCTGGCAAGCTGATTATCTGTCACATACTAGTGAACACTTAAAGATAAACACTAGTCCACAAACCAGCACTTGATGAAAGATATCCAACTTCTTTTTTTCGGGGGGGGGGGGTTGAGACAGGGTTTCCCTACAGCCTCAGCTGGCCTGGAACTCACTCTGTAGACCAGGGTGGCCTTAAACTCACAGAGATCTACCCGCCTCTGCCTCCCGAGTGCTAGGATTAAAGGCATAAGGCATGCGCCACCACGCCAGGCTAAAAGACAGTTCTTAGTAGCCATGTGGGTGCTGGGAATCAAACCCAGGTCTCCGCAAGAGTAGTCAGTGCTCTTAACCACTGAGACATCTCTCCAGCCCCAATAAACTCCAACTTCTTACTAGATGCTTCCTCCATGATAAAAACTCTTCTAGCTTCCTCATGAGGATATTCATTCAACAAACACTAACCAAACACCTACCATATTATTAAGCAGAGGAATTCATGATCAAATGGACAGGCATATCAAAATACTACACATAGGGAATTGTGTACATATAGGTTGGTAATATGTAATGCATTATGAGAACTATGCATATTTATTATTACAGATTGATTCCTAAGAGACCCACATACTTCTTGCAGTGGGTTAAGTAATTTTCTACGTTTTAACTATCACAAATGGTATTAGAATTCCTTAGAAAGAACATTTTTTAGAAAACATTTTTTCTTTAGTCATGCTGATAAGCTGAGGAGATGGCACAGTCAGTAAAGTGGTTTTCATAGAGGCATGGGGACCTGAGTCTGGGTCTCCAGCACTTGGGTAAAATCTGGGCCCAGTGGTGCATATTTGTAACCCCAGTGCAGAGACAGCAGAGACATGTGGATCCCTGGAGCTTGCTGGCCAGTCTAGCTCAATCAGTGAGCTCCAGGTTCAGTGTCTCAAAACCTAACTGGAAAGCAACTGAGGAAGATACTCAGCTTTGCCCTCTGGATACCACATCCCCATGTGTGCACGTATACTCCCCCTTCTTCCCACACATAAAATAAAATACTCATTCTTTGCCTTGTCGGAAATGAAGACTTTATTACTTCAGCTGGTTGTGTCTCCCAAAGGAATGTTATTAAACTACAAATTGCTTCAAGACCACATTCCATCAAAATACAAAATTCTGAAGTTGAGAAAGAAAATGTGACAAGATCTAAGACCAGAAAACTATAAACAGAAAATTTAAGAACAAAGAAAGCATAACAGATATTTCTTTCCTTGTTTTTGAAACTATAAGAATGTTTAATGTTAAAATTTACTTTCAAATGTAGTGACCAAGAAATCAGAGACTAAATGTTGAAATTATACAGTTTTATAATTTTCTCTCTTGTTTCTTGATCCACAGGAAAAAATTCACAACTCGGCGCTTTCAGGTAGCTCCTTCGTTATTCTCTTCGGTGTCGACTTCCTTGGGCAGCAGCAGGTCCGTTTTCAGGAGCAATCTTTCACTGGTTGCACTGCGGAGGAAAGCGCGCACCACAAAGGGACCTGAGAACAAAGATAAGAACCAACTTTGATTTTCTTACATAGATTCCTACAGATCAAGTACAAATATAAAATAAGAAACCTTACAGGACTCATATTTTCACCTGAAAAGTACTGTATTGGTGAATTATGTTTTAAGTTAGAAGGAGAGGCAGTTTCATTGCTAGAGTACAGACAAAGTAGCTGCATTAGAAATTCTTCCTTGAAATGACACACTCACTAATAATTCATTTCTTTCTTCTCCATGTTCACCTGGAATGTCCTTATGGCAAAGTCAGCAATGAGGGAAGCAGGTGGTGATATTAGCCTTTGATGAAATACTCAAATACTTATCTAAAACTGACAGCACAGATGACACCTTTGAGTTACTATCAAAGAATTGGTAAACTTTCTACAAATTAAAAGGCCTTTCATGGGTCTGGAGAGATGTCTCAATGGTTAAGAGCACTAGCTGCTCTTGCAGGACCTGGGTTCAGTTCCCAGCACTCACATAGTGGCTAACAACCACCAATAACTCCAGTTCCATGGGATCCAACACCCTCTTCTGACCTCCACAGGCATTGCATCACACAGGTAGGTGCACTTACACACATGCAGGCAATACACTCATACACATAAAATAAGAATAATAAAGTATTTAAGGGGCTGGAAAGATGGCTCAGCAGTTAAGAGCACTGGCTGCTCTTGCAGAGGACTTGGATTTGATTCCCAGCACCCACATGGCAGCTAACAACTGTCTGTAACTCCAGGTCCAGGGGAATCCAATGCCTCCTTCTGGCCTCTACAGGCATTGCATCACAGAGGTACACTTACATACATGCAGGCAATACACTCATACATGCAAAATAAAATTAAAAAATTAAAAAATTTTTCTAAGAATGAAAATTTCATTTAAAATGGCAAAAACAGAGGAAAAAAATATTGTTTGGAGAATTTACTGTGGATTATTCCACTCTTGCTATTGTGTAATAGCAAAGTTCTCTATGGAATATAAGAATCCACCTACATACAGTGACTATGGCCATAATTAGGATGAAAGAATTAACAGGCGAGATATTCAATCACCAGGGTGTTTAACTCTCAAGGAAAGCAAAAACTGGAGTTCAATTTATGTTTTAATTATTAACATGGTTATAAAACTTAATCTCGCAGCCGGGCATGGTGGCACACACCTGTAATCCCAGCACTCAGAAGGCAGAGGCTCCCTTGAACTTGAACTGTGAGTTCAAGGCCAGCCTGGTCTACGTAGTGAGTTCCAGGACAGCCAGAACTATAGGGAGACCCTGTCTCAAAAACAAAACAAAACAAAAACAACAAAAAAACTATAATTAATAAGGTAATTAAGAATCTTTTGGAAAATGATTTTTTTTTTCAAAACCAATGATTTATTGAAGCTCTGTGCATTTTGGAAAATGAAATTTTACTTTACTTATTAATCCCTGGAAATCCTGCAGCTCTTATATTTGCATATCAATCCATTGTCTTTAATATTTTGTTTTATTTTTGAGACAGGGTCTCACTATGTAGCCCTGACTGCTCTGATCTACTTGCCTCTGCCTCCCAAGTGTTGGGATTAAAGGTATGTGCCACTACGCCTGGTTCAGTATGTTACACTTTTTAAAGTATCACAGGGCTTTAAAAAGTCTACCCTGGCCAGCTAGCTACTCACCCAGATTCAGCGGTCTGTGCCTAGAGACTTCATTAAGTACTGTTTGCAGGTTGGCAGCTATCTGGTCACTTGGCATATCCAACTGAAAGAAAAGAATATATATAACTTTACTAATGGGAAAGTGGAGAGAAATCACAGTTTAAGTAACAGTGTCAGCAATTTTTCTAGATCTATGATTTAAGTATTCACCTAATATAATGACCTATTAGGAAGCTCTACTATAAAAGAAACAAAACAAAAAATACTATACTTCTTTTAAAAGATTTTACACATCTTTACATATGAAGATTTAATTATAGAACATACTTACATGTCAAGAGTTATTTTATAGAATGTATTACAGTAGAGTGTTTTTTAAGCTTTTCTACTTGAGGTTCCTTGTATTTCCAAGTAATTCTGCCAAAGCAGAAATTCATCCATCCCCAGAACTAGGAATGTTTTCCCTTAATAAAATTTACTTATTTGTGTATATGTGGTATATACCTGTGTGCACGTGTGCTAAGGCCAGAAGTTGACAGCAGGTGTCTCCTCTATCGCTCTCTATCTTACTTGTGAGGTGGTCTCTTACTGAATCTGGAGCTCAGCCACTCAGCTCGGCTGCCTGGCTAGTGAGCTCCCAGAACCCTCCTGTCTTTGCCTCCCAAGAGCTGGTGTTACAGATACATGGCAGCAGGGCTGAATCTTAGATGAGTGTTGGGGATCTGAACTCAGATCCTCATGCCTGAACAACAAGCACTTTATCCACTGAACCACACTGCCCAAGCCCTTGAGTTACTGTAAATGAGGAAAATGTCTAGAGAATAATGCTCTGATGAACTGAAAATAAAACCACTTAGTTGTCAGGTGTGGTAGTACACACTTTTAATTCCAGAATTCAAGAGGCAGAGGCAGGCAGATCTCTGTGAGATTTAGGCCAGCCTGGTCTACATAGCCAGTTGCAGGCCAGCTAGAGATCCAGGGAGACTCTCAAAAATAAAAAAACAAAACACCTACTCTTTTACCTGTATTCAGATAGTAATATATCTCACGAGCATTTTTAGGATGTTAACACTCTTAATTTTTCCAATACTCTAGCCATTTAGCAAGAAATATAGAAAGTAAATAGTGAGTTCTACTCATAAAATTCCAAAATTCAACTTACACCCTTGAAAGGTCCTTGTATTTATTAATCATGTTCAATGAATGTTATTATTCTTTTTTTTTTTTTTTTTGGTTCTTTTCGAGACAGGGTTCTCTCTGTAGCCCCAACTGGCCTGGAAACTCACTCTGTAGACCAGGCTGCTTGAGACTCACAAAGACTGCTCCCCCCTCTGGCGTGACCTGGGGTTTAGCCTCTGCTTCGTTTTCACCCCCGAGCTCAGGCTCCCTACCAACGCCCCTTATTTTTAAATTACTTATACTCAATTACATTTAAATGTTTATGGAGGATTTTGCATTGTACCAAGTGACTTTCTAATGATTATATAAAACTACACTGGCATAATTAAAAGAAGGAAAAAAATAAAAAATACATAAAAAGATAGTTAAAAAATAAAAAAAAAAATTCCATTTTTTTAATGATTTGACCTGTGTAAAAGTACTTTTTAAATGAACCTCATAAGAATTATTTCCTTAGCCGGTGTGGGTGGTGCACCTTCAAAAAAAAAAATTAACACTTGGGAGTGCAGAGGCACGGGAATTCCAGGAGTTCAGGCCAAGCCGGTCTGTCTACATATTGAGTTTCAGGACAGATGGGCTACAGGGAGATCCTGTCTCAAAAAAGACCCACAAATAATCAATAATAATAACAATAATAATCAGTATTCCTAAAAAAAATTTCTCAAACAACATTTCCTTGACACCTACCTAGGATATAACAAAATACCAGATACTAAATGAGAAAGTATGGACATTATTGGGAAAATTTTCACTTTCTGTCAATCCACTAGTGAGAGAGTTCCAAAGAGAACAAACAACGATCAAGCAGATTGGTCAGCATAGCGTGTGCCTCTTTTCTCGTCAGTGAGCTCTCTTAATTCTCTTCACTGCACATTGTAACCACCACGGCTCTAATTAACTTTATATAAAAAAAAACTAATGTAACTTTAAACTTAGAAAACAGAAAAAAAAGCAGCAGCACCAATTATATTTGTCTCTGGAGTATTTGTATGAAAACTTGCATGAACGCAGCAAACAAAGCACCTCTCAGCTCGTTCTTCTCAAAGCTGTTTTTATTCACGCAGGCAGGTCTTTCAAACGGTTATTTATTCAGAGCACATCTTCTCCTTCTACCTTCCTCTCAAGCCTTCTCCTTCCTCAGGCAACAGGCTTCTCTCTCAGACTAGAAAGGAGAGAGTTCCTTCTATCTAGAAAGTCCCTCTATTTATCCACCTTCCCTCCCAGGTTGCGTGGCCTTAGTCATATTGGTATCATTTGGCCTGATACTTGTTTTTTTTTTTTTTTTTTTTTGTTTTTTGGTCTTTTTGCAGACAGGGTCTCCTTGTACGCCCAGTCTGTCCTTGGAACTCACTCTGTTAGACCAGGCTGGCCTTGAACTCACAAAAGATCCCTTCCTCTGCCTCCCAAGTGCTAGGATTAAGGCATGCGCCACACACCCGGCTCTGGCCTGTTCTTGTTATACAGGGGGGTGCGACCTGCACAGCTCAAACGGTGAGCGTGACTTTATTGAGGTAGGAGGGAATCGGTGTTAATCATAAGACTCAAGCGTTAGTCATAAAACTTTGCTAAAGTCTTGGGTGCCTTCTTAGGGACTGGGTCGCCAACTGCTCCCCACATCTCCCCCTTTTTTATTATTTTAGTAAAGAGATTTTTAACTGTTCCCCCTTTTCCAGGCTTTAACTGTTCCTCCTTTACCGGGTCCTCCTTTTCTGGGCTTTACTTATTTTTCCCTTATTGTCCCCTATTTTCCGGGGAGCCTTCCTTATTGTCCCCATTTCCGGCGAGCTTTCCTTATTGTCCCCATTTACTGGGGAGCCTTCCTTATTGTCCCCATTTACCGGGTAGCCTTCCTTATTGTCCCCATTTACCGGGGAGCCTTCCTTATTGTCCCCATTTCCGGGGAGCTTTCCTTATTGTCCCCATTTACCGGGGAGCCTTCCCCCCTTTACTGGGCTTTAACTGTTCCCCCTTTTCTGGGCTTTCTTTAACTATTCCCCCTTTTCTGGGCTTTAACTGTTCCCCCTTTTCTGGGCCTCAACTGTTCCCCCTTTTTCGGGCTTTACTTATTTTTTAGTATTTGTTTTTGTTCCCCCCTCCGAGGAGCTTTACTGTCCCTCCCTCCCGGGGGTTTTCTGGGCTTTAACTGTTCCCTTTACCGGGCTTTAACTGTTCCTTTCCCCGCGCACGACGGTGCCCCAGTCCCCAGTTCAGCCTCTGCTACGAGAAAGTCCAAACTGCTGCTTCGGCAGGGCTGCTCCGCCTCCTCGCCTACAGGTGTCAGGAGAAAGCCCGAACTGCCGCTTCGGCGGGGCTGCTCCGCCTCCTCGCCTGCAGGCTGTCCAGCGTGGCGGGTTCTTTCTGGCTACGCCGAGCCTGCGGCACCGAGGCCCCTTTAAGAAATTTTGTTTCAAAGTCTGTGGAAGTAAGTAGGCTGCTTTGTCGAAGCCTCCACAGCTCCGTTGAAGTCTCCGCAGCTCTCTCAGCCTTGTTGAAGCCTCTTTGTTGTGCTTACGCTGCGGTCGTCATCCAGCTTGAGCCTCTTTTGTGCTGCACTCCCTCAAGGCCCCTCGCGGCTGTCTTCCTCGATGCTGCTAAAGTTCCAGGGGCTCTGGGCTGAGCGTGGCCGTTGCTCCGCCTTCCTCGGACGGGCCGCCACTTGTATGAAACACTCGTAGGGGACACTTGTATGAAACACTTGTATGAAGCCACAGCAACAAAGCACCTCTCGCTCGTTCTTCTCAAAGCTGTTTATTATTCAGGCAGGCAGGTCTTGTCAGAACGGTTTATTCAAGCACATCTTTTCTCCTTCTCCAAGCTTTCTCCTTCCTCAGGCAAGCAGGCTTCTCTCTCAGACTAGAAAGGAGAGATAGTGTCTGTCTATCTAGAAAGTCCCTCTATTTATCCACCTTCCCTGCCCAGGTTGCGTGGCCTTAGTCTATTGGTATCATCTGGCCTGATCTTGTATACAGGGTGCACCTGCACAGCTCAAACGGTGAGCGTGACTTTACTTTGAGGTAGGAGGGAATCAGGTGTTAATCATAAGACTCAGGTGTTAGTCATAAAACTTTGCTAAAGTCTCGGGTGCCTTCTTAGGACTGTCGCCACACCTGCTCCCCACAAATATTTTTAAAGTTACTATACAAAGTAATGAGTCTCATTACAGAATTTCCATACATACATGCTGTTATACGTTGCTTTATTTGCCCTCCTCCTTCATCCTGGAAACCCTTCCTCCCTGGCTGTCCTTTCTGCTTCCATGTCATTCACATTCCCCTCCCTCCTTCCTCCTTCCCCTAAGATGTTTCTCTCCTTTTACAGCAATGTTTGTATTTTTTCTCTCTCTGTCTCTGTCTCTCTCTTTCTCACACAAACACACACACACACACACATACACACACACACACTCACTCTTAAATCTAGACTCCACATGATAAAAACATGGTATTTGCCTTTCTGAGCCTGGCTTATTTTGCTTAACATAATGCTCTCCAGCTGCATGCATTTTCCTGCAAATGTGATTTCATTTTTCTTTATGACTGGATAAAATTCCATTGGGTATATGAACTACATTTTCTTTTTTTATTATTTATTTTTGTATGTGTATGAGTGTACTGTCTGCATGTAGGTTTGTGCACCCACGTCATGCAATGCAGCAGAGGTCAGAAGAGGGTTTCGGATTCCCCTGGAACTAGAGTTCTCCTGGAATTGGAGTTACAGACAGTTCTTAGCTGCCATGTGGGTGCTGGGGATCAAACCTGGGTCCTCTGCAAGAGCAGTCGATGCTCTTAACCGCTAGGCCATCTCTCCAGCTCCCCTTTTAAGTATTTTATTTATTATTTTATGTGTATAAGTATATTGCCTGCATGTATGTAAATGCACCCATGTTGAGCACTTCCCATGAAGGTCAGAAGAGGTCAGAAGAGTGTGTCAGATTCCCTGAAACTGGAGTTATGGATGGTTGATAGCCAGCATGTGGGTGCTGGGATTTGAACCCGGGTCCTCTGCAAGAACAGTCAGTGCTCTTAACTGCTGAGCCATTTCTCCAGCCCTGAACTACATTTTCCTTATTCATTCATTTGTGGAAAAACACCTAGACTGACTCTATTTTCCATCAATTATGAGAAGCAGCAACGATCATGGATGTACACGTATCTCTGTGGCACGTTGACTTAGAGTCAAGGTCCTATAACAGCTTTATTTTTAGCTTTTTGAAAATCTTCACACTGATTTCCATAATAGCAATACCAGTTTATACTCCCACCAGCAATGAATAATAGTTCCCTTTCCTTCAAATCCTTGCCAGCATTTTTTGTCACTTGCCTTTCCTTTTTTTCTTTCTAAAATTAGCTTACAAGGTAACAAGCATCCTTACGCATTTTCATGCATACTTTATTTTGGCTGATTCTGTCCCAGCACTTCACAGCATACTTTTATAAATAATTATGGTTTGTATAGTTATACTATACGTGCTAAACTCAGATTTTTAAATCTATTTTTGTTTGAGAAAGAGGTTCTCTGTAGCCCTAGCTGGCCTGGAACACTTCATATAGACCAGACTGGCCTTGAGCTCAGAGATCCGCCTGCCTCTGCCTCCGGAATGCTGGGATTAAAGGCATGAGCCACCATGCCCCGCTAAACTGAGATTTTTGTAACTAGACTTTCTATAGCTTTTTACTTCCATACCTGTAGTAAGCTAAAATAACAACACATGCTTCTGCAAAACCATTACTTCCCCTGGAACTTTGTTGTTAGGTTACCTTCAGTAACTTCAAGTTTATTTGGGGGCAAGGTACTGGGGAAAGAAGCCGGGGGCTCATCCGCTCAGCCACCAACCCATATCTTTGGCCTCTAAACTGATTTGAAAATACGAAAAGTCTTAAAATAGTTTTTATTTCTGTTCAAATTTTAGTACTGCTAATATTTATTTTTTTATATATATTTTTTAAAATTTTATTTATTTTTGTATGTGTATGAATGTACTGTCTGCATGTAGGTTTGTGCACCCGTGTCATGCAATGCCGCGGAGGTCAGAAAAGGGTCTCGGATTCCCCTGGAACTGGAGTTCTCCTGGAATTGGAGTTACAGACTGTTCTCAGCTACCATGTGGGTGCTGGGGATCGAACCCGGGTCCTCTGTAAGAGCAGTTGGTGCTCTTAACCGCTAGGCTATCTCTCCAGCCCCAGTACTGCTAATATTTAATGCTGTGCCTCCTACTGAATTTTAAAATATATTTATACTTCATTTTACCTACTCCTTTACATATTGTACAAAATTATGGAACACACATCACTTTTACCAAAACTTAAACAGGAAATGTGTTTGAGCTGACACTTGAGTAAACTTACAAGCTTCTCTGCCTGTCCTTCATGTGCAGTTCCAACAGTGGTTTCCTAGGCAGTAACATTTTGAGGTTATAAGAAAGCTGGGTTGACCTGTTTTTATTATCTGTTGGATAGCATCATATCTGAACATGTAATGGCCATACTACTTCTTATGGTTCAATAAAGTGATTATCTGCTGCAGGGTAAAATAATCACTGCCCATTCTGTAGCATAGATGTTTTCTTTTTTGGTTTGTTTTGTTTTTGTTTTTTGTCTTTTTGAGACAGGGTCTCCCTGTAGCTCTGGCTGTCCTGGAACTCACTCTGTAGACCAGGCGGGAGCATAGATGTTTTCTAGTAACTGCTGCTGACTGAATCCTACTTTCTGATTCCCAGATGTGGCTCAGGCTCAATGTGTGCAGGTGAACTCTATCTTTTTGCTTTGCCTTTGAGATTTCCTCTTACCATCAATTCCTANTCTGAGAGTGACCCATATACAGTAAGTGTGCCTTGCCTTGGACTCAACCTCTTTAGTGTTCCTTGTATTTTACTGCAAATACAGAGGGTGGCCATTTTCAAAGGAACATGTGTCATTTAAAGATCACTTATATGTGCTTTGCTTTTTTAAACTTTTTTAAAATATTTGTTAAAAAAGGACATTAACTTGGGAGGGACAGGATTGTCAGAGGAGTGTTTAAGGAGGACGCGCAGTTGCCTCTGCGCCAAACTCCCTTTGGTATATAATGTCTGGCCCATTCTCCAAAACACTAAAAACAAGCAATCAGGGTGGCCATGTTTTTAATACCCAGCACAGGTAAGGTAGAGGCTGGCAGAGCTCTGGGAGTTTTAGGTCAGCCCTGTCTACGTAGTGAGTTGCATCATCAGTTCCAGGGTAACCTGAGACCCTGTCTCAAAAGAACAACCAAACCAAAAAGAAGCCATCCAGGAACCAGGGACCAAGCTCTGGGAACTGGCTGTAGAGGTGTGGAGAGGTGGGCCTGCAGTTCTGTGTTCAATTCTGCCAGAGGCCAGACTCTAGTTCTATAATGGGGCTGCCCCTGCCAGGAACTATAAGATTCATCTCGTCTGTGAGACACTCAGTGATAATATGGCCATTTATTTTTGAACTCCACATGGATGTTGGAGAAAAACCAGTGAGTTCTGGCAGGAAATTGTTCAGATACATGGAAAAACTACCCAGAAGGGCCTCAGGCATCAAGAGCTTCACCTTGATCAACGTCTCTGAAGGACAGAGTGCACGTTGCTCAGATGCGTCTTCCCACATTCCCACCCACAGCCAGAGGCGGCAGCACCAAGGCCTCGCTCCTACCCCTACTCTCATCACCGAGGCCCTGCTGGAACCCCGACATTATCTCCAGCCTCCTCTTCCCATTCCTGTCTCCTGGGCTCGGCCTTCATATCCCGTGGTGCTGTCCTCATTCCTCATCTTCCTCACCCAAAAGGAAACTCCTGGGGGAGGTGTCCCTGTCCTGGCGCGGTGAGGACTTCTTTCTCCTGCTCACTGCTCACGGAGTTCCGCCTCAGCAGTCCTGCTGCTGCGGCTCTGTCGATGGCGCCAGCCAGGCCACGGAAACCCTTTCTCCTTCCCTGCCTTTATACTACCATTATCCACATATTGAGTGCCTCGTGATCGATCCCACACCAACTGAGGTATGTGGTGGGTTCTGGGGCATCATGTGGTGACAGGATATCATGTTTCCTCAAAGCATCCTGTGCCAAGTCATCCCTTTTATCTGGGGTCCAAAGTCAGCCACTGCCAATAACCGATCCACCTCCCATCACTGTCTTTCTGTCGTGAACAAACCCCTGTGGTTGGGACAGTATCTCAGGGTCTGCTTAGTTATCAAAAAGGGGTTGCCTCAACGGAGGCGGGTCCCCTCTAGCCGGGGTGCCTCTCTGCAACTTGTTCTGGTCGCGAAGACCTTGGAGTCTCCACGTGCAGGGTCGACCTACCTGGCCCACCACTAAAGGGGTGGCACGCACAGCAAATCGTCAGTGCCTTGTAGAGGTTCCATCAAACACCAACACGCGGGCCTCAGACACACAACAGTCTTCCTTCGCTCTTCACGGATGTGTTCTTTGGAGAATTTCAACTTTGATTGCTTTTTAGTCAATTGAGAAAGCCTGGAGACGTTCAAATACCAAATTTCTTTCTCTGGTTTTTGATGCAATTTTTGAGATAAGTGTTGCTGGCCGCAGAAGGCCGGAGCTGTGCAAAGCCGGCAGCCACCACGAGGAGCCCCCCCGGCTTCCCCGCAGGGTCCCACATCCCACGGCCGCCCACAATTCTGGCAGTGGGCCTCCTGCACCCAGACAGGCAGGGGCAACAGGGCAAGGTGTAGGTGAGCCCGGCAGCTCAACCTGGCTTTTTTAAAACGTTTTAGCCTCTCTCTGCAACATGTAAGAATAACTTTTCTCCCATAGGTACTCTCTACTACTCTGCTGTCCAAAATAAAGTTTGGACAAAATTACCGTCAGTTTCAAGTAGTTTCTCCAATTGGCCAGGGATCTTCATTTCTCCAGAACTTCCTTCCTTTCTTTCTTCACCTTTCTTTTGGGTCAGAAAAGTCTATGAAGACCCTGAAAATATAGGCTTAAGTTTTTGTGTGCTTGTGGGTGTTTTTCTTGAACAAGGTTCCATGACCTAAGAAAGTTTAAGAATTAGTGCCTTGAACATGTTCATGAGTAATTTTGCCGGGATAAATATAACAATGTCACTTTTCTTTTTATTTTTTTTTTTTTTTTTTTTTGGTCTTTTGCGAGACAGGGTCTCCCAGTAAACCCAGCTGTCTGGAAGTTCGCTCGGTAGACCCAGCCGGGCTTGAACTCACAAAGATCCGCCGGCCTCTGGCCTATAACATGGACAAAATTGAGTAAGAACAGTCTTTAGCTCTATCACAAGAGTAGAAAATTACTGAAGATTAAGATAAAAAAGGAAAAAAAAAAAAAAAAAGGAAAAAAAAAAAAAAAAAAAAAAAAAAAAAAAAAAAAAAAAAAAAAAAAAAAAAAAAAAGAAAAGGACATGTTATATTTCATCCCGGCAAAATTACTCATGAACATGTTCAAGGCACTAATTCTTAAACTTTCTTAGGTCATGGAACCTTGTTCAAGAAAAACACCCACAAGCACACAAAAACTTAAGCCTATATTTTCAGGGTCTTCATAGACTTTTCTGACCCAAAAGAAAGGTGAAGAAAGAAGCGAAGCTCTGGAGAAATGAGATCCCTGAGCCAATGTGAGAACTACTTGAACTGAGGTAATTTTGTCCAAACTTATTTTGGAGTACTATGGGAGAAAAGTTATTTCTACATTTTGCAGAGGATAAACGTTTAAAAAGCAGGTGTAGCTGCCGGGCTCACACACCTTGCCCTGTTGCCCTGCCTGCTCTGGGTGCCGGAGCACTGGCCAGAATGTGGGCCGTGGCTGTGGGCCTGCGGGGCAGCCGGGCTCCTGTGGTGGGCTGCGGGCTTTGCACAGCTCCGCCGCCTTCTGCGGCAGCAAAAACTTACTCAAGAAATTTGCATCAAAAACCAGAAAGAAATTTTGGTATGAAAGTCTCCCTGGCTTCTCACTTGACTCACAAGCAATCCAAGTTTGAATTCCTCACAAAGAACACATCAGTGAAGAGCAGGAAGGAAGACTGTGTGTGTCTGAGGCCCCGTGTTGAATGGCCTCCTCTACAAGGCACTGACAGATTTGCTGTGCGTGCACCCCTTTAGTGGGCCAGGAAGTCTGACCTGAACGTGGAGAACTCCAAGGTCTTCTGCAGACCAGAACAAGTGCAGAGAGGCCACCCGGCAGAGGACCCGCCTACGTGAGGCACCTTTTGATAACTCAGCAGACCCTGAGAAATGTCCCACCCACAGGGTTTGTTCAAGACAGAAAGACAGTGCTGGCCGAGGTGGATGAGTTATTGGCAGTGGCTGACTTTGGACCCCAGATAAAAGGGATGACTTGGCACAGGATGCTTTGAGGAAACATGATATCCTGTCACCACATGATGCCCCAGAACCCACCACATACCTCAGTTGGTGTGGGATCGATCACGAGGCACTCAATATGTGGATAATGGAGTATAAAGGCAGGAAGGAGAAAGGGTTCCCGTGCCTGAGCCTGGCGCCATCGACAGAGCAGAAGCAGGCGGCTGAGCGGACTCAGTGAGCAGGAGAAAGAAGTCCTCACCGCGCCAGGACAGGGACACCTCCCCCAGGAGTTTCCTTTTGGGTGAGGAGGATGAGGATGAGGACAGCACCACGGGATATGAAGGCCGAGCCCAGGAGACAGGAATGGGAAGAGGAGGCTGGAGATGTCGGGTTCCAGCAGGGCCTCGGTGATGAGAGTAGGGGTAGGAGCGAGGCCTTGGTGCTGCCGCCTCTGGCTGTGGGTGGGAATGTGGGAAGACGCATCTGAGCAACGTGCACTCTGTCCTTCAGAGCCGGTTGATCAAGGTGAAGCTCTTGATGCCTGAGGCCCTTCTGGGTAGTTTTTCCATGTATCTGAACAATTTCCTGCCAGAACTCACTGGTTTTTCTCCAACATCCATGTGGAGTTCAAAAATAAATGGCCATATTATCACTGAGTGTCTCACAGACGAGATGAATCTTATAGTTCCTGGCAGGGGCAGCCCCATTATAGAACTAGAGTCTGGCCTCTGGCAGAATTGAACACAGAACTGCAGGCCCACCTCTCCACACCTCTACAGCCAGTTCCCAGAGCTTGGTCCCTGGTTCCTGGATGGCTTCTTTTGGTTTTGGTGTTCTTTTGAGACAAGGTCTCACTATGTACCCTGGCGAACCTGAAACTCACTACGTAGACAGGGCTGACCTAAAACTCCCAGAGCTCTGCCAGCCTCTACCTCCCTGGTGCTGGGATTAAAAACATGTGCCACCTGATTGCTGTTTTTTATTGTTTGAGAATTTCATACATTATATACAATGTATTTTGCTCATATTCACCTCTCTTCCTCCTTAAACTCCTCTGAAATTCCTGTCCCTCCCAATTTAATGTCCTTTTTTAAAAATTATTTTTAAAAAAGTTTAAAAAGCAAAGCACATATAAGTGATCTTTAAATGACACATGTTCCTTTGAAAATGGCCACCCTCTGTATTTGCAGTAAAATACAAGGAACACTAAAGAGGTTGAGTCCAAGGCAAGGCACACTTACTGTATATGGGTCACTCTCAGAGAGTTCTAATGCTTATTTCTAGTTTGGAGGTAAATCAATATTAAAACATAATACACTAGAAAGTGGAAACTTCAACATCCCATCTTGGTGGTTCAGTTTTCAGTCTTTATCATTTAAGTTTCAGTCTATCATAGTTATTTCGGTTATCACTGAAAAAAAGAACTGAACGTTTTACTGTCAAAAGACAAATACTATAAATATAAAAATAAATAGCATGTACCTTTATGATGAAAGAAAGAACTAAAAACTGTTCATTATTACTCATTTTTTTAGTACCTTTGACAAGTGTATATTTTATTTCATCTCAGCAAAATGTACTCAGGAACATGGTCAAAGCACTAATTCTTTTTTCTTTTTTTTTTTTTAATTTTTTAATTAAAAAAAATTTTTTTTAATTATTATTTATCTTTGTATGTGTATGAATGTACTGTCTGCATGCAGGTCTGTGCACCCGTGTCGTGCAATGCCGCGGAGGTCAGAAGAGGGTCTCGGATTCCCCTGGAACTGGAGTTCTCCTGGAATTGGAGTTACAGACGGTTGTTAGCCGCCATGTGGGTGCTGGGGATCGAACCCGGGTCCTCTGCAAGAGCGTCGGTGCTCTTAACCGCTAGGCTATCTCTCCAGTCCCTAATTCTTTTTTCTTTTCTGGTCTTTTGGAGATAGGGTCTCCCTGTAGCCCCAGCTGTCCTGAAACTTGCTCTGTAGACCATGCTGGCTTTGAACTCAAAGATCCACCTGCCTCTGCCTCCCAGGTGCTAGTAGTAAAGGCGTGCAGGGTATGCCACCACGCTCAGCTTAAAAGCACTAATTCTTACACTTTCTTAGATCATGGGATCTAAATAAAAATCCTAAGTAGTCTTCCAGAATGATACTTAACAGACACCCAATAGCATCATACCTATAAACTGATTTATGTGTGTCACTGAGTTTAAAATAATTTTATCTCTTATAAAACCCTTAAGAAGTCAACATTTTTAAAAATCATTGAATACTAAGTTAGTAGCTACAGTATAAACTTATATGGTACCCTAAATCTCAGAAAGATAGAAACGGCAAAATAATGTCAATCTGGAAAACTCCCTAAGAATGCATCTTGATGCTTTTTTGATAAGCACACACTGAGTAGTAATTTTTTGTGCTGCTGTTTGTAGTTATTATTTAGCAATATAACTGTTATAGTGAGGTATATGAAATTATTACATTGTACAGGGAAAGTTAGGATGATATATGCATTTTTTTTTTTTTTTTTGTCTTTTCAAGACAGGGTCTCCCTGTAGCCCCAGCTGTCCTGGAATTCACTCTGTAGACCAGGATGGCCTTGAACTCACAAAGATCCTCCTGCCTCTGCCTCCCAAGTGCTAGGATTAAAGGCGTGCGCCACCACACTTGGCGATATACGAAATTTTTAAAGCTTATTTTATTTATTTATTTATTTATTTATTTATTTATTTATTTATTTATTTGTCTTTTTGAGATAGAGTCTCCCTGTAGCTTCGGCTGTCCTGGAACTCACTATGTAGACCAGGCTGGTCTTGAACACACAAAGATCCACCTGCCTCTGCCTCCCAAGTGCTAGGATTAAAGGTGTGTGCCACCACACCCAGCCCTAAAGCTTATTTTAATATAGCACTACAACCAGTTACTGGCTGATTCTTCATAGTATGTCACACATCCATTTCTGTCTATTATATATAATACATATAGAATTTATAAATGTGGGTTAGCAAGATGGCTCAGCTGATAAAGGCACTTGCTGCCAAGCCTGATGACCTCAGTTCAATCCCTAAGATCTACGTGGCAGAAGGAGAGAACTGTCTCTATCTCTTACAAGATGTCTTCAGACCTGCACATGTGTCCTACAGTATGTGAACCATACCCACACACTAAATAAATGTAATAACTCTTATAATTTTTTTTTTTGTTCTTTTTCAGACAGGTTCTCCCTATAGCTCCAGCAGGCCTAGAACTTACCATGTAGACCAGGCTGGCCTTGAACTCACAGAGATCAGCCTACTTCTGCCTCCCAAATGCTAGGATTAAAGGTATGCACCACCACACAGGGCTAACATTTGTAAATTTTATTGGGCCCTAAAAAAAAGTAAAGACAAAGTCTGATTACATGCAGACTTAAAAGTGGCCATCTTCTGTCACTGCACTGCTCTGACTCTCTTCAGATGACTGATCACTGCTCACTTGAACAGCAGGTGACTACTGCGTTGGGTGAGCAGTTTTTCAGCCACTTGGCCTCCAAAATTCCTTTCAATGCAATATCACAAAATTAAATAAAATGCAGCTTAGCAGAGCTTCTGTGCATGGACCAGTACTTTCACACTCCATGACCCATAACAGTCTGAACTGAAGAAGATCATCTGCATGTCTCCTACAGAACATTAGGTAAAGTAGTAATAACAATAATTGATTTCACAATTCCATTTATTAGGTACTTACTTTGGCTTATGGTCTTAAATATCTGCATAGATATAATCATTAATTCTTCTTAAGAACTCTACCAAGTAGATATTATATTATACCTCTTTTAGGATTAGAAACTGAGACCTAGAAAACATTTCATCTTATCCAAGAACGCATACAAGTCAGGTATTGTAGAGCATTCCTATAATCCCAGCACTTGGAGGCTGAGGCAACAGGATGAGAAGAGAGGCCAACTTGGTTTACATAGTGAGTCAACTTGAGCTACGTGCTGGGATCCTGTTTAAAAATGGAAACAATGAGTGCATATGCATGGTGACACAGGCTGCACTCAGAAGGCAGAGGCAGGCAGCTCTCTGTGAGATCCTGGTCTACATAGGGAATTCCAGGCCAGCCAGCACTACATGGTAAGAACCTGTTCCAAAAAAACAAAAACAGACAAAAAAAAAAAAAATAATTGTAGCCATGCATAGTGGCACATGCGTTTAATTGTAGCACTCATAGGAAGCAGAAATAGGCAGATTTCTGTGAAATTGAGGCCAGCCTGATCTATATATAGTAAGTTCTAGGCCAACTGGGGCTTCAGGGAGACCCTATCTCAAAAAGACCAAGCAAGAGTATATGCACAGTGAAAAGTGGCCCAGCAGCCATGTGTATAAGGTTCAGAAATCAATGTGAACTCCTTCCATCCCATCACTTGCTAGGTTAGGATCCTGACACAGTTATAATTTATAATATATAATCTCATGTAAAATAATAATCTTTTTTTGTAAGCAAGAGGAAGGAAACTATGTGAGGCAGCCAAAGGAAAGGCACATGTGCTTCAGAGGGAAATTAATTTTCTGTCTAAATGATATTTTCTTGCCTTCCAAATTTTTAGATGTTATTACCATACAATTGAGCAAAATTACTTGGTCTCCATCCAGTTTTTGCTAAGTGATATGCTAGGAACTAGGGACAGAAAGATGAGTAGGCTACAAACACTATTATAGGGGCTTACAGTCCAGTCACTATGTCTTCTAATTAGATGACAAGTGCTACAAGGGCAGAGAGGAAGAAATGACTGACTCTGACAGGGAGGGCTTCACCACAAAGCTGAGTCTTAAAGGATGAAGAGCTTTGCAGAGGGACCAACCTGAGGTAATATGAGAACAAGGTGGATCAGTGACCAAAAGATAGCCTATTACATCTAGAGAACAGGCACTGAGGAGAAATAGATCTGCAGTGCATGCAATAGCACAGGCCGTGCAGAGTGAAGAACCGCAGTCCTGAAGGCACTAACAGACAGGACGAGGGCTGTCCAGACACCTGCCATCCAGTCCTGATTTGCCAAAACGAGAATAACTTGGATTTTCATGTGCTCTTACCTAGATTTTAAATGCTTATTTCAGTAAAACAAAACAAAACCACTACTTGGGTTCAAGAAAGTAAGTCCAGAAGCAAAATTTTAAAACTGGTCTTCAGGTTGTACCACTGCAAATAGTAGGAAATACTGAATTTGAACTTGAGATAGTGATTTGGGATTGACTACAAAGATTCTTAAATGTAAAGACTATAGAACTATTAATCTTGTCAATAATAGGAAGTTACTTGATGTTTCTAAGCAGATAAATAGTATATTTTGTCTGTTTTACAAAGAATTCTAGGAGGAGATATTACATACACATACACACACACACACACACACACACACACACTTTTTTTTAAAGCTGCCACCCCAAATCAATAGAGGCTTTTTTTTTTTTTTTTTGTATTTTTTAGACAGGGTCTCCCTTTAGTCCCAGCTGGCCTGGAGCTCGCTCTGTAGCCCAGGCTGGCCTTGAACTCACGGAGCTCCACCTGCCTCTGCCTCCCGAGTGCTGGGATAAAGGCCGGCGCCGCCACGCCCAGTTTAGAAGCTTTTTTTTTTTTCATTGTGCCAAAAGAGCTCGTATAATCCAGGGTCTTGTTTCTGGAGCTGGATAACTGAGATCTTACTCATCTGCCTCCTTTTCAGAAACATTCAAAATCTCTCTGATATCCTTGTTTTTAACTGTTGTGGCTTGCTGAATCAAAGCTGCTGAATTTGAAACATTCCTTTCAAGGATTAATTCATCTTTCTCGGTTTGAGAAAAGAACAAGCAACACTTGTCCTCATCTCAATCCTACAGATATATTTTTCATGTAAGAAATCTTGGATTTCAATGAGAGACCCATTCTCCTGAATAATGATGTTGATGGGAAGTGAGCATTCACAGACCTCATCTCCTACCGGAAGCCCAGTGTAACACCCCGATCATGTTCTGCACGTGGCCACAGAGAGTTCCTGCGGTGGCCAGTTGTCCCTTTCTGTTCCCTACCATTTGTGGATGTGGCCACAGAGAGTTCCTACAGTGGCAAGTTGTCCCTTTCTGTTCCCTACCACTTGTGGACATGGCCACAGAGAGTTCCTACGGTGGCCAGTTGTCCCTTTCTGTTCCCTACCATTTGTTGACCCAAAGCCTCTTCTTTCTCTCCCCAGGGAGACTGAGTTCTACATTGATGTGACTGAAGTCCCTGGGGAGGGTTCCTCCAGGACCTTTCACAATAACTGTGTCCCTTCAGGGTGATGTTGACATTCTTCTGGAATGTCAACAGTCTAATTTCTGAGGATGGTCTTCATTCTCCTCACAGTAGATGCGGCAAAGATATACATATATATCTCTATCTCTATCTATCTATCTATCTATCTATCTATCTATCTACCTACCTATCTATTTATCTACCTACCTACCTACCTACCTATCTCTCTCTCTCTCTATATATATATATATATAAATACAGAACTTAGCACACCTTGTAAATGGTGCAAGAGTAAATATTTTAGGCTTTGCCGGCCAAATGGAATGTTGCAACTGCTCCACTCTGCTGCTTAGCACAAAAGAGTTACAAACCAGACAAATAAGTAAGTGCAACTGTATTGCAACAAAACTTCATTTACAAAAACAAATGGAGAGCTGGGTTCTACCCTAATCCAGCTTGCTGACCTGTGGTATAAAGAATAGACTGAAAGATGTTTAAGAAAGTAAACAAGCAGAAACAACCATTACCCATTACTTCCTCCTAGAGGAGAAAAAAAAAAAAAAGGTTTGTGCTGTTTCACTTAAAAGAATGCCTTGCTGGACTTTTTATCTGATAGACTTTTAGTTTATTACTATGCATCTACTATGCAGATGAAGCAAAATATGTTTTGTCTGGCTAAGAATTTGCATTGCCATTTAAAAATAACAGTAGGAAAAAGTCTTAGCAATGGTTTCCACAGCTGTTGTAAATTTTATGTATCCATTTAAAGCTATTTCTTTAACACTGAAAACAGGCCCAAAAATGAAAGTAAAGATGTACGAATGTAGTGTCCTATATTCCATATATTGAAAAAATACATATCAATAATTAAGGCCACCAAAAAGGTCCTACTGTCTTCTATCAATTCCAAGTAGAAACGAAGCCAAGAGAGACAATAAGGCTCCAAGTGGCTTGTATGGACAGACCAGGGACACCTGTAAGAAGGGCAGACTGGGGGCTGGAGAGATAGCCTAGTGGTTAAGAGCACTGACTGCTCTTGCAGAGGACCTGGGTTCGATCCCCAGCACCCACATGGTGGCTAAGAACTGTCTGTAACTCCAATTCCAGGAGAACTCCAGTTCCAGGGGAATCCCAGACCCTCTTCTGACCGCGGCACTGCACAACACGGGTGCACAGACCTACATGCAGACAGTACATTCATACACATACAAAAATAAAAAAAAAAATTACATTACATTAAAAAAATTTTTTAAAAAGAAGGGCAGACTGGATAGTGGCACAGGTGATATACCGAGTTCAAGTCAGTAAGAGAGGGCCAGGAAAGCCCCAAGAATCAAAACAGTGACCAGACGACCTAAGGATCTTCTTTTCCTCCTTTTCCCTCCTCCTAGCAGGCTTCCACCCAGAGCCCAGAGTTTTAGGCCTGAAACAGGTACTGGAGGAAAAGGTACCTTAGGTCTAAGGAGGCCAAGGTCTAGAGCAAGAAATGGTTAAAAACCTAGCAAATCTTCTTTTTCAGGTTACATAAGTCATGAAAGACTAGCTCCAAATTGGGCAAGGAAAATTTGTGAGTATGAGACTGGTGTTTGGAACTGGATTAGCTGCTCTTTCAACTACTACTGGACACTAGAACCATGTGAGCTATCCAATGTGCTTGTGCCCAACAGAGAAGGCCAGCTGGACTGGGCACAGAAAGCAGAGAGTGGGAAAAAAATGATTTCACATTTTTACTTCCATTAAATGCAAACTTGAGACAACTACATATGTTTACACAGATATGTAATGTATTCTGTGTGTATTAGAGATGTGAATTTATGTTCACAGGAGCAATTTCATAGCTAATGAGACATTAGCAAGGAGTAAGGTTGAATAAATTATGGTATATCCATATAACATGCTATAAAGCAACTATTAAAATTTTAAGAATGTTTATGACACAGGAAAGTATCTAAGATACAGTGTTAAAGAATCTAAAACTCAATATGTAACAAGAATTACATAAAACAAAAGAAGTGTACCATACACAGAAAGAGGACAGCAAGGAAAGTATCAAAGTGTTACCAATAATTCAGGAATGTGAAAGTATTTTCATATTCTTAACTAAGCTATTCGCATTTTCCAAATATTTTATTATGTACATTTATTACCTCAACAAATGGTTGGTTTTAGTTTAGCATTTAAAATGACAAGACCCAAGGCTGAGAGTATACTCTGAAGTAGAATGCTTGCATAGCATGCATAATGCTCCTTAGATTCAATCCCCACCACCTAAAAAAAAAAAAAAAAAATTCAAACAAGCCAAAGACCATAAAAGAAAATTTCAACATCAGCCCCTTTAGGGCTCTAAATCAATTACATGACATACTTTGTTTCCTCATAAAGAAATGAAGCTCACTGTTGGTAGTGATGAAGAAACTTAAATCCCTACCCATCAACCACCAATGCCTGTAACAAGCTATGTTGTTACATGTTTTCATATTTTTCAAATTATATTGTTTTATTGGAAGGCAGAAGAATTGGCCTTCTGGGGAATATATTCTTGCATTCATTTTAGTAACACCCATACTAATATAGGCTATGGAATCCAAAGGGGCCTCCATGTGATCCTCAGGCATACTCTGGACCTACTCATAATCCCTGCCCTGGCCACCTCTATGCTATCACTCAAGTTCTATGCTTTAAAACTGTCACACAAGTAGGACAATAGTACAAAACCAATTAAACAACTCACTTCTACCCCCAGTCCCTAGCAACTCCCATTCTTCTTTCTATCTCTGAATTTCATTCCTTTAGGTAGTTCATAAAAGTGGAATCATATATTTGACCTTTAGCTAGCTTATCTCATTTAATGTCTTTTAAGATTCAAACACAAGGATATCCCAGAACTTCCTTAAGTCTAGTATTCTGTTCTATGCATATATCACATTTTGTTTATTCACTGTCGATAAGAAACTTGGCTTGTTTCCACCTTTTGCTATTGTATATAAGGTTGTTATCATCATAGGTATATTTATAGTTTAAGTATTTTCTTTCGGTTCCTTTGTACATCTAGAAGCAGAACTGTATCATATGGTAATTCTACTTAGTTGTTTAAGGAACTTATCATTTCTGATGGTGGCTGTAGCATTTTATATTCCCACTAACAATGTGTAAGATTTCCAGTTTCTTCATATCACCAACATTTATCACGTATTTTATGTTTATACACACATATATGTTGATATATAATATATAGAGAGATGTTGATAATAGCCATCTTAAAAGGTATGAAATACTAGCTATGATTTTAACCTGTACTCTTTCCAAATGCTTGATGTTAAGTATGTCTTCATTTGTTTACTACCCATCTGTAAGTCTCTTTTGGGGGAGATGTACTTGATCCAAATCATTTATATTGTTATATTTGACTGGTAATATTCTCTACATATTTTAGATAGAAATCTTGTAAATATACAATTTGATAGTGACCTTTGATGCACAGAAGTTTTAGATATTAATGATATCCAACTTATATGTTTTCTTTTGGTGTTTGTGCTTTTGATGTAAGTAACCTTGAGATTTATGTAAATGTTAGTGGTCATCAATCGTCTATAACTTTTTATTGCTGAGTAATGTTGCAATGTATAAATATACCACAGATTTTTTTAATTCATCCAAACCCAGGACAACTGGATTTTATCAGATTTTAATTATTATCATTAGATACCGGTTGAGCATCTCTAATTAGAAAATCTAAAATACAAGGCTGAAGGCTATAATTCAGTTGGTAGAGTGCCATGCAAGGGTCCTAAAGTTCAAATTCCTAGCACTACATAAACTGGGTGTGGCAATACATTCCTGTAATCCTAGCACCCAGAAGGTGGAAGGAAGAGGATCGGGAGTTTACAACCATTGTGGCTGTATAGTGAGTTCTAAGGCCAGTTTGGGCTACATATAAGAGACTATGTCTCAAAAACAATGATATAAAAATAAATTCAGAAATGATCCAAAATCTGAACGTTTGCTGTTGTTTTTGTCTGAAATAGAATCTCACCCTGTAATCCAGGGTGACATGGAATTCAGTAAGTAGCCCAAGCTGGCCTTGAACTCTCCAAGTTTCTCTTCCTTAGTTCAGACTCCTGCATGCTAGGATTAGAGATATGAGCCATCACACCCAAGTAACAAATGTTCAACTTTCTGGGCATCAAATGAGGCTTTAAATTTTGCATTTTGGGTTTGATTTAGATTTTCAGGCTAGGGAAGCTCACTCACTAATGTCTCCAAATATTCCAAAATTGTAAAAAAATATGAAGTCTAAAATACTTCTGGCCTTAAGCATTTCAGGTAATGGAATTTGAACTAGTATATAATCTTGTATGTTTGGACATCTGTGTGAACTGGAGTTTGAATCTCACTTTAAGGGTTTTATTTCTGTGGGGTAAAGCTCCCGAGCAGAAGAGCTGTGCTGCACTGTCAGTGTGTCAGCTCTGGGACCTACTATCAGAGATCTCCAAAGCAGAAGAGCTGTGCTGCACTGTCAGTGTGTCAGCTCTGGGACCTACTACCAGAGATCTCCAAAGCAGAAGAGCTGTGCTGCACTGTCAGTGTGTCAGCTCTGTGACCTACTACCAGAGATCTCCAAAGCAGAAGAGCTGTGCTGCACTGTCAGTGTGTCAGCTCTGTGACCTACTACCAGAGATCTCCAAAGCAGAAGAGCTGTGCTGCACTGTCAGTGTGTCAGCTCTGTGACCTACTACCAGAGATCTCCAAAGCAGAAGAGCTGTGCTGCACTGTCAGTGTGTCAGCTCTGTGACCTACTACCAGAGATCTCCAAAGCAGAAGAGCTGTGCTGCACTGTCAGTGTGTCAGCTCTGTGACCTACTACCAGAGATCTCCAAAGCAGAAGAGCTGTGCTGCACTGTCAGTGTGTCAGCTCTGTGACCTACTACCAGAGATCTCCAAAGCAGAAGAGCTGTGCTGCACTGTCAGTGTGTCAGCTCTGTGACCTACTACCAGAGATCTCCAAAGCAGAAGAGCTGTGCTGCACTGTCAGTGTGTCAGCTCTGTGACCTACGACCAGAGATCTCCAAAGCAGAAGAGCTGTGCTGCACTGTCAGTGTGTCAGCTCTCTGACCTACTACCAGAGTGACTGCACTATTTTGCAGTCCTAAATACATCAAGTTCTAGCCTCTCCACAATCATGCTATTAAATTAATTTTCTGCACAATGCTTCTTCCTTTCCTTCTGGAGTTCCAATCATAGAAACTCTGATCTTCTGTCACTGTCCCATGAGCTCTCTCCATTTTCTAGACTCATCTTCAGGTTCTCTGACTTTCCTCTGTTGTCACCATTAATTTCTCTGAAATTAATGGTGACAACAGAGAAATTTTGTAAGGTTATTTTCTCAAGTTCTTCCCTTTTCTGGGTCACGCAGTAATTTCATTTCCTGTGGCTCTCCTTTACAGCCTCCCCCCCCCCCCCGAGAGCTGGGGCTGGGACTGGGGCTGTACTTACCCTGCTCAGATACTTGCTACACCTGGTCCTCTGCTGGGGTCAACTAGCAAGACAGAGAAAGACACAAAGGCTGTAGGCCTCACGCTCTCAAGATCCCAGCTTCCCTGAAGGTTGGCGGCTCTGTCCTCTACCTACTTCTCGTTACAAGACGAGCGCTGGCCTGCCCTCACGTCAGTTGCCTGATTTCAGGCTGTGCTGAGACTTGGCTTTACATAATGGAAGGAGACAAGGGCTAAACCTCTCCAGCTTTGTGCTACTTCAAATTCTGTTCTTTTCCACACCATTGTTTACTTTTCAGAGTTCTCAACAAGACAGTCCACACATTCTGTCCAGGTTTTCTCACAGCTGCATTCAGTGGGAGACCCAGGGTGTGCTGTGATTGTGCCATCTCGCCTAGGGTGGAAACCTCCCAGACTTGTGTATAAGGACTTAATATTTTAGAGTTGGCAAACATTTTTAGTCACGGGCTGATTTAAGACTTTCAGGGTTACATATGAATTCTTTACAAAATTATTTAAAAGATCATTCTTTAAGATGTTTTAAAGTGTGTGTGTGTGTGTGTGTGTGTGTGTGTGTGTATGTGTGTGTGTGAATGGGTATGTCATGTGATGCAGGAGCACATGAATGCAGATGCATATGAGTGCACGTGCCCATGGAGGTTACAGGTCCAACTCCCTGGAGCTGGAGTTACAAGCAGTTATGAGCCACTCAATGAGGCTAGAATTAAACTTCAGTCCTCTGGAAGAAAAAAAGTGCTCTTAAGCACTAAGCCATCTCTCCTGTCTTTATTTTTATATTTAATTTTGCTCTTTGAAATATTTTTTAGTTTAAAAAGAAGCATGTGGGGATAAGAGAGATGGCTCAGTGGTTAAGAGTACTAGCTATTCTTGCAGAAGACCAGGGTTCAAAACCCAGCATCTACATGGCAGCTAACAACCACCCATAACTCCAGTTCCATGGGATTCAATGCCCTCTTCTGTCCTCCATGGGCATTACATGACATGGGTGCACTTGCATACATTACATGATATGGGCGCACTTGCATACATTACAGGACATGGGTGCACTTGCATACATTACATGACATAGGTGCATTCACATACATTACATGACATAGGTGCACTTCCATACATTATATGACATGGGTGCACTTGCATACATTACATGACATGGGTGCACTTGCATATATTACATGACATGAGTGCACTTGCATACATTATATGACATGGGTGCACTTGCATACATTACATGACATGGGTGCACTTGCATACATTATATGACATGGGTATACTTGCATACATTACATGACATGGGTACACTTGCATACATGCACACAATATCCACATACACACAGAAAAAAAAAAAAACCCAAGCATGCAAGTGTGTATTCCATTTTACAGTTGCAAGAGCGAAATAAAGTGTATGCAGACTTATGTTGGTACTGTGACATAATAAACACATGTATTAAGAGGATGATGTGTGTCGATGAAGATTGTCATGACCCCTAGTTTGGATTCCACTTTGTTCACAGAAGGAGATTCCTCACACAGGCTAAGACCGTTTTGTTGGCATCAGTGGAGCTGAATCTTTAACAGGCCGGAGCATATCAGCCTTCAGGCCATGACTCTCTCAGGTTCCTTGAAAGTCTGTATGAGAGTATCCACATAATACTGAAATTCCTATGTGCACTTCAATGGGCAAGCAACAGCTGAGCCCAAATCCTTTATGTCGCCACTTCTGATACTGCATGCACTAGACTCGGGTCATGTTTTCCACATTTACTCTGTGCTCCTACCTTCTCTCTGTGTCTGCTCATGTCTCTCACAGCTGCTCCATCTCCATCATAAATTATCCCAAGGATCAAGATGACTGATATGCAAGATGAATGCTTATGAAGCTTTTGTCTCCAGCCCCCATTTTAAAAAACCATTCTAAGCCCACAGGCCATATAAAAATAAGTCAAAGAAACATCATTTAGGTCATTTTGTTTTAGAAGACATTATTCCTCTACAAATATCTGAAAATTAATTCATTTAGAGGTTGTGGCTTAACTATACACCACCTTACGCATTAGTACGTTACCTGGAACTATAATTAGAGCAGGATACTCCTAGTTAAAAGGAGATTTCATCATTGCTTTTTTTTTTTTTAAAGACAGGGTCTCCCTGCAGCTCTGGCTGTCCTAGAACTCACTCTGTAGACCAGGCTGGCCTCAAACTCACAGAGATCCGTGTGCCTCTGCCTCCCAAGTGCTAGGATTAAAGGCGTGCGCCACCACGCCCGGCATTTATTTATTTCTGTATGTGTATCAATGTACTGTCTGCATGCAAGTTTGTACACCCGTGTCGTGCAATGCCGCGGAGGTCAGAAGAGGGTGTCGGATTCCCCTGGAACTGGAGTTCTCCTGGAATTGGAGTTTCAGACGGTTCTCGGCCACCATGTGGGTGCTGGGGATTGAACCTGGGTCTCCTGTAAGAGCGGTCGGCGCTCTTAACCACTAGGTTATCTCTCCAGCTCTCATCATTGCTTTTGATAAAGCTCTGTGTCTATTTTTTGTCTACACTTAATTTATAATACATGCTTATAGATGTGTTTATTGTAAATAATGTTAATGAACATTAAAATTTTTTAAATTTATTTTTATTTTATGTGTATAAATGCTTTGCCTGCATGTATGTTAAGTGCACTCACATCATGCAATCCCTACAGAGACCAGAAGAGGGAGTGAGATCCCTGGAACTAGAGTTCTGGATGGTTAGTGGCCACTATGTGGTTATGGGAACCCAGGGTCTTCTACAAGAGCAGTCAGTGCTGTTAACTGCTGAGCCATCTGGGGTGCACACTATCCAAAATACTACAAAGATGATTCATCTTAAAGGTAGTACGGGCTCAAAATAGGGTATTGGTAAATTTAAGTTTCTCCTCTCTCTTAGCACAATGCCCTTAGAGACCTAAGATCTACTACTCTTCCTCTATTTTATACTCTACAGTTTCCTTTCCTGTCTTTACAATCCTCTTTTTTTTTAATTTTTTATTTTATTTATTTTTGTATGTGTATGAATGTATGTGTATGAATGTGTATGACACAGTACACTGCACTACACCCAAAACAATACAGTAGAAAAGGTTAATTAGCCGAAGGAATAAAGGAAAAGGAGGGAAAAAGGAGGGAACGTAGCAGTGAGCCATGAGCCAATTGGCTGCTCCCTTTTACTACCAGGCTGTTGTTGCTATCTTAAACTATATCCTTTGCTTGCCAGCATTTTAACTTATGGACCTAACTGCTGCAAAATAAGTCTTTGAATTCCACAGCCTACGCTCTCCACACATTGTTTAACTGAACTCCAACACACGCCCTCTTTCTCTGTTCTAACACGTTCAACTATAACCGAAGGCTCTAATTTAAACATGCGGTTTTACTATGCTTATATCTCTTGCCTTGCACTTGTTTATTTGTACTACAATGCACTTCACCTTTTATCAGATGCCAGTCTGATGATATTCTTGCCTCAAACAACTCGCTACTACAGAGGCAAAGCAGAGTGAAACCTCTGAGCATACCATGTTCGACAACTTTAAACAGAAAGAGAAAAATAACACATCAAAGCTACTGTCTCTATATTAAGCAGTTCAAAGCTCCAAATATACTTGAAACCCAGGCAAGAAATAAAAGTTAAACCAGGTCTTGGAACCCTGTGTATAAATACAGATTTCAGTTGTCCTAATCTCTTTTTTTTTTAATAGAAAACATGCTTAGGCTTGACTGCTTATAACATTACTATTTATGAGTAGTCCAAATTGATTATTTGAATAACTGAAAAAGGGTTAAAGTTGTTTTTGCTTCAGTATTAATGATAAACTAACAACAAAGTTGGGATATTATATAAATGCATTAAAAGTCATTTTTAAAATAATTTCGATCATTTATAGTAAAAATTTTGTAACTTGTTCTCAAATGTTCTGGATTTGGTGCTCTAATTATGTATTAATAAATTAAATAAATGTAGTAATAGTTTTTAGATTAAACAAAATCAATGGCATCCATATTTTAGAAATAGTACTTTCTTTTTGCTCTTTGTGTCACAATGCACTTCACCTTTTATCAGCTGCCAGTCTGACAATATTCTTCCTTCAGACAACTCACTATTAGAGAGGCAAAGCAGAGTGAAACCTCTAAGCATTGGGTCTCGCGATGCTGAGCATCTTCCACAATCATTTTACACCTTATTTTTTGAGACAGGTTCTCTCAATGAACCTGGACTGTACTAATGTGAGAGAGCTAAGCAGAGAGCTCTGGGAATCCTCCTGTCTCCAGCTTCCTAGTGCTAGGATTGCAGGCATGTGCCATTAGGCCAGGTATTCCATGGGTGCTGAAGATTTGAAGTCAGGTTCTAATGCTTGTGTAGTAAGCACTTTACCAACCTAATATGGTTTTATAGTACATAGTAGGAATCTGTCTTACGATGTAAGAAAATAAATGGAAAAAGGACTTGCTTACAAGAAGAGTCAATGCGTATTGCTACTGTAATCAAAACTATTTAAACTGCATGCCACTGAAAAACGATTCTGTGATACATGCTTCATACTAATTCATGTGCGTTTTATTGTAAATGTGATTCTATTTTTCACGTCTGACATGCTGGCAAACAACTAAAAAGAGATCAGTAAAATAAAAGAGAGAAAATATAAAGAAAGGTAACAAGAAAATTGAAAAACTTCAAAAGGATATAAAAAGAAAAAGAGGTTGAGAGAAAGAAAAACCTTACAATAAGTATCAAAAAATAATAAACTATAACAATTATTTTTAATGTCAATTCTCACAAAGTATCAGAGATGACTATCTCTTCCCAGGAGACAGAAAGAGATTAAAGCTACCATAAAATTTCAAAACATAAAGAAAAAAATTGTAAAGGTGGTTCAAATGCTTTATCATCATTATTATCCCTGAACCAAACCTTTTCTAGTCTCATCTAACCCAGGGTATGAAGCCTGACAAACCCTCTGCAAAGAGACAGGGGTGGTAGGGAGAAGCAGGAGTCAGCATTTCATACATATGGGATATACTTATAGCATAAAGACACACATATCCCACAAAGACAGGACTCTGTCTACCTTTGGATGATTTACCCCTAGTTTGTTTATGCCTGGCATACATTAGGCATCCAATATGCAGTGAATGAATGAATGAATGAGTGAATGAGACATGAATCTCCAAATCATGACTAATACAACCACTTACCCAAGATGAATATACGGAAATGAATATATAGATACTCTATATGCCACTTGAGGACTTTCACAAAAATGTAAAGCCCACTGTTAGCCCCATAAAGGTTTACTGAGGTTAGGAGCCTCTGCACAAAAGACTTCTATTAAAAGTCAAGGCCACTGGGGCTGGAGATGGCCTAGCGATTAAGAGGGCCAACTGCTCTTGCAGAGGACCTGGGTTCGATCCCCAGCACACACATGGCGGCTGAGAACTGTCTGTAACTCCAATTCTAGGAGAACTCCAGTTCCAGGGGAATCCGACATCCTCTTTTGACCTCCGTGGCATTGCAGTGCATTGCATTGCATTGCATTGCACGACACGGGTGCACAAACCTACATGCACACAGTACATTCATACACATAAAAAATAAATTAAAAAAATTAAAAAAAAGTCAAAGCCACTGGGGAGGGGTAGGGGACATGGAAAGGGAAGCAATTCTAGATTCGATTGAGAAATGATGGATGACCTATGGAAAAAGTTTAATAACAATTTAAAAAATTGTTATTAAAAATAAATAAAAATAAAAACACCAAAAAAAGTCAAGGCCATTACTACGTAGAACCATTCAGAAACATATTACCAATAAAATACTTGATTCGGGGGCTGGAGAGATGGCCTAGCGGTTAAGAGCACCAACTGCTCTTGCAGAGGACCCGGGTTCGATCCCCAGCACCCACATGGCGGCTCAGAACTGTCCGGAACTCCAATTCCAGGAGAACTCCAGTTCCAGGGGAATCCGACGCCCTCTTCTGACCTCCGCGGCGTTGCACAACACAGGTGCACAAACCTACATGCAGACAGTACATTCATATACATAAAATAAATACATAAAAATTTTAAAAAATACTTGATTCAATGTGCTCCTATGTCAAAATAGTTCTTCGTGTACTTTATACTGTCTCAGAGTGTTTGAGCATATCCTTCTTTTTGGGTATTTGAACTTGCTCTACACCCAAAAGAGAGAAACACCTTGCTTCAGAAATAACCCAAGCCGTTTCCTCCTCAGAGACTTTGTATTTGCTGCTTCCTTGCCCAAGAACACTTTTTTCCAGATGACTTTATAATCTGACCTTAGATACCAGTTTCCATTCAAATGTCATCTCTTAGGGATGCCTTCCTTAAACAAACCCATTATAACTGACTCCCCTGACACCCCACTACCACCATTGCTGCCAATGCCTCCTTATATAAGTACATGCATGTTTATATGTATAATATCTACATTCCCAACATTTGAAGGCAAGCACTTTGGGGTTTCTTTTACTTTTACTAGTTTTCTTGTGTTACTAAGCTAAGTTACTAACTCATGGGTTGAATGGAAAGAAGCAGGGTAGAATAGAGGGAGGAAAAGTTTGTTTTGGATATAACATATGTCCTATGATCAGAAGCCAGACTTTCCATTGGTATATACACTTCTTGTTCAAATCAAACTTTAGGTGTTCTCACAACCAGGTGAAGATATTCTATACTCAGCAATTCTCCTTTGGGGATGAGAGGACCTGACTAGAGTTAAGGGTTTAAGAAGCAAACAGATTCCAAGAAATTTGTAATATTTCATTTTACTTTATCTGAAGTGTTATGAACAGGGGTTAATTTCTGTTTAGATTTTCTTTTGAAAAGTGTTTATGAACCCAAGGAATTCCCAGTGATATGAAATAAATGAAAATAAAGCATCAAGACTCTTGGTCTTATATTTTAGAAAACAATATAGTGAACATCTATGTAAAAGCTTCATTTGTGTGTAAATGTACATCTGAAAAGAATTCAGAGGCTGGATAAATGACTCAGTAGTTAAGATGATTGGCTGCTCTTTCAGATACCAGAATTCAGCTCCCAGGTAGAGTCCACACAAGTTGGTTCACAGCTGCCAGCTCCAGGAGATCCAATGTCCTCTCCTTGCATCCCACCTGTACCAGCATGCATGTGCACGTGCACACACACACACACACGAATGATATGTTATGGTGTAAGATATAGAGTATATATATATATATATATATATGAAGTTTTATTTAATCTTACAAAAAACTTCTGGGCTGGAGAGATGGCTCAGCAGTTGAGAGCACTAGCTGCTCTTGCAGAACACTGGGATTTAGTTCCCAGCAAACACACAGTGGCTCCAGTTTCAAAGGATCTAATGCCTTCTTCTGGACTCCTCAGACACCAGGCACACATGCAGTACATATGCATACACATGCAGGCAAAACACTCATATACATAAAATAACAATAATTTTTTTTATGAAAAAGAAATTTTAAAAATTTTAACTGAAAAAAAAGGGCCTTTACTAGATACTTTTCTGAAGCCCAAACATTTTCTACATAGTGTGAAAAAGTCTACCAAGTTGTACTGATAGCAAAGAACTTAACAAAAATTATCTGGTCAGTGATGGTGATGCACACCTTTAACCCAGCACTTGGGAGGCAGAGGCAGGCCAAGCTCTTTGAGTTTGAGGCTACCAGCCTGACAGCCTGGTCTGTATACTGAGTTCCTGGACAGCTGGGATTACATAATTTGTCTCAAAAACAAATAATAAATCTGAAACCAAGTTGACTTCATAGTACACTGCACCTTAAATGACTTGGTATGAAATTTCATTGAAAATCTGTTTTAATCCAACTTTTATCTAAACCTTTTTAATCACAAGAAGTTTTCAGTTAGAACTGATTTGAAAATTAAATTATAAAATCCATAAAAATCACATTAATTATTTCTCTATATGATAGTCTATTTAACTATATTCATATATAAAGTTAGCTACTTGCTACTAAAATATATATATACATATAGAAACATGAGTCAGATTTTATAGGGACTTGCTGTGTATATAGACTAAACAGTTAAAGCCAGACAATTTTTTGTAGTATCAAACATTATCACAATTGAACACACCAAATAAGCACATTCCAATTTTTTAACTTAAATTATGGTTCCTGCCTTTTTATGGATAAATATTTTGTACCCCAAAGGTACAAAATAGGTGCCATATTTTATAGCTCTAGTATTTTTTTCCCAACTGAAAACTTCTATCCTTGATTTCTACCATCTCAGCCAATGACCCCTCAATTCTAGTGCCATAACATTTACTTCTTTCTGAAATATGTGAAGTAATGAGTATTATTACAAGAGTGAGAGAAGAGAGAGGAGGGTGGAACAGAGAGGCCCAGGGAGACCACACAAGAAGTTTGATAAATATAAATATAAATATAAATGTAAAGATATTACATGAGCCTGTGTGGAATGGGACAGTATTAATAGAAGAGTACAAAAGACTTTTACTCTATAATGAAGGACAAGTCAAGAAAACCAAATTAGCCTGCCATGGTGGCACATGGATCTCTGTGAGACTGAGGCCAGCCTGGTCTACAAAGCAAGTTCTAGCCTAGATGGGGCTGCAGAGAGACCCTGGCAGTAGCGGAAGTGGAGCAGAAAAAGAAAAGAAAGGCAAATTAGCAACATAAGTTGTTTTTAATTCCACTTTGAAGTATTCTGGAAAAGCAGGCGGAAGGCCAAATACTTTAGAAAGCATGTTCTGAGCCCCTCAGATCTAACGTAAAGTGCATTTGTGGTATGTTATAAAATATTAAGAGTTATCCTTTGAAAATTACTTCAAAGTCTCCATTTTGATAGGCTTAGGCTTCAATATTTGGACAGCTTAGTTTTCTCATACAACATCAAAATATTCATCTAGCTAAGCAATTCCATAATAAACAATGGAAAAATTCTTAATTCTGCCTTCATTTTGTTAAATTCCATAAATTACTATTTAATTTGCAATATTATTCCACAAGGTCTATTTGAAAATTTTGGTGCAGATCAGACTTTCATAAATCATTTTTTCATTGATTCTCTATTTAAGTTGAATATCTTTTAATAATTTCTAACTGATATTTAAATAGCCAATTTTCAGCAGCAGGGCCTTATCGCCTCTCTTCTTGCAGGTATCCCAGTTTAGAGGCAAGGAGCCTTTACCTTTTGTGGGGCCTTAGATCCCCTGGCCAACATCTCCCTGGTAGAATAATCCATTACTGATGTCAGAGCTCCTGTATTGATATATTTTGCTTAAGTGCATAGTTTACGGACTTTAGTATTATATTTGGTTCTGAACAGAGAATAATCCTTTTCACAGTTCTTATGTCTATTAGTCAATTAAAGAAGGCAGTTTTACCAGTTTTATAAGAGATTACCTCTATAATAGTTGTCTCCAATTTACAGTTGGAGAGCGACCTCATCATCGTCATATTTCTCCTTGTTCTGGGGGGGAGGCAAGAAAGTCTCTCATATCAAAACCTTTGCGGCACCTAGAAGGTAAGTTTCATTAGGACTCATTATAAATAGTTGTTACATGTAGGGGCCACAGAGGGGTTCGATGTTTATGGCAATCTGAGGCTTTTCTTCCTTTCGATGTTCAGATGGGTCAACCTTTCAGTTGGCATTTTCTGGTACATCCTACTCAATGCAAAGCTATATCTTTTCTTTCTCAGCCATTAAGTTGGTGACATTTTGTCCTGTTGGAACACACAAATCTTTTCCCATAGTTAGTTTTAAGACTGAATTTCATTATGATAATCTTATGTCAACTATTATATTTAAGATAATCTGAAGACCTGACGTTAACATGGGAAAGATGTATTGAGACTACACATGCAAGTGTACAGATGGCCTCTGGAACAGAGAGTGTTACCAAAGGCCACTAAACCAATAAAGCAAATACGGGTCTCCTTGAGTCAAGCAAGACTCCACCGTCAACACCAGCTACACCTCACCTGCCTGGAAATACTGTGCAGCAGAGGCAGTCATATGCCTGTATATCCCAAATCTAATTGGCTATTGGCTCTCTCCTTGGAGGAATAACCCATGGCTGATGCCACAAGCTTACATCCTCTACAGGTTAGGAGATCTCATAAGCCACAGTAAGACCCTGTCATATTTAACAGGAAAAAATGTAATTCATGGATCAACATATCATCTAAACATATGTGTCTATACCAAAGTAACCTACCATAACTATTAATGCTGTTTAAATATCTATATATCTAATTGCTTGTGCTTCATTAGTAGGATCGAAAGGTTATTCCTGGACAAACTGTCAGCCCATGAAAGGAAACAGCCAGAATTGACCAGAGTCCAAGACAACAGCTCCAGAGAGAGTGGACTGTTCTGCTTCTCATCCACCTGTGCCCCCTTTTCTAAGCCCAGGGAATAATCTGCGGAAGAGGTGGCGTGGTAGAATGTAAGGGCTACGATTGGGGTGAATGGTGAAACTACAGCAATGTAGTCTGGACCCTCATTTGATCAACCTGATTCAACATACAACCCCTCACCACACGCTGGAAGGTGGGGCTGTGGGGGTTTCGGCACAACAGCCTGCAAATTGGTTTTACATGAAGGATGCTTGTACTCATAGATTATCACTTATAGCTAAAAAATGGAAAAAAAAAACTGAGAGAAATATGCAGGACAGTTATGGCAGAATGCATGATCTCGGTTGGGGTGGGGTGGGGGGGAAGGGAAAGGGAAATATGCCTGAACTGAATTGGAAAATGATGTATGAAATGCACAAAGCATCAATAAAAAAATGTTAAATTAAAAATAAATAAATAAATAGCCAATTTTGTTTATTCATAACATATATACCATATACATTTATTCACTCAATAATTATTTATCAAGTATGCATTATTTGCCAGGCAATCTCCTAGGAATTGAGGATATAGCAATAAATAAGATTAACAAAGGCTTTCCCTCTTTTTCTTGCTCTTTTAGGTTTCTTGGCTCCTTCTCACCAGTAAACACCTTAAGCTGTCTTAAATCTTTGACTGGGCACATGGCCACCCAGCTAGATATAACGCAGGCCTTCAGTTAAGCTGTGACTGAGGACTAGACCATGGAATGGAGACAAAAGGGAAATGACTCATGCTCAAAGTAAAACTGTACTGTATCTCTAGATCCTCTTGCCTCCTTCATTCAGGCTGTTAGTCAGAGCCAGCAAGATTCAAGTACATAGACTAGAAAGCCTCACAGCAAAAAGTGTGTGGGAGCCTGGGAGTGGGGGGCGATGGTATGACAATGACAGGACTTCAATCTTGTGTGTGTGTGTGTGTGTGTGTGTGTTCATGTGTGTGGGTATCACACCCATGTCTGGCTTTTAGCAGAGATGCTTGGGATGAAACCAGGTTCTCATACTTATGTGGTAAGCACTTGGAGGACTGAATCACCTTTCCAGCCCCATAATTTTTAAATAAGTCTATAGAGGACTGTCTACTAGTTCAAACTTGCAAAGAAGCTAACCCCCTATCATAGTTACATTACTATCATTTGGAAACTTACTTACTTACTTACTTACTTACTTACTTACTTACTTACTTACTTTATTTATTTATTTATTTATTTATTTATTTATTTATTTATTTATTTATTTTGGTCTTTTCGAGATAGGGTTTCCTTGTAGCCCCAGCTGTCCTGGAACTCGCTCTGTAGACCAGGCTGGCCTTGAACTCACAAAGATCCGTCTGCCTCTGCCTCCCCAGTGCTAGGATTAAAGGCGTGGCCAACATGCCCGGCCATTTGGAAACTTTTAAGCAGCAAAATCAAAATAGATATGTGGTAGTTCATCTCACTATTTAAAAATATGAATGATGACTTTAATTTACCTAGTAGAGATTTTCAGACTACTTTATTAGCCTTCATTGCTTCTCTTCTGTAACTTCCGTATCTTATATATACACTTGCACATAATATTTTCCTGTTTCCACATCAGTTTCTTCTACTATTAACGTCTTTCTTGGGAAGTGGGAAATGAAGAAGGTATGCCACAACCTTTTGGGCTTCACCAAGACTAGGCGTAGCACTGTCGGTACTTAGTATTTTTGTTTTGTTTTGTTTTTCTTTTGTTATTTTTGAGACAGGGTCTCCTTTTTAGACCCAGCTGGCCTTGAACTCACAAAGATCCGCCTGCCTCTGCCTCCCAAGTGCTAGGATTAAAGGCATGTGCCACCACGCCCGGCCTTAGTATTTTTTAAGCACAGCTGATACATACATTGCTTTCTCTGATTAGATTATAAATGAGAAAATTATGATCATTCTTGTTTATACAAGAAAGTTTAAAGAAACAAAGTTATTGCAGGAGGATAGCTCAAATATGTAAGACAGACTTAAAATCTCTAACTGGTCAGAAATACCAATCCCAAACACTGGTATTAAAGGCTTTGTTTTCAGTAACCAACAGGCCACAAGCAATGTCAAGCTTGTGAACTTCAACTTTATAAGCAGTTAACCTGCAGTGACCACGGCCCTTTCGGACTTCATTTAGGAGAAACAAGTAAACAGCAGGCACATCAGAGGGAAGTCAGACAAGGTTCACAGTAAACAGAGCCCATAAGAAACCATGCCAATTAGCCGGGCATGGTGGCACACCATTTAGGAGGCAGAGGCAAGTGGATCTCTGTGAGTTCAAGGCCTGCCTGGTCTACATAGTGAGTTTCAGGACCCTGTCTCAAAAAGACAAAAAGCATAGTAGTGGATAATCAGAGGAGGCAGGGCTAGCTAGGAAAGGTGAAAGAAAGGAATGAAAATAATGGACAGATGAGGGGACTCAGAATCTTAGAAAGAGAACACATGAAGCCTATAACCAAGGCAGAAAGCCTTCAGGTCTACCCTGAAATGTTATCATTATTTTTAACTCTTGTTTTTTAAAGACAGGGTCTTGCTATATAGCCCAGGCTGGTCCTGAACTCATGTTTCTAATTCCTCAGGCTTCCTAGTGCTACAATTATAGGTGTTAACCATCTATATGTTATTTTCTTTCTTTTTTTTTTTTTTTTTTTTTTTTTTTTTTTTTTTGGACTTTTTGAGACAGGGTCTCCCTGTAGTGCCAGCTGTCCTTGAACTTACAGAGATCCTCCTGCCTCTGCCTCCAGAGTGCTGGGATTAAAGGTGTGTGCCACTACACCCATCCAGGTTCATGTTATTTTGAAAATATTTATTGTTATTATCATTTGGGGGGGGCTACAAATGTGCCACAGTGTGCACCGACTCTGTGGAGGTCAGGTGACAACTTTGTGAAGTCAGTTCTTTCCTTCTACCTTTACTTAGGTTCTGAGGATTGAACTTAGGTAACCAGGCTTGCAGCGCAAGCTCCTTTACCCACTGGGCTATCTCTACAACTCCAAATGTAATTTTAAAGCTATTAAGGGTATTCATAGGCACTCAATGAGATTTGTTTGTTTGTTTATTTATTTATTTATTTTTATGTGTATGAATGTACTGTCTGCATGCAGGTTTGTGCACCTGTGTCGTGTAATGCCGCGGAGGTCAGAAGAGGGCATCGGAATTCCCCTGGAACTGGAGTTAAAGACGTTCTCAGCTGCCATGTGGGTGCTGGGAATCGAACCGGGGTCCTCTGTAAGAACAGTCGGTGCTCTTAACCACTAGGCCATCTCTCCAGCCCCATTGAGTTATTTTTAAAAATAAAAGGAAGACATGAAGGTGCGGGAGGGGGGAGGAAAACCTGTTGGGGACGTCTAGGGAGAGTGGGAGGACTGTGGAGTGGATGCGATCAAGATATACTGTATATATGTATGAAATTATCAAAAATAAATAAAAATAATTTTTTACATATAAACTTTGACATCTATTAATAAATCTGACTTATATCTTCTAAAAAGAAGCTAGTTACCATTAATGAAAGACCATCTGCTCATTATACTAGGGTTAACAAATAAGTAATACAAGATGCATTTATTCAAGTGTCTTTTTATTAATTGGTTTTGTTGTTGTTTTGGTTTGGTTGGGGTTGTTTTGTTTGTTTGTTTGTTTTTGATAAAGGGTCTCCCCATAGCCCCAGCTAGCCTGGAACTCACTCTGTAGACCAAACTGGCCTGGATCTCACAGAGATCCTCCTGCCTCTGCCTCCTGAGTGCTGGGATTAAAAGCATGCATCTGCCTGCCTCTGCCCCCTGAGCAAGTGCTGGAGTAAAAGTATGTGCTACCATGCTGGGCCAAGCATTCTTCTTTTAATAAAACATGGTAATATGGTGACATGTAGTTTAGAGATGCTAGAAAACTTGTTTGTACACCTTCATTGTAGGTTGTTTTGTGGTTTGATTTATGGGGGGGTACTGTGTGTATGATAAACTATTCTTTGCTTGGATGAAAGAAAGGTGTGAATACATGAACTTATATCAATAATACATAACCTAGCAAACCGATAAAAAATGTTTAAGTTTGATAATATCCAATACTGGTAAGAATGAGAAAAAAAAAGGCCAGGCACTTTAATATACTTGTCATATGGATTTTAAATTACTGTGTTCATTCCAGATTATTATCTGGAATACTTCTATTTTACCATACTTCAGCAAATTTACCTTAAGGTATACTTAGGAAAATTTGGCAACATTTGTTTATAAGATTTCATTAAAATGTCATTCATAATAACAAAAAACTAGACATAAACTAAAGGTTCACTAATAAGAAATATTATTACTATTATTATTATTATTATTATTATACATAGTACAATGTGACACTGTAGGCATTAAAAAGAATCTGGCATGGGTAGGTAGCCAGCCAGGTTTGAATTTTTGAAGACAGCAATGATTTATCTTCATCTATATATAAGAGTGTCATAGAACAATGTTGTGGACCAATAGGTTAAATATTAATTTTATAATATATTTTATATATAATTTTATGTTATATATAACTTTATATGTTTATACCTTAAAATTTCTGGAAGGGGGAAAAAAAAACCTATTAATAGATATCCCACAAGAAAACAATTGCAAGCAAAAAAGCTTTACTGTTTCTTTACATATTTTATGAGCTTCTTATATTTAATCAAGTATATATAGTCATTTCAATTGTTTTAAATGTCAGTAGTTATAATGATAAAAGAATGATGACAATTATATTGTTCTCTATATTTTATACTCAGGTAGGTCATTTTAAATTTATATAATTACAATCTGGAAACTTATATTTAGATTGTAAATATTAGTTAGATACATATCTTTCTAAGAATCTGTCTTAGTTTCATTTCTGTTTAACAAACAGAACCATGGGAGAGTGGCAGAAAGTTTAAGAAATTACCATTTCCCCTCTTAGCACTTTATTTCTAGCTGTGCTATGCTTTAAGGCCTTTCCCTTAAATCTGATCACTTAGCAACTTGCTGTCATTTCCAACCAATTACACTTCATGCCAAGAGAGAAACATAAGTGATCAGATGACAGCAATATAACTGATTAAAACCAAAGTATTCCAATAATAGCTTGTTTTGTCTTCATTATATTCAACATAAACTTGAATGATACTTTCACTGATGTGAATACTTGAGTTGATAGCATGTACACATAACCAGTCTCATGAATATTTAAGTTTTAGGTACAAATGTTAGAAAAATTAAGAATGAAGCTGGTTAGCTACTAGACCATTGATAGCTCAAGGACTAGAGGCTAAGTTCTGATACCCATAATAGCAACCTGTAAGAAAGTTAAGACAGAGCATTCAACTTTTGATACAAAAGAAAGACCAGTTTAAATTGCTCAAGACACATTTGGCATTACAATGCTACCTAGTCATGGCTCTTGGAGCAACTCAGGCTGCAGACTCTACAGGTTCTAACAAAGGATGCCGGGATGGCTGAGTTAGAATATCACAGCCTCACTCCAGCTAAGAGAAGTATAAGCAAATCTCTTCTATTTACACTCCCCAAAAAGTAAAAATTAAAACAAAAACATCTTCCCAGATGGAAGCCAGGAAACTTTCTGTAACAGACAATTAAGTATTCTGGCTTGGCAGGCCACATCCAATCTCAGTATCCTATCTTTGTTTTGTCTTTGTATAACCATTTAAAACTGTAAAGACCATTAACTCACAGGCTGTATAAAATAAGCCTCAGTTATGACCAAATTTGGCCTACTGGCTGCTGTTTATTGCTACCCTCCTTTCATCCAGGGTGTGACGCCTCAGATAGATACGTGATGCCTCCAGTGCCCCTGACTCTGAACACACCCTAAATCATACTCTCATTAACATACAGGCTGGAAAAACACATCTTGAGTATTTCTAACAGTATAATAAAAACATCATCATTAATAAAAAGCTTGTAATATCCTTCAAGACCTTTACCAACCTTTAATGTTAAAAAAAAAATGTTTTTTTTTTTTTTTTTTTTTATTGTCTTTTCGAGTCAGGGTCTCCCTGTAGCCCCAGCTGTCCTGGAACTCACTTTGTAGACCACAAAGTGAACTCACAAAGATCCGCCTGCCTCTGCCTCCCAAGGGCTAGGATTAAAGGTGTGCGCCGCCACGCCCAGCAAAAAAAAAACCTTTAATGTTATCTCTGATAATTATAACAAAACTTACCAAATTGTTTTGTAATCAGATACAACAGTAAATAACTTAATACTGTGAAAATAATTGTTATACTTATCATTTTTAATAACATTACTAAGGCACAGTTTTGCATATCAAGTCGTTCAATTTTCTACTGTAAAATCCAACAGTTTGGTAGTAAGTTTCCAATCTATGGAACCATCATCATAAAACAGGTTTGCGTATCATCATCATTCCAATATGATTTTCCATTCACATTACTGCCTATTTCCTCTCATTCTCACCCCAGCAATCACTAGTCTTTTTTATCATAACTTTTCCTTAAACTTGGCATTTAATATTAATAGTATTATGTACGTGGTTTCAACAGATGCGTAGATGACAAAAATGTGGTACATCTACACATTCAGCGGTGAAGAAAGACGACATCATGAACTTTGCAGGTAAATGGGTGGAACCCGAAGCCATTATGCTAAGTGAAGTAACATAGTCCCAGAAAAACAAACGGTAAATGGTTTCCCTCATTTGTGGATGCTAACACCAAATCCCCAGTTGAAAGGCAAGCTGAACATTACTGTTACATTTCTTTTTATCTGAAAGCAACTGTGTTGTAATAATGTAAATCTCTTAATGGGCTCTAGAATTGACCTACCACTTATTTTTAGACTCTGTACTTACTGTATATGGGTGGAAGGTATGTATTCATATTTTAGAGTATATTCATATTTTATATTTTAGAATATAAAATTAAAGGGGGAAAATGTGAATTCCTGGGGGCTGGAGAGATGGCCTAGCGGTTAAGAGCACCAACTGTTCTTTGCAGAGGACCTGGGTTCGATCCCCAGCACCCACACGGCGGCTGAGAACCGTCTTTAACTCCAGTTCCAGGGGAATCAGACACACCCTCTTCTGACTTCTGCGGCATTGTATGACACGGGTGCACAAACCTACATGCAGACAGTACATTCATACACATACAAAAATAAATAAATAGGGGGCTGGAGAGATGGCCTAGCGGTTGGGAGCGCCGACGCTCTTGCAGAGGACCCGGGTTCGATCCCCAGCACCCACATGGCGGCTAAGAACCGTCTGTAACTCCAATTCCAGGAGAACTCCAGTTCCAGGGGAATCCGAGACCCTCTTCTGACCTCCGCGGCATTGCACGACACGGGTGCACAGACCTGCATGCAGACAGTACATTCATACAAAAATAAATAATAAAAAAATAAATAAATAAATAAATAAATGAAAATTAAAAAAAAAAATAAAGGGGGAAAATGTGAATTCCTAAACATATTTTGGAATTAACATACAGTTTATTCTCAGAGGTCATAATTTTGATGCATATGTGATTATACAGCCTATGTTGGAGCAATACAAAGGGGAGGGAAAAACAACATAAAGCCTGGGTTAAAGAACTGACTGATACGGGCTGAAGAGATGGCCTAGCGGTTAAGAGCGCCAACTGCTCTTACAGAGGACCTGGGTTCGATCCCCAGCACCCACATGGTGGCTGAGAACCGTCTGAAACTCCAATTCCAGGAGAACTCCAGTTCCAGGGGAATCCGACACCCTCTTCTGACCTCCGCGGCATTGCACGACACAGGTACACAAATCTACATGCAGACAGTACATTCATACACATACAGAAATAAATAAAAAATTAAAAAAAGAACTTACTGATACAGTTAAACTCTGCCCAAAACAACAAGCCTGTGCAGGAAAAAACTTTGGAAAGACTAAGAGAAAGATGCAAGACATGTATGGCAGAAGGTATGAACAGGGGTGGGTTGGGGGCAGGGAGAGGGGAATGCGTCTAAATTGGCCTGAAAGATAATGAATGAAATACACAATTCCTCAATAAAAGTATTTAAAAAAAAAGAATTGTTTGTTGATGCTATACAGAAATATATTGATTTTTAGACCTTGAACTTGAATCTCTAACCAGACATAACATGCTTCTTTGCTCTACTAACTAAATCATATCTATGAAGAATGAGTCTCACTTCTTTCTATTCTAGATGACTTTAACTCTGCTCTTTGCTTGACTATCCTGATTAAAATTCCCACATTAATGTTGAACAAAAGCAGTAGGAACACATACCCTATTTTATTCTTTAAAAAAAAAAATCAATTTTATTTATTTACTTTTTTTAGATGCATATACAACATCGGTGGGGCATATGTGGTATATTACAGGTACACATGAGTGTTCGTGAGTGTTCATATCTGTGTGCACTCACTGAGTTCACTCGCCACAATATTCCTTGAGACAAGGTCTTTCACCAAGCCTGGATCTCCCAGTTTTCTGCTAGACTGGCTGGCCGGCCTTGGGGATCTGCCTTGGTCCTCAGGCTTCTATGGCAAATGCACAGAGCTGTCTCCACAATCCTATCTTATTCTTGATCTTAGGAAGAAAGTACCACTCAGTTTTATATCACTAAGTATTATACTCAGCCATTGGTTTTTCTGAGATACCCCTTATAAAATTAAGGACTCTGGACTCAGGAAATGGTCCAGCAGTTAAAAGTGTGCATCACTCTTGCAAAACACCCTAGTTCAGTTGCCAGCACCCACATCAGGCAGCTCACAACTGTCTGTAATGCTAGCTCCAGGGGGATCTGATCCCTGCAGCCTCCATTCACATGCACCTACCCCCCGCCCAGCACATAACACATAATTAAAAATTTAAAAAACAACATTAAAAAATTAAGGACACAGTTTTTGGGTTTTTTTTTTTTTTTTGAGACAGGGTCTCCCTATAGCCCCAGCTGGACTAGAACTTTGTAGACCAGGCTGGCCTCAAACCTACAGAGATCCACCTGCCTCTGTCTCTGCCGGAGCAGGGAGCGCTAGGATCAAAGTCCCCAGTGCTAGGATCAAAGGTGTGGGCCACCATGCCTGGCTTAAAGACAATTCTTAGCCGCCATGTGGGTGCTGGAAATCGAACCCGAATCCTCTGCAAGAGCAGTTGGCACTCTTAACCATTGAGCTGTCTCTCCAGCCCCAAGGACACTGAGTTTTTTAAGGGGAGGTTCTGGGATTGAATCCCTGGTCTTCTCCATGGTGAGCAAATACCATATCATTAAGCACTACCAAGTCCCAACTGATTTCTTATCTCTAATGTTCTGAGACTTCTCAATCAGCAGTAATTCTGGATTCTATGAAATTAGTTTTGCTTGTTAGGTCATTAATATGACAAACTTTAATAACTCTGAAACTTTAAAGTAAACTTGAATTCCCAGATTAACCTTATTTGGTCATTGTTAGAGTTCAAACAGAGGTGGTTCACCATGACATGTTGGGAGTTGGGCCTATAGAGTGACTAGGCAAAAAGGGATGAAGATTTTTCTTACAGGAGTGGATTCATTCTCCAGAGAACAAGTTGTTATAAAGCAAGGAACCTTCTCATGTCTAACCTCTTTAGCACATTGCTTATTTCTCTACTTCCCCATTTTTCTGCCATGTTATGATGTAATATGAAGTTCCAACCAGCCTAGAGCCATGAACCAACAAAAAAAAACTCCATTGTTTTAAATTTTTTTTAATTTTTTTATTTATTTCCGTATGTGTATGAATGTATTGTCTGCATGCAAGTCTGTGCACCTGTGACGTGCATCGCCGCGGAGGTCAGAGGAGGGTGTCGGATTCCACTGGAACTGGAGTTCTCCTGGAATTGGAGTTTCAGACGGCTCGGCCGCCATGTGGGTGCTGAGGATCGAACCTGGGTCCTCCGCAAGAGCGGTCGGCGCTCTTAACCGCTAGGCCATCTCTCCAGCCCAAAACTCCATTGTTTTAATAAATCTTCCAGTGTTAGGCATTCTGTTACAGCATTAGAAAATGGACCACAGCAGTCAAAATGAAGTATCTGTATATATTGCTGGATTCTAGTTGTTAAAAATTGATTAAAACATTTACAGCTATATTTAATTGTTGGTATTACACTGTAGTTTTGTCTAGTTTTGTTTTCAAGGTACTTCTCACTATTTTGGGTGGGAAGGTAAATCACATTATTTCATCCTAGCAGGAAGTATTCTGCTGCATAATTATGTTATTGTCTTCTCCTTCCTAGCCTTGGTAGTACTTGCCATTACTATCATTTTACATATAGAGAAAAGGCATACAGGGGAAAAGAAGTCTGTAATGCAATGGGACAAAGGTGGGTTTTATTTATTTATTTATATTTTATGTCTATGAGTGTTTTGCCTACATATATGTTAAGTATACCATATGCATGCAATGATTACAAAGGTAAGAAGAGGGCATAGGATCCCATGGAACTGGTGTTACAGATGACTGTTAGCTGCCACATAGGTGCTGGGAAATGAACCAGGGTCCTCTGCAAGAGAAGCCAGGGTTCTTAACTGCTGAGCCATCTTCTCCAGCCCTATAATTATTGTTGATTTTTTAAGCTTGAAATAAGATTTGAATCAGAATGATATGAATCTAAAATCCACTCCTCTGATAGCCTAATATGGTATAACAATTAAATATTCAAGTAGATTTTCCTTAAGCACATAAACATCTTTTTTATTGAGATAAAAATTTTCTAGACGATCCAAATAGTCTGGCCCACAGCCCATATCTTAATCACTATGGTATCTCTTGAAAAAAGTGAATACCTATGGTTTCTATAGTTTGGGACCTATTAAACTATTAACTACTGAATATACTGAAAATATAACACATGAAAAAAGATTCAATCAGCTAGTAAGAATTTTGTAAGGATATTCTATAGTCCCAAAAGACAAACAAAACAATAATACAACAGATGTTGTTGTTAAAATTTTATCTGATCTTCAAAACTAGATTGTGAAAAATGCATTACTATGCATATGCTATGGACGAGGAAAATTGAAACACAACATTGAGAAACTTGCTTAAAGTCTGCCATCCCTTAAGTAGCAAGGCAAGTATCAAACTCAAGTCTCTATAGCAGAATAGTCCTCAAGTTTTGCATTCGGGTTTTTGTTTACGTTTAATAAGATTACAGTATTGTCAACCTTAAGAAACAAGAAGCACTGCCAAGGACCTTTGGGAACAAAGAAATTTCAACATCAGAGTCTAGCAGAGCTCAGTCCCAGTACATGAGAACTGAGCTTTGAAGATAATATGACAGGAGGGACTTCACAAATCTCTGCATAAGATCTGCTCTGCTTCCTTTCTAAGGCAAGTTTTCTTGTAAAACTAGCTGAGTGCTTTTTTTCTAGATTTCTGGTCATCTATAGCAGACATGGTTCAATTCACTTGTACTACTAGCTAGTGGCTATAATGTAAAAATCCTCTTAAGAGTAAACAAGGAGGAGATGTCCTGAGCTCAGCGGAAGTGCAGGAAGGCAGGTAGGAACTGGGTGCTTCAGCAAGGCTGATTGTTGATTGACTTAACCTAGCTAATCCTTTAATCCAGTTGTCATTGGCTTAATTGGCTTTTGTGGCTGTGGGGGCAGAGTTATCCTCCAAGCTGGTATTAAAGGTAGGGTTGTGTGAGTCTTGAGATCTGAGATCTCCTGAGACCAGCTGAAGCGCAGGTATCAGGAGAGCACCCCCCCCACCCCCTTGCCAACTGGATTAAGAAGGCATCTGAAGGAGGCAAGCAAAGCAAGCCTTCAACACAGTAAAGAGGCATTTAGAACTCACGTTGGAATACAGGCAAGGAGAAGCCAGGAACATGAAGAAGAGACAACACTGGAAAGGGGAAGGATAATCCCGCACCAAGCTCTACCAACCCTATGGAAGATTCCTACAGTGGGATCCCTCTGGTGATGCCCCAGGACACAGATATCAGAAACACAATTGGGAACATATTTAAAGAACTACAAGATTATAAAGAGCAAATCAAAGAACTAAGAAAAGAGAATGAAGAACTCAAGAAGGACCTAGAGAGAGAGAATGACAAACTCTGGAAGGAAGTATAAACACTAAAAACATCCCATGCTGAAAAAGATAAGGAAACCAACCAGCGAAGCAAAGAGCTACAGGAAGAGATTGAGAAGCTCCAAAAAGAAGTACAAATACTAAAGAAATCAGAAGAGGAAATGAAAAAGGAAATCAAACACTCAACCAATCAAGAGGAAAGGAAAGGAAAAAGCCTCAGAAACAGAATGGAGGAAGCAGAACAAAGAATATCAGACCTGGAAGACAACACAGAACAACTAAAAACCTCAAGGAAAGATTACGAAAAATTTAAAAATACACAAAAGTGGAACAACCAGGAGCTGTGGGACACTATGAAAAGATCAAACCTCCTCCGCATCATAGGAGTAGAGGAAGCAGAAGAATCCCAAAACAATGTTATTGATGAGATCTTCAACAGAATAATAGATGAAAACTTCCCAAAACTAAAAAAACACAAACCAATACAAATACAAGAAGCACATAGAACTCCAAACAGACAAGATCAGAAAAGAAATTCTCCACGCCACATCATAGTAAAATGCTAGACCCCCCAAAACAAAGACAAAATCCTTAAAGCCACAAGAGAAAAACAACAAGTGACCTATAAGGGGAAACCTATCAGAATTACAACTGACTTCTCAATGCAAACTATGAAAGCAAGAAGAACCTGGAGCAAAGCATTACCAGTATTAAAGGACAATAGATGCCAACCCAGGTTACTATACCCAGCAAAAATGTCAATTATAGTTGAAGGAGAGAGAAAAACCTTCCATGACATCAACAACTTGAAAGAATACATGTCCAGAAAACCAACCCTTCAGAGAATACTTAAAGCAATTCAAAAGACAGAAAAAAGGAGTAACCAACCCCAGGCACCTAGAAAGAGAAATCAATAAAAGCATAACTGCAGAAGTAGAAACCTAAACCCAAACTACAAATGAATAACAAGGCAAAAGGAAGTAACACAAACCTATCAGTCATAACCTTAAATATTAATGGACTAAATTCCCCAATCGAAAGACATAGACTGGGAGATTGGATTAGGAAACACAATCCATCGATATGCTGTCTACAAGAAACACATCTTACCTTCAAGGATAGGCACCACCTTAAACTGAAAGGATGGAAAAAAATATTCCAAGCAAATGGTACAAAAAATAATGGTGTTGCTATTTTAAATTTTTTTTATTATTAATTTTATTTATTTCTGTACGTGTATCAATGTACTGTCTGCATGTAGGTTTGTGCACCCTTGTCGTGCAATGCTGCGGAGGTCAGAACAGGGTATCAGATTCCCTGGAACTGGAGTTCTCCTGGAATTGGAGTTTCAGACGGTTCTTGGCCGCCATGTGGGTGCTGGGGATGGAACCCGGTCCTCTGTAAGAGTGGTGGGCGCTCTTAACCACTAGGCCATCTCTCCAGCCCGGTGTTGCTATTTTAATATCAGACAAAATAGACTTCAAAGTAAAAGAAATCAGAAGAGACAAAGAAGGCCATGACATTTGCATCAAAGGAACAATTCACCAAGAAGATTTCACAATTATGAATATATATGCACCAAACTCTGGTGCACCAAACTTTATAAAGACAATTCTCCAGGACCACAAGTCACACACTAACCCCAGTACACTCATAGTAGGGGATTTCAATACCCCACTGACTCCTTTGTATAGGTCAACAGGACAAAGAATAAACAGAGAGACATCTGAAATGAACGATATGATACAACAAATGGACCTCATAGACCTCTACAGAATATTCCACCCTAATACCAGAGAATACACTTTCTACTCAGCACCCCAAGGAACATTCTCCAAAATCAACCACATACTGGGACACAGAAGAAACCTCCACAAATACAAAAAGATTGAAATAATTTCATGCATTCTATCAGACCACAGTGCAATAAAGCTTAACATCAGCAAGTTTGGTTTATTCTAACAATATACAATGAATTTATTAAACTTCAAGTAATTATTTATCAAGTATGCATTATTTGCCAGGCAATCTCCTAGGAATTGAGGATATAGCAATAAATAAGATTAACAAAGGCTTTCCCTCTTTTTCTTGCTCTTTTAGGTTTCTTGGCTCCTTCTCACCAGTAAACACCTTAAGCTGTCTTAAATCTTTGACTGGGCACATGGCCACCCAGCTAGATATAACGCAGGCCTTCAGTTAAGCTGTGACTGAGGACTAGACCATGGAATGGAGACAAAAGGGAAATGACTCATGCTCAAAGTAAAACTGTACTGTATCTCTAGATCCTCTTGCCTCCTTCATTCAGGCTGTTAGTCAGAGCCAGCAAGATTCAAGTACATAGACTAGAAAGCCTCACAGCAAAAAGTGTGTGGGAGCCTGGGAGTGGGGGGCGATGGTATGACAATGACAGGACTTCAATCTTGTGTGTGTGTGTGGGTGTGTGTGTGTCATGTGTGGTGTGTGTATCCACCCATGTCTGGCTTTTAGCAGAGATGCTTGGGATGAAACCAGGTTCTCATACTTATGTGGTAAGCACTTGGAGGACTGATCCATTTCTCTAGCCCCATAATTTTTAAATAAGTCTATAGAGGACTGTCTACTAGTTCAAACTTGCAAAGAAGCTAACCCCCTATCATAGTTACATTAAGATCTTTGGAACTTACTTACTTACGTACTTACTTACTTACTTACGTACTATTATTACTTTACTACTTTATTTATTATTATTATTTATATTTATTTATTTATTAATTTATTTATTTTGGTCTTTTCGAGATAGGGTTGCCTTGTAGTCCCCAGCTGTCCTGGAACTCGCTCGTAGACCAGGCTGACCTTGAACGCACAAAGACGTCTGCCTCTGCCTCCCAGTGCGAGGATTAAAGGCGTGGGCCAACATGCCCGGCCATTTGGAAACTTTTAAGCAGCAAAATCAAAATAGATATGTGGTAGTTCATCTCACTATTTAAAAATATGAATGATGACTTTAATTTACCTAGTAGAGATTTTCAGACTACTTTATTAGCCTTCATTGCTTCTCTTCTGTAACTTCCGTATCTTATATATACACTTGCACATAATATTTTCCTGTTTCCACATCAGTTTCTTCTACTATTAACGTCTTTCTTGGGAAGTGGGAAATGAAGAAGGTATGCCACAACCTTTTGGGCTTCACCAAGACTAGGCGTACAAGCACTGTCGGTACTTTAGTATTTTGGTTTTGTTGTTTGTTTTTTCTTTTGTTAGTTTTGAGACAGGGTCTCCTTTTTAAGACCCAGCTGGCCTTGAACTGAAGACGCACAAAGATACGACTGCCTCTGCCTCCCAAGTGCTAGGAGTAAAAGCATGTCCACCACGCCCGGCCTTAGTATTTTTTAAGCACAGCTGATACATACATTGCTTTCTCTGATTAGATTATAAATGAGAAAATTATGATCATTCTTGTTTATACAAGAAAGTTTAAGAAACCAAAGTTATTGCATGAGTATAGCTCAAATATGTAAGAAGACAGAGCTTAAAAATCTCTAACTGGTCAGAAATACCAATCCCAAACACTGGTATTAAAGGCTTTGTTTTCAGTAACCAACAGGCCACAAGCAATGTCAAGCTTGTGAACTTCAACTTTATAAGCAGTTAACCTGCAGTGACCACGGCCCTTTCGGACTTCATTTAGGAGAAACAAGTAAACAGCAGGCACATCAGAGGGAAGTCAGACAAGGTTCACAGTAAACAGAGCCCATAAGAAACCATGCCAATTAGCCGGGCATGGGGCACACCATTGAGGAGGCAGAGGCAAGTGGATCTCTGTGAGTTTCAAGGCATGCTGGTCTACATAGTGGGTTTCAGGACCCGTCTCAAAAGACAAAAGCATAGTAGTGGATAATCAGAGGAGGCAGGGCTAGCTAGGAAAGGTGAAAGAAAGGAATGAAAATAATGGACAGATGAGGGGACTCAGAATCTTAGAAAGAGAACACATGAAGCCTATAACCAAGGCAGAAAGCCTTCAGGTCTACCCTGAAATGTTATCATTATTTTTAACTCTTGTTTTTTAAAGACAGGGTCTTGCTATAATAGTCCCAAGGCTGGTCCTGAAACTCATGTTTTTTCTAATTCCTCAGCTTCCTAGGCTACAATTATAGGTGTTAACCATCTATATTTATTTTTCTTTCTTTTGTTTTTTTTTTTTTTTTTTTTTTTTTGGACTTTTTGAGACAGGATCTCCTGTCTGGAACTCACTCTGTGGCCAGTCTGTCCTTGAACTTACAGAGATCCGCCTGCCGCTGCTCAGAGTGCTGGGATTAAAGGTGTGTGCCACTACAACCCATCCAGGTTCCATGTTGTATTTTAAAATATTTTATGTTTGTTATCATTTGGGGGGGGCTACAAATGTGCCACAGTGTGCACCGACTCTGTGGAGGTCAGGTGACAACTTTGTGAAATCATTTCTTTTCTGCCTAAACCTTTATACCTTTACTGTTTCGGAGTGGGGGGGGGGGGGGGGGGGGAGGGGGGGGGGGGGATTGTAACTTAGGTAACCAGGCTTGCAGCGCAAGCTCCTTTACCCACTGGGCTTCTCTACTAACAACTCCAAATTAATGTTAAAAGCTATGAAAGGGTAATTCTAGCACGCAAATGAGATTGTTTGTTTGTTTATTTATTTATTTAGTTTATGTGTTATGAATGTCTGTCCTGCAAAATGGCAAGGTTTGTGCACGCTGTGTCCGTGTAATATCCGCGGAGGTCAGAAGAGGGCATCGGAATTCCCCTGGAACTGGAGTTTAAAGAACGTTCTCCAGCTGCCAATGTGGGTGCTGGATCGAACCGTGGTCCTCTGTAAGAACAAGTCCGGTGCTCTTAACCACTAGGCCATCTCTCCAGCCCAATTGAGTTTTAGTTTTAAAGAAAGAAAAGGAAGAACATGAAAGGTGCGGGATGGGGGAGGAAAACCTGTTTTGGGGGACGTCTAGGAGAGTGGGGAGGACTGTGGGGTGGAATGCAATCAAGATATAATGTATAGTAGTATGAATATTTATCAAAAATAAATAAAAATAATTTTTTACATATAAACTTTGACATCTATTAATAAATCTGACTTATATCTTCTAAAAAGAAGCTAGTTACCATTAATGAAAGACCATCTGCTCATTATACTAGGGTTAACAAATAAGTAATACAAGATGCATTTATTCAAGTGTCTTTTTATTAATTGGTTTTGTTGTTGTTTTTGGTTGGTTGGGGTGTTGTTTTTGTTTGTTTGTTTGTTTTTTGATAAAGGGTCTCCCCATAGCCCCAGCGAGCCTGGAACTCACTCGGTAGACAAACTCTGGCCTGGATCTCACAGAGATCCTCCTGCTCTGCCTCCTGAGTGCTGGATTAAAAGCATGCATCTGCCTGCGCTGCCCCCTGAGCAAGTGCTGGAGTAAAAGTATGTGCTACCATGCTGGGCAAGCAGTCTTCTCTTCTTTAATAAAAACGTGGTAATATGGTGACATGTAGTTTAGAGATGCTAGAAAACTTGTTTGTACACCTTCATTGTAGGTTGTTTTGTGGTTTGATTTATGGGGGGGTACTGTGTGTATGATAAACTATTCTTTGCTTGGATGAAAGAAAGGTGTGAATACATGAACTTATATCAATAATACATAACCTAGCAAACCGATAAAAAATGTTTAAGTTTGATAATATCCAATACTGGTAAGAAGGAAAAAAAAAAGGCAGGCGCTTTAATATACTTGTCATATGGATTTTAAATTACTGTGTTCATTCCAGATTATTATCTGGAATACTTCTATTTTACCATACTTCAGCAAATTTACCTTAAGGTATACTTAGGAAAATTTGGCAACATTTGTTTATAAGATTTCATTAAAATGTCATTCATAATAACAAAAAACTAGACATAAACTAAAGGTTCACTAATAAGAAATATTATTACTATTATGATTATTATTATTATTATACTATTACAAATGTGACACTGTAGGCATTAAAAAGAATCTGGCATGGGTAGGTAGCCAGCCAGGTTTGAATTTTTGAAGACAGCAATGATTTATCTTCATCTATATATAAGAGTGTCATAGAACAATGTTGTGACCATAGTTAAATATTATATTTTATAAGAGATTTTATGATAATTTTTGTTATAATATCTAGATGTTTATACCTTAAAATTTCTGGAAGGGGGAAAAAAAAACCTATTAATAGATATCCCACAAGAAAACAATTGCAAGCAAAAAAGCTTTACTGTTTCTTTACATATTTTATGAGCTTCTTATATTTAATCAAGTATATATAGTCATTTCAATTGTTTTAAATGTCAGTAGTTATAATGATAAAAGAATGATGACAATTATATTGTTCTCTATATTTTATACTCAGGTAGGTCATTTTAAATTTATATAATTACAATCTGGAAACTTATATTTAGATTGTAAATATTAGTTAGATACATATCTTTCTAAGATCTGTCTTAGTTTCTTTCTGTTTAACAAACAGAACCATGGGAGAGTGGCAGAAAGTTTAAGAAATTACCATTTCCCCTCTTAGCACTTTATTTCTAGCTGTGCTATGCTTTAAGGCCTTTCCCTTAAATCTGATCACTTAGCAACTTGCTGTCATTTCCAACCAATTACACTTCATGCCAAGAGAGAAACATAAGTGATCAGATGACAGCAATATAACTGATTAAAACCAAAGTATTCCAATAATAGCTTGTTTTGTCTTCATTATATTCAACATAAACTTGAATGATACTTTCACTGATGTGAATACTTGAGTTGATAGCATGTACACATAACCAGTCTCATGAATATTTAAGTTTTAGGTACAAATGTTAGAAAAATTAAGAATGAAGCTGGTTAGCTACTAGACCATTGATAGCTCAAGGACTAGAGGCTAAGTTCTGATACCCATAATAGCAACCTGTAAGAAAGTTAAGACAGAGCATTCAACTTTTGATACAAAAGAAAGACCAGTTTAAATTGCTCAAGACACATTTGGCATTACAATGCTACCTAGTCATGGCTCTTGGAGCAACTCAGGCTGCAGACTCTACAGGTTCTAACAAAGGATGCCGGGATGGCTGAGTTAGAATATCACAGCCTCACTCCAGCTAAGAGAAGTATAAGCAAATCTCGTCTTTTACCTCCCAAAAGTAAAAATTAAAAAAAAACAGCTTTCCCAGAATGGAAAGCCAGGAACTTGTCTGTAACAACAATTAAGTATTCTGGCTTGGCAGGCCACATCCAATCTCAGTATCCTATCTTTGTTTTGTCTTTGTATAACCATTTAAAACTGTAAAGACCATTAACTCACAGGCTGTATAAAATAAGCCTCAGTTATGACCAAATTTGGCCTACTGGCTGCTGTTTATTGCTACCCTCCTTTCATCCAGGGTGTGACGCCTCAGATAGATACGTGATGCCTCCAGTGCCCCTGACTCTGAACACACCCTAAATCATACTCTCATTAACATACAGGCTGGAAAAACACATCTTGAGTATTTCTAACAGTATAATAAAAACATCATCATTAATAAAAAGCTTGTAATATCCTTCAAGACCTTTACCAACCTTTAATGTTAAAAAAAAAAAAATTTTTTTTTTTTTTGTTTTTTTTTTGTCTTTTCGAGGCAGGGTCCTCCCGGTAGGACCCCAGCTTGTCCTGGAACTCACTTGTAGCCACACAAAGTGAACTCACAAAGATCCGCCTGCCCTCTGCCTCCCAAGGGCCTAGGATTAAGGTGTGCGCCGCCACGCCCAGCAAAAAAAAAACCTTTAATGTTATCTCTGATAATTATAACAAAACTTACCAAATTGTTTTGTAATCAGATACAACAGTAAATAACTTAATACTGTGAAAATAATTGTTATACTTATCATTTTTAATAACATTACTAAGGCACAGTTTTGCATATCAAGTCGTTCAATTTTCTACTGTAAAATCCAACAGTTTGGTAGTAAGTTTCCAATCTATGGAACCATCATCATAAAACAGGTTTGCGTATCATCATCATTCCAATATGATTTTCCATTCACATTACTGCCTATTTCCTCTCATTCTCACCCCAGCAATCACTAGTCTTTTTTATCATAACTTTTCCTTAAACTTGGCATTTAATATTAATAGTATTATGTACGTGGTTTCAACAGATGCGTAGATGACAAAAATGTGGTACTTCACACATTCAAGAGCAGTAAGAAAAGACGACATCATGAACTTTGGCAGTAAATGGGTGGAACCCGAAGCCATTATGCTAAGTGAAGTTAACATAGTCCCAGAAAAACAAACGGTAAATGGTTTCCCCTCCCTCATTTGTGGATGCCTAACACCAAATCCCCAGTGTTGAAAGGCAAGCTGAAACATTAAATGTGACATTTCTTTTTTATCTGAAGCAAATGTGTTGTAATAATGTAAATCTCTATTAATGGGCTCGAGAATTGACCTACCACTTATGTTTTAGAAGACTTTGTACTTACTGTATATGGGTGGAAGGTAGGGTTAGTGTCATATATTGAGAGTAGATTCATATGTTTATATTTTATAATATAAAATGAAAGGGGGAAAATGTGGAATTCCTGGGGGCTGGAGAGATGGCCTAGCGGTTAAGAGCACCAACCTGTTTCTTTGGCAAGAGGAACCTGGTTCGAATCCTCCCCGCACCCACACGCGGCGGCTGAGAAACGGCTTACTCCCGTTCCAGGGGAACAGACACACTCCTCTTTCTTCTGACTGCTGCGGCATTGTATGACAACGGGTGCACAAACGCTACATGCAGACAGTACATTCATACACTACAAAATAAAATAAATAGGGGCTGGAGAGATGGACTAGCGGTTGGGAGCGCCGACAGCTCTGCAGAGGACCCGGGTTCGATCCCAGCACCCATAACATGGCGGCTAAGGAACCGTCTTTAACTCCGATTCCAGAAGAAATCCAGTTCACACAGGGGAATCCGAGACCCTCTCTGGCCTCCCGCGGCGTTGCACGACACGGGTGCACAGACCCTGCATGCAGACAATACATTCATACGCATACAAAAATAAATATAAAAAAATAAATAATAAATAAATAAATGAAAAATTAAAAAAAAAATAAAGGGGGAAAATGTGAATTTCATAAACATATGTTGGAATTAAACATACAGTTTATTCCAGAGGTCCATAATTTTGATGCATATTGATTTATAAGCCTATATTTGGAGGCAATACAAATAGGAGGGAAAAACAACATAAAGCCTGGGTTAAAGCTGACTGATACGGGCCTGAAAGAGATGGCCTAAGCGGTTTAAGAAGCGCCAACTGCCTTACAGAGGACCTGGTTTTCGATCGCCAGCACCCACATGTGGCCGAGAACCGTCCTGAAACCTCCAATTCCAGGAGAACTCCAGTTGCCAGGGGAATCCGAACACCCTCTTCTGACCTCCGCGGCAATTGCACGACACAGGTACACACAAATCTACTCAGCAAAATACATTCAATACACATACAGAAATAAAATAAAAAAATTAAAAAAAGAACTTACTGATACAGTTAAACTCTGCCCAAACAGACAAGCCTGTGCAGGAAAAAAACTTTGGAGACTAAGAGAAAGATGCAAGACATGTATGGCAGAAGGTATGAACAGGGGTGGGGGGGGGCAGGGAGAGGGGAAGGCGTCTAAATTGGGCCCGGAAAGATAATGAATGAAATACCACAATTCTCAATAAAAGTATTTAAAAAAAAAAAAAAGAATTTGTTTTTGGAGGCTAGAGCAGAAATATATTGATTTTTAGACCTTGAACTTGAATCTCTAACCAGACATAACATGCTTCTTTGCTCTACTAACTAAATCATATCTATGAAGAATGAGTCTCACTTCTTTCTATTCTAGATGACTTTAACTCTGCTCTTTGCTTGACTATCCTGATTAAAATTCCCACATTAATGTTGAACAAAAGCAGTAGGAACACATACCCTATTTTAATTCTTTAAAAAAAAAAAAAATCAATTTTATTTATTTAACTTTTGTTTAGATGGCATACAACATCGGTGGGGCATATGTGGTATATTACAGGTACACATGAGTGTTCGTGAGTGTTCATATCTGTGTGCACTCACTGAGTTCACTCGCCACAATATTCCTTGAGACAAGGTCTGTTCACCAAGCCTGGATTCTCCCAGTTTTTCGGCTAGACTGGCTGGCCGGCCTTGGGGATCTGCCTTGGTCCTCAGGCTTCTATGGCAAATGCACAGAGCTGTCTCCACAATCCTATCTTATTCTTGATCTTAGGAAGAAAGTACCACTCAGTTTTATATCACTAAGTATTATACTCAGCCATTGGTTTTTCTGAGATACCCCTTATAAAATTAAGGACTCTGGACTCAGGAAATGGTCCAGCAGTTAAAAGTGTGCATCACTCTTGCAAAACACCCTAGTTTCAGTTGCCAGCACCCCACAGCAGGCAGCGCACAACTGTCTGTATGCGAGCTCCAGGGGATCTGATCCCTGCAGCCTCCATTCACATGCACCTACCCCCCGCCCAGCACATAACACATAATTAAAAATTTAAAAAAACAACATTAAAAATTAAGGACACAGTTTTTTTTGGGTTTTTTTTTTTTTTTTGAGACAGGGTCCTCCCCTATATCCCCAGCTGGACTAAGAACTTTGTAGACCAGGCTGGCCTCAAACCTAACAGAGATCCCCTGCCTCTGTCTCTGCCGGAGCAGGGAGCGCTAGGATCAAAGTCCCCAGTGCTAATGATCAGGTGTGGGCACCATGCCTGGCTTAAAGACATTCTTAGCCGCCATGTGGGTTGCTGGAAATCGAAACCCGAGTCCTCTGCAAGAGCAGTTGGCACTCTTAAACCATTGTAGCTGTCTCTCCAGGCCCCAGGACACTGAGTTTTTAAAGGGAGGTTCGGGAGTGAATCCTGGTCTTCTCCATGGTGAAGCAAATACCATACATTAAGCACTACCAAGTTCCCAAATGATTTCTTAATCTCTATGTTCGGAGACTCTCAATCAGAGGAATTCTGGAGTCTTGAAATTATGGGGGTTGTTTGTTGGTTTGCTTGTTAGGTCAGTAATATGACAAACTTTAATAACTCTGAAACTTTAAAGTAAACTTGAATTCCCAGATTAACCTTATTTGGTCATTGTTAGAGTTCAAACAGAGGTGGTTCACCATGACATGTTGGGAGTTGGGCCTATAGAGTGACTAGGCAAAAAGGGATGAAGATTTTTCTTACAGGAGTGGATTCATTCTCCAGAGAACAAGTTGTTATAAAGCAAGGAACCTTCTCATGTCTAACCTCTTTAGCACATTGCTTATTTCTCTACTTCCCCATTTTTCTGCCATGTTATGATGTAATATGAAGTTCCAACCAGCCTAGAGCCATGAACCAACAAAAAAAAAAAAAAAACTCCATTGTTTTAAATTTTTTAATTTTTTTTATTATTTTTCCGGATGTGTATGAATGTAGTGTCTGCATGCAAGTCCTGTGCACCCATGTCGTGCATCGTCCGCGGAGGTTAGAGGAGGGTGTCGGATTCCACTGGAACTGGAGTTCTCTGGAATTGAGTTTTCAGACGGCTCAGCCGCCATGTGGGTCTGAGGATCGAACCTGGGTCCTCCGCAAGAGCGGTCGGCGCTCTTAACCGCTAGGCCATCTCTCCAGCCCAAAACTCCATTGTTTTAATAAATCTTCCAGTGTTAGGCATTCTGTTACAGCATTAGAAAATGGACCACAGCAGTCAAAATGAAGTATCTGTATATATTGCTGGATTCTAGTTGTTAAAAATTGATTAAAACATTTACAGCTATATTTAATTGTTGGTATTACACTGTAGTTTTGTCTAGTTTTGTTTTCAAGGTACTTCTCACTATTTTGGGTGGGAAGGTAAATCACATTATTTCATCCTAGCAGGAAGTATTCTGCTGCATAATTATGTTATTGTCTTCTCCTTCCTAGCCTTGGTAGTACTTGCCATTACTATCATTTTACATATAGAGAAAAGGCATACAGGGGAAAAGAAGTCTGTAATGCAATGGGACAAAGGTGGGTTTTATTTAGTATTTATATTTATGTCTATGAGTGGTTTTGCCTACAGAGATGTTAAGTATACCATATGCATGCAATGATTACAAAGGTAAGAAGAGGGCATAGGAATCCCAGGGAACTGGTGTTACAGATGACTGTTAGCTTCCACATAGGTGGCTGGAAATGAAACCAGGGCCCTATGCAAGAGAAGCAAGGGTTCGTACGGCTGAGGCCATCTCTTCCAGCCTATAATTATTGTGAGTTTTTAAGCTTGAAATAAGATTTTGATACAGAATGAAGAAAAAAAAAAAAAATTGGGGGGAATCTAAAATCATCCTCTGATACCTAATATGGTATAACAAATTAAAATATTCAAGTAGATTTTCCTTTTTTTAAGGCACAATACAACATCTGTTTTATTGAATAAAAATTTTCTAGACGATCCAAATAGTCTGGCCCACAGCCCATATCTTAATCACTATGGTATCTCTTGAAAAAAGTGAATACCTATGGTTTCTATAGTTTGGGACCTATTAAACTATTAACTACTGAATATACTGAAAATATAACACATGAAAAAAGATTCAATCAGCTAGTAAGAATTTTGTAAGGATATTCTATAGTCCCAAAAGACAAACAAAAACAATAATACAACAGATGTTGTTGTTAAAATTTTATCTGATCTTCAAAACTAGATTGTGAAAAATGCATTACTATGCATATGCTATGGACGAGGAAAATTGAAACACAACATTGAGAAACTTGCTTAAAGTCTGCCATCCCTTAAGTAGCAAGGCAAGTATCAAACTCAAGTCTCTATAGCAGAATAGTCCTCAAGTTTTGCATTCGGGTTTTTGTTTACGTTTAATAAGATTACAGTATTGTCAACCTTAAGAAACAAGAAGCACTGCCAAGGACCTTTGGGAACAAAGAAATTTCAACATCAGAGTCTAGCAGAGCTCAGTCCCAGTACATGAGAACTGAGCTTTGAAGATAATATGACAGGAGGGACTTCACAAATCTCTGCATAAGATCTGCTCTGCTTCCTTTCTAAGGCAAGTTTTCTTGTAAAACTAGCTGAGTGCTTTTTTTCTAGATTTCTGGTCATCTATAGCAGACATGGTTCAATTCACTTGTACTACTAGCTAGTGGCTATAATGTAAAAATCCTCTTAAGAGTAAACAAGGAGGAGATGTCCTGAGCGCAGGAAGAGCCTTGATCAACTTGATTGAACATACAAGCCCCCCCTGCTGGATGGTGGGACCCATGAGCTGTGTGGGTTTGGGCACAACTGCTTGCAAATTGGTTTTACATGAAGGATGCTTGTACTCACAAATTATCACTTATTGTTAAAAAAAAATGAAAACAAAACAAAACAAAAAAGCAGAGAAAGATGCAGAAAACTTACGGCAGAATGCATGATCTGGGATGGGTAGGGATGGGGTGGGGGGAAGGGAAGGGGATATATGCCTGAACTGAATTGGAAAATGTTGTATGAAATACACAAAGCATCAATAAAAATAAATAAATAAATAAATAAATAAAATTAAAAAAAATAATAATCTCAAATTTGTACCCAGGGTAAAGAGCCTAGATGCTTACAGATATTGCCAAGGTCCAAATTTTGCCTCATTGCACCTGTGAGATCTTGGAAAAGTTTCCAAACTCTCTAAGCTTCTGCATTTTCATCTATAAAATGGGATAATGATTTTACTGTTAATGTGCCTGAAGATTATTGAAACTAAACACACGAAAAGTGTTTGGAATAATATTAGCTACTCGGAAAGCATTATTTAAATTTTTCTATCAACATTACTACTCTTCCTGTAGTTAACATTACTACTCATCTCTATAGTTATATAGAGAAAAAATTACATAGACAGGCACTTTAGAGATTCTTGAACATAAAGAATACTTGCATGTAATGTAAAATAACAATGTTGCAATACTTTCTTTAAAACGTGTTTCTATGCTTTGAATATAGCTGTATTAGTGTCCTAAAATTGACACTAGAAATTGACATCAAGCATTTTTATAAATATGTAAACAACTTATAAAACACAAACAGAAATAATCAGAGACAAGTCAATGAAATAAAGCAAAATTTCCCACAATACAGTATGAAATTTCTACTGTGTGCTCAGTAACATACAATGCTTTTTATAGGCTACGTAAGATCCGAGCCTTAATAACTCTTAATAAACCTAAAATATTAGATAACAACAAACATAAATCCAAGCAGTGGCCCATAACTTTAGTTCCAACATGTAGAAGGCAGAAGCAGGTGGATGTCTGAATTTGAGGCTAGACTGGTCTACATAGCAAGTTCCAGATAAACCAGACCTACATAGTGAGATCCTATCTCTAAGAAACAAACAAAATAAACCACAAATAAAGAAATCCAATCTATATCTTAGAATAGATAAATAAGGCAAAATACAAGTAAATGCCAGAGAGAAGCATATAACTTTAGAAGGAAGAAAATCACCCCCTCCCCTTTTTTAACATTGATTTAATGTGCCTTGGGGTGCTATGGAAGTCAGAGGACAATTTGCAGGTATTGGTTCTCTCCAGAAGGAACTCCCTGTAAACTTGTACAGCAACTATGGAAAGCAGTGTGGAGAACCCTTGGAAGACTCAAAATGATCTTGCCATTTGACCCAGTCATACCACTCCTGGGCATATACCCACAAGACTCATCTTAGTGCAGAAATACATGCACAGCTATATTTATTGCAGCTCTGGTTCACAATACCAAAAAGCTGGAACCAACCCAAATGCCCCTCAACTGACGAGTGGATAGAGAAAATGTGTTACATGTACACAATGGAGTTCTATGCAGTGGTAAAGAAAGACAACATCATGAACTTTGCAGGTAAATGGATGGAGCTAGAAGACATTATATTAAGTGAAGTAACACAGTCCCAGAAAAACAAATGATGAATGGTATCCCTCATATGTAGATGCTAGCACCAATAACCCAGTTATAAATATTTCTTGTGGAGAGGGATGCATATTAAAAGAACAACAACAGAAAGACTGCATCAGAAAACTGACTGTGAAAGGTGAATTGGGAAGGGTGGAAGGGGTGGGGGGACAGCGGGTGTATATTCGATTAATACATATTTAATTGACGTGAGTTCAACAAGTATCCAATTTTGCCCAGACTCTGTCTACAGGTTACAAGGTGTTTTAGGACTTAATAAAAGTAAATATGTGTATATTAAACAACACTGGTTTAAAGGTTCTGATAAAAATGGTAATGCACCTGAGTTAATTGGAAATATAAATTGTTGTTGTCCACATTTGTTTTACTTAAAATCTGTATAACAATAACTCTGGGATTGGCACATACAAATGTTCTCTATAATTTTTCTGTTGTACAGTATCACCTTGTAGCATTCTCTTTTACCTGTAGGATGATTTAACTTAAAAAATTAAGTTTGCTTCCCAAGTTAACCACATACCATCACCCAAAACAGCATGGGTGAATTTGATGAAATCTGTGCCTTGATTCCTGCCTATAGGTATGTGTAATACAACTAACTGCCTTTTTGAGNTTTTTTTTTTTTTTTTGGTCGAACTCTCTGCTTTTACCAAAGATCATCTCTTTCATTTGTGCACTGAATCCACCTATAAAGCCATGCTACTCCTCACATCTCTCTTCTACATTGTCAATCTTCCCTGCTTCCCTTTAGCTTACAAGCATGCTATAAAATTTCCCATCTCGAAACAAACAAGTCTCCCACAACTCTGCTTTGCTTTCCAGCCACTTTCCTTAAGTGGATTAAGTTTTCTTGGGGTGGGTGGAGGGGGAGCGTGTTGACAGCATATGCATGTGTATGTGGTTGGGTGAATGCACATGTATGTGTGGGTGTGTGTACATGTATGTGGAGGCCAAAGGTCGATGTCAGGTGTCTTCCCCTAGCACGCTCTACCTTATTTTTCTCACACAAGCTCTTACTGAACACAGAGCTCTACCAATTCAGTAAGAGTAGCTGACAGGGATCATCCTGTCTCTGCATCTCCAGCACTAGGATTAAGGCAAATACTACCACATCTGGCTTTTCACATGGGTGCATCAAAACCTAAGTCCTCATGGTTGCAGGATAAGTACTTCAGTGAGTTATTTCCCCAGCCCCAAAGTACATAAAAAAAAAAAAAAAAGTCTATGGTCGGGTATGGTGGTACATGCCTTTGATCCCAGCACTCAGGAGGAAGAGGTAGGCAGATCTCTATGATTTTTATGCTGGTCTGGTTTATCTACATAGTAAGTTCCAAACCAGCAAGGCAGACATAGTGTCTTAAAAAAAATAAGTCTACCTTTTTGGCCTCTATTTCTTTTCCTTCCATTCTTTTCCTGAACCTACTTCAGTCAACTGTCCTTCCCATTATTCCACTAAAAACAGTCTTGTCAAGGCTGGCAAATCCAGCACTCATTTCTCAGTGTTTCTATGACTTCACCTACCAATAGCAATTCACATAGTATACATATTTCTCCTCTCCCTATAGCATCTTGACTTGTCCTCTAAAACACACCTCACAGGGTGCAGTCATCTGACTTTTCTCATGGTACCCTGACAATTTCCCTAAGTAGTGTCATCGAGACACATGGCTTTAAATATCACTTCACCATTTATAATTTTCTTTTTTTTTAATTTTATTTATTTTTGTATGTGTACGAGTGTACTGTCTGCATGTAGGTTTGTGCACCCGTGTCGTGCAATGCCGCGGAGGTCAGAAGAGGGTCTCAGATTCCCCTGGAACTGGAGTTCTCCTGGAATTGGAGTTACAGACAGTTCTTAGCCACCATGTGGGTGCTAGGGATAGAACCCGGGTCATCTGCAAGAGTAGTCAGTGCTCTTAACTGCTAGACTATCTCTCAGCCCCGTATAATTTTCAAACTTAGATCTACAGCCACAACCTCTCATGATTTCCAACCACATTCTTTATATCTCCACCAAATGCAGACAGGTAGTTCATGAGGAATAAATGTGACAGATGTTTTTGCTAGAACAACAAATACATGGGTTCATAATTTTAAGTCTAACATAGTGATAATTTATGGTAATAAAGTAGGAAGAACAGGACTTAAGAAGAAAATAGTACTTACTCTCACAGTGCATACACAAAAACTCGAATGACACAAAAGCCCAGCATGGCCTCTGCTCAAATGTGACATCCAAATGTGTGAAGCATTCCGCACTTTTAAAAAACATTTTCTTTTCACCATTTTTATCTTATATGTATGAGTGTACTGCCTGCATGTGTGGAAGTGCACTCGTGTCATGCACATTCTATACTTTTAAATAATACTTTTTCCTGGAAGAAGTTATAAGCTACCAATTCAATATCTTTACTTGAGATACAGCCTATTTATACCTTGCTTTTGCTGGATACTATCAGTAAGTTTATAATCTGTGTCTTTTAAATACCTTGTCAGAATTGTTAAAATAATGCTGTTCAAGCCAAGTTTGGTAACAAATACCCCAAATCTCAACACTGCGAGGCTGAGAAAGGATTATACCATAGAGCCCATCATAGGATGGATAACAAGACTGCCTCAAAAAGAAAACCAAAAATAAAGTTGCTCATCATATTGCCTTATCAACTTTTACTGTCTTTGGAGTATATATTGATGTCTCATCTTTAATCTCGATATGGTTTATAACATCCCCTTTCAAAACCAAGTTAAGCTAAAATTTTATCAACTTCATTAACCCATCAAAAGAATCAGTTTTCTTTTCACAAATTCCTTTTGCTATTGTCTGTCCTTTTTCTATTTTGGTAACTTCTACTCTGATCTGAGGCCAAAAGAAAGCATCAGATCCCCAGGAACTGCAGTTACAGCCCCCAACCCAGGTCTTCTTCAAGAGCAGCAAGTGCCTTTTACTGCTGAGCCATCTCTCCAGCCCAGAACACTGATTTTTTTTTTAATTTTTTTTAAATTTTATTTATTTCTGTATGTGTATGAATGTACTGTCTGCATGCAGGTTTGTGCACCCGTGTCATGCAATGCCGCGGAGGTCAGAAGAGAGCGTCTGATTCCTCTGGAACTGGAGTTCTCCTGGAATTGGAGTTTTGGACGGTTCTCGGCCGCCATGTGGGTGCTGGGGATCGAACCTGGGTTCTCTGCAAGAGCGGTCGGCGCTCTTAACCACTAGGCCATCTGTCCAGCCCTAGAACACTGATTTTTAAGCTATTCTTCTTTAATTCAATCATTAAAAAAGTGAATGACAGAGGATTAACTTCCAGAATATATCAACTATTCAAAAAACAAAGAAAACAAATAACTTGCTCAAAAGATGGAGTAAAGAGCTGAACAGAGACTTCAAAAGTGAGGAAATAAAGATGGCTGAGAAACATCTTAAAAAGTGTACAGTGTCACTAATAATTAAGGAAATGGAAATTAAAAGCACTTTAAGATATCATCTCACTGTGACAAGACTGGCTAGGATCAAAAAAACAAATGATACCAAGTGCTGGAGAGGTTGTGGGGAAAGGGGAACACTCATCCACTGCTGGTGGGAATGTAAACTCGTACAGCCACTATGGAAAGCAATGTGGAGAACTCTTAAAAGACTCAAAATGAACCTACAACCTGACCCAGTCATACCACTTCCGGGTATATACCCACAAGACTCATCCTACTGCAGAGACACATGCACATCCATGCTTATTGCAGGTCTCTTCACAATAGCAAAGAGCTGGAACCAATCCAAGTGCCCCTCAACCAACGAGTGGATAAGGAAAATGTGGTACATCTATACAATGGAGTTCTATGCAGCAGTAAAGAGAGATGACATCATGAACTTTGCAGGTAAATGGATGGAGCTAGAAAATATTAAGTAACACAGTCCCAGAAAAACAAATGGCAAATGGTATCCCTCATTTGTGGATGCTAGCACCAAATACCCAGTTGTAAGGCAAACTGAGCAATGTTAATGTTATATTCTTCTTTATCTGAAAGCAACTGTGCTCTTATAATGTGAATCCGTTAACAAGCTCTAGAATTAACCTACCACTTATTTTCAGACTTTTTAATCTTGGTATATGGCTAGAGGGCAGGTATGCATATTTTAGAGTAAGATAAAATTAAAAGGGAAAAATGTGAATCCTGACACATGATTTGGAAATAACATACAGTTTATTTTCAGACAACATAATTTTAGTATAGGTGTGACATATTTATGTTGAAGCAATACAAATTGGAGGGAACAACAACAAAAGAACTGGGACAAATAACCAACTGAAACAGTAAAGTTTTCCCCCAAACAATAATCCTCTGCTTTGAAAAACTTTAAAAGGACTCAGAAAAAGATACGAGACATGTATGGCAGAATGCATGAACTCAGGTGGGGTGGGAGGCATGGAAAGGGAAATGTGTCTAAATTGGACTGAGAAATGATGTATGAAATGCACAAACTCTCAATAAAAATATTCTTTAAAAACTTTAAGAGCAGTTAGTGCACTGAGCCATCTCTCCATCCCCTAGCGTAGTTCTTTCAATTCTAACTTTGTTTCATGTTTTTGAGGGGGTCTGTTTAGAGATGAGCACATACTATTATTATTACTGTCTGTCCAACTTTTTCTTCAACAACAGCCCTCAGCTTAAAGATCAATTTTGTCTGGTATTGGTATAGCCAATCCCACTTTTACTTATTTTCATGGTTTACCATTATCCACCATTTAGTCATTTTGTGTGTTTAAAGTTTTTCTATACAGACAACTTATATTTAGGTTGTTTTTTTTACCATCTCATAAACCTAGGCTTTTGGATGGAGTGTGTAGACCATTCCCAAGGCACATAACTATTCACATGCAAAACTGGGTTTTTATGTTGATATGCATTTTCTATTCATTTTGTTTGTTCCTTTGCTCCTCCTATAAAAATCAAGTTGGGTGTGGTAATGCACCCCTTTGATCCCAGTACTTGGGAGGCAGAGGCAGGAGGACCTCTGAGTTCAAAGCTAGCCTGGTCTACATAGTGAGCTCCAGGCCAGCTGGGAATAAAGGGAGACCCTGCCTCAAAAAGACCAAAAAAAAAAAAAAAAAAAAAAAATCAGTATCTCATTTTTATTCTACTATTTAAACTATTTCCTTTTTTACTTGCTCTAGAGATTACAATGTGCACATTTAAAAACTGTAAATACGTATTATATGAATACATAATAAGCAAGTTCCAGATGATCTATCTTCCTCTGCCACCTTCCTTTTACCATAGGACTGCAATGCTAAACTAGTTTTATTTCCTATACGTTTATCTTTAAAATACCATTCACACTGGGAATGGTAGTACATGCCTTTAATCCCAGCACTCAAGAGGCAGAGGCAGGAGGATCTCTGTAAGTTCAAGGGCAGCATAGCAAGTTCCAGGCCAGCTGGGGTCACAGGGAGACCCTGTTTCAAAAAGACCGAAATCAATACTACTACTACTACTAATAATAATAATAATAATAAAAAATAGCATTCACTGGAGTTCTCAGGACCAAAATAAAGGAATCATTCCAGATACTGTCTTTTCTCTTATACCTCATATTTCTGGCTAAATCCACCTCCTCAATAGCCTTCTTCTGTCTTCATTGTCACTGACAAACTTATTCCTTCATCGTTTTTATTAGATCACTCTAGTCTCCTCACTTTTCTCTGCTTAAGTTTCGTCATCCTCACATCCTCACATGGCCCCTCAACACTTTTTATGTCCCCAGAAAATCTTATCCCACTGTTCTGAGAAGGATTTTTTTCAATGCTTCCCATTTATGTGTAGGGTAAATGTAATCTCTGTGGAATGGTACACAGAGCCCTCCAGGACTGGCCCACTGCCTATCACTGTCTAACCCCATTAACTACTACTATCTGATAACATTTGATGTTCTAAATGATAGAAAGCTGCTTAAAACTTCCTTTTTTACATTAATGAAACCATTTCTTCTGCCTGGAATGCAGTCCAGGCATGTTAGAAAAACAAATGCCTAGTCATGCTTAATCTCTCAACTGCTATCTTCTTTACATAATTTGGTCCCATAAAGTAGTTCCTCATTCCTCTAAGAATGTTGTGTGTTTCCTAATACACATTGCATTTTAATGCAGATGTTTATTCTTCTGTTTCTCTTCTCTTAATGTGTATCTTATTAAAAATGTGAAAAGTCTTTTCATCTCTCATTTTTCAGCACACAGTAGGCACTTGATAGTTACCTGCTTATTCAATAAACAAGCTGTGAAGGTAGAAATGACCTTGTAAGTTCTAAAGTAGCTGCAAAGAATGAATAGGTACTTTGGGAATCACAGGATGTCGGTAACAGCAGTCTACATACAGTAGTATAAAAACACTATTGTGCAATTGTTATGAAACACATTTTGTAGATAAAAAATGGAAGTAAAAAAATGTCATGAAGTTCAGTTAAGGTTACAGTAGGGGATAAAGCCCTGAGCTGAGTGCTTTTGTTCACTATTACCCCATTTTTCAATATAGACAAATACTAAATTACCAGTGCTATTTTTTTTAAGTTACTTACATTTTTTTTTTTTGTATGTGTATGGATGTACTGTCTGCATGTAGATTTATGCACCCGTGTCGTGCAATGCTACGGAGGTCAGAAGAGGGTGTCAGATTCCCCTGGAACTGGAGTTAAAGATGGTTCTCAGCCGCCATGTGGGTGCTGGGGATCAAACCCAGGTCCTCTTCAAGAGCAGTCGGCCCTCTTAACTGCTAGGTCATCTCTCCAGCCCACCAGTGCTAATATTAGGGCTTTGATATCTACTGAAACTTTTTTTTCTTTTCTTTTTTTTGGGGGGGGCGGTCTAAATTGATGCTTTGTGTGTTTCATACATCATTTTCCAATTCAGTTCAGACATATTTCCCTTTCCCTCCCCGCCCTCATCCTATCCCACCCCATCCCAGATCATGCATTCTGCCATAACTGTCCTGCATCTTTCTCTCAGTTTTTTTCATTTTTTAGCAATAAGTGATAATTTATGAGTACAAGCATCCCTTTTTTGGTCTTTTTGAGATAGGGTCTCCCTTTTGTCCCAGCTGGCCTGGAGCTCACTATGTAGACCAGGCTGGCCTTGAACTCACAGAGATCTGCCTACCTCTGCCTCCCAAGCGCTGGGATTAAAAGCATGCGTTAAATACCATGCCTGGTATTTTTCTCTTTCCTTTCTTCTGTTTTCTACGCTTTGTTTTCCTCCCTCCTCCCTCTCCCTTTGCTTTCTCTTCCTATAATTATTCCTGTTCAGTTTCCTATAGCAAGTGTGATTCATACTATACTACATGATCGGAACTTCACTCTAATGTAGTCTCTCTCTCTCTCTCTCTCTCTCTCTCTCTCTCTCTCTCTGCCCACAGAGAACCAAGAAACAAGTTAGTAAAGAAGGAGTCTAGTTAGAGTTATATGTATACTTTTTAAGAAATGGAGAAAACTAAGAACTGACATTTGAATCTGGGGGGTAAAGATCTGTGATTAAAATGAGAGCAGTATTTTAGATAACTGGGAGAGAGATGGATATAAAGAAGAAAAATGCTTGGCAAGGAAAGAGAGGCAACCAATCACTGAAGGACACTTCTTTTCAAAATAAGTACAAAGAAAAGAACTAGGATTACAGCTCAGCCAAACAAAACTAGAAAGGCAGCTGTACTTTGTTCCTGACTAGACAAATCCAGGCATGATTAAGGGCTCAAGCTAAGCAGGTTTGTCTAACTGTAGAAAATAACACAGCTAGTTCTAAAGACATCAAAGACCTTGTCTGCCATGTTCACACTTGTCACGGCCAGTTAGGCATACACTAGGGACTCAATTAGTATAACACAATTACTCAAAAGAGTATAAATTATAATTAATCCACATTTCAGTTGAGGTATTCTACACCATCAATCCTGCGTTAAATGTTCATTCATTATACAAAAATTAGTAGAGTATCTACCCTGGGCCAGGTACTATTCTGGGCAATGAGCCTGGAACAATTGATAAAATGAGAATATCTTGGTTCTAACAAAAGGAATTAAATACACACCATACACCAAAATAGAGGAGTTGCCAGATGTGCCAACTCCTAAAAGGAATACAGAGATCCAATAATGAAATATCTATAGATAATGGGAAATGGAGAGTAATTATTTTACACTGGATGACCATGAGAAGCTTTTCTGTTGAGATGTGCTTAAGAAAGTAGGCCACCGCAAATAAGCAAAGAACACTGCAAACAGACATGAAAAATAACCCCAAAGACCTGAGAAAAGGAACAGTGTGGGCATAAGTGAAAAGGAACAAGGCAGCCATCAGGGCTCCAGGAAGAAGACAGAGCTCACAGCAGGACAGGAGCATCCACATGGTGCTCATAATTCACCTATAATTACAACTACCCAGTCATTAATGGCTTCTTTTATGGATAAACAGCTTTGAAACTCACATATTAGAAAATTTTATTTATGCATTTTTCCTTAAATCACCTAAGAGTTGTTTCAGTAATGCAAACGATACTTAGAAGTATAATGTTATTCTAAGACCTAAAAAGTAATTTTAAAAATATTTTAATTTTATGTGTATGAGTGCATTTCCTGCATGTATGTGAGTGCACCCAGGTCATGCAATGCCTGCAGAGGTCAGAAGGAGTCAGGTCCACTGGAACTGGAGCTCCAGACAATAGTTAGCTATCAAGTGGTTGCTGGGAACTGAACCAGGTCCTCTGCAAAAGCAGCCGGTGCTCTTAACCACTGATCCATCTCTCCAGTCCCTCTAAAAAAGTAATTTAAATTTCTAAAATTTTAGCATTCATGAACCCTAAGTACAATAGAACAACTTATTTACAGAAAGTTGTGTCCTATTCAGTAGATGTGAATATCTTTTGGGCATTGGTACTCAACTCTAAGAGAAATATGTATTAGTAAAATTATAAATTCTAATCATGTCCCTTCTGTCTTATCTGCCAATAACTTAGTATGATTTCAAACAGAGTGCACAATACAAGCTTCATTGGTTCTAATGTGAATCTGATATATTTTGACAGGTTAATAGTTTGTCTTCAAGCTTAAAGAACACAAAAATTTTGCTAATTCTGTTAAATATACCTTGTGGGGGGTGAAAAAATGTGAGCGAAGGGGAATGATGTGTTCCTTCAAGAATTGTTAGCAAGTGGGAGGAGGGTGACCACACACTTAGGTACTGACCATGGAACAGAGAAGGTGTGGTTCATTATGAAAGTAGAAATAAACTGTGCTTAGTTTTCATAAGGACATGTACTAAGTCCCCAGCACCAAATGAAAAATAAAATGAGATCACTTCTATATCTGCCACAGTACTTAACCATGGGTTAGTATGATAATAGAAAGCAGATCTCATGAAGTTCACAGTAGTTTGCATACTAGTATTTTTTGTTTAGTAAGTAGTAAATAATAAGACTAGAAATAAAAACATTTCAATATCAAGAAAACATATGAAGGTGCTGAGGAGATGGTTTAGTAAAGTGCTTGCCACACAAATGTGAGGACTCGAGTTCAGATTCCCAGCACCCAAATAAAAGCCAGGCACATGGCATGTTGTAAGAGTGGCACAGGGTGGAGTAGACACAGAAGGATCCTGCAACCTGCTGACCATTCTCAGTGAGACCTGTTGCAAAAGATAAGGTGAAAAGCTACTGAGGAAAACACCTGACATACATCAATCTCTAGCCTCTCATCTGCATCCATACCTGAACATCCAAAAGCAGAAACACATGAACACACACGCCACACACACACACACACACACACACACACGAAAAAAACAAAAAACATCTATATTAGACATGAAATAATTTCAGAAAGCAATTGTGGAAGCAGCAATAATTAGTAACACAAAACCAAATTTTTTCCAAGCAAGTTTTAAATATTTTTCATGAAGCAAAAAAGAAACACTGAGAAAACAAGCCAAACATGAATTTGAGAAATACTGAAATTGCCTACAGTTATGTAAAAAATTAAAGTGAAACAAATGAACTGTCCTATGAAAGGTGCACATTCATTCTACCCAAGACGCTGCACCCACTGCTGCTAGTAAAAGTGAGACAGCACAAGGACTAAGGAGCCCAACTGCAGGGGCTGGCTGTGCTTTAATTTCATCCTCCTACTTGAAATGCAGTTTCAAATTTACCCCAATGTGTTTGTTGGATATAAGGGCAATCAAATATTCCTAAACAAGGATCTGAATAGCCTCTAAAAATGCACAATACAAGCTTCATTGGTCCTAATGTGAATCTGATATATTCTGACAGGTTAATAGTTTGTCTTCATGCTTAAAGAACACAAAAATTTTGCTAATTCTGTTAAATATACCTTGTGGGGGGTGAAAAAAATGTGAGCGAAGGGGAATGATGTGTTCCTTCAAGAATTGTTAGCAAGTGGGAGGAGGGTGACCACATACTTAGGTACTGACCATGGAACAGAGAAGGTGTGGTTCATTATGAAAGTAGAAATAAACTAAATCCCACTGATAAAAACAAACATTTTGCCGGGCGTGGTGGCGCACGTCTTTAATCCCAGCACTCGGGAGGCAGAGATAGGTGGGTTCAAGGCCGGCCTGGTCTATAGAGCGAGCTCCAGGACACCTGGTACTAAAAGGGAGACCCTGTCTCAAAAATACCAAAAAAAGTGAAAAACCAAAAAGAAAAAAAAAGAAAAACAAACAAACATTTTAATAGGCAACTTGTTATTTAGAATAAAGAAGTTATCTGAAAATCTTCCAGAATAAAAGACAATAGTCCCAAATTTTGTAATAGCTATGACAATTTGAAAAAGACCCTCAAGCATAAATAAATACTACCCAAAAAGGTTTGTATAAAGAATAAAGTAGCTCATGGTGGCACATGCCTTTAATCCTAGCACTTGGGAGGCAGAGGCAGGCGGATCTTTGTGAGTTCAAGGCCAGCCTGGTCTACAGAGTGAGTTCCAGGACAGCTGGGGCTACAGGGAGACCCTGTCTCAAAAAAAAAAAAAAAAA